>OZ035826.1:26619914-27185639 GCA_964034765.1 Knipowitschia caucasica
TCACCACATAATCTTACATAGCACTCATTGACTTTGATCCTGTCTGTTTCCCAGCAGGGTGTTGGGAGCAGCAGTGCCCAGCTGAAGGATTGTGGGTACTCAAGAGATGAGGATTATGGGCTGCTAACTGCTTTTATGAGAAAGAAAACATGAGTGAATGTGGCGTTGGAGCCACGATGAACAACAGAGTCTCCCCCGGAAGGCACTTTGATGTGCTGTGGGCGCTGAGGCCACACAAAGTGCAGCACAATCGCTCATCTGTCTGTGGGACGAGTTACAGAGGAGGTCACTCTTGGCACACACACCTCTTTAAACTCTCTCACTCACACTCAATCCATACTTCTTTTATTCAGATTAATACAAGGACTACGTTTTGCCGTGTGAATCTCTTAACATTTCTTGTCAGCGCTCACACTCTCTCCTTGAGATATAAGCGAACATATTAATGCAGGGCAGCCAGCTGTGAAAGCTGCTTAATTAGTAGTAATCACTTCTGATGAAACATGTTTCCACTATTTGCCTCCATTAGTGATGCCTTATTTGTCTTTTTCTATCAACCAACTGCTGGCAGGAATGCCAGGTGGGCCGTGAGCAATAGCAAACACTGGTGGGGTATTAAACTAAATTCCTCCTCATAACAGATAGGGTCCTGAAAGACTTAAAAATAACTACAAATAAAGTTTAAGCTTATACACATGTGATTTATGGCACATTTGTTTTCAGAAAAACGTTGTCAGGTATCAAATACTAAGATAACTGAGCACACTCATTTTATGATACGTTTTTTTTTCTTTTGTCCCTTTCTCTTATCCACTATTCTGGGCTGGTTCTCACGCTCGTGCCCTGCAGCCACTAAGTATATGCACCATGAACACATTTAATTTTGCCTGTTAGTCCACAGTGTGGCCAGAGGTGAGCTTTAATAAGGATCAATGGCACTTTATCTGGAACAGGACCCACTCCTGCAAATGCAAATCACAGCAACAGCAATGGATTCAATTAAAAGAGAACCTCCAACCACCAGCACAGGAAATTCAATTAAAGGATTTATGCAAAGGTCCACTGGATTTTTTGTGTCGCCGTTTCAGTTTATGCATCTAGCTTTTCATATCAACAATCAATATGCAATCTGGAGCAGGCCTTCTCATATGCACGTCAGAAACATGTATATCAAGAACTGACACGTTCTTGTCCAAACACAACTGCTACATCTATCCAGTTTCCATGTCTAATGGCAGGAGAAACCATACTCACAACCACACATGAAGTTTATTTGGGTATTGACAGCGGTCCACTTTTAACCATGCAGTGGAGGTGCTTATAAAACCACTTACACAATCTTCCATCTCGAAGATGCTAAGAGGCAGAGTGTCCTAATGAAATGGGATCTCAATAGACAATAATCCTTGTAACAAGATTGAGCGGGGACACCCATGTCAATATTAGCAAATGGGATTGCTGGCGTTCCACGTGCACACGCTAACTGAGTCGCATGCTCCCAAAGCTAACCCCTCTCTCCTGCAGAGTACCGCTCTCAGCTTTTAGTACGACACAGACCTCCAGGCTGCGGGTGGAGACCCATAACAATTTCCCACACCTACACAATTAAAAGATATAAGCCCCCCTCAAGTTCCTCAGAAGTTTTTGATTAATCTGCAACAGATGCGCCAAGACGGCTTGTTCCAGGATAGAGGTTTAAAAAGGGGATGCTGTGTCGACAGAAAAGAGGTGCATAAAAGTAAAGCTGTACAATAAATATCTGGTGAGTTAATGAAGAAAGGCAGAGGGCTCGGCTGCTACTTGGCATCCTGAGTGGAAGTGCCACAGTGGCAGGCTCTCTGGCACGTCACTGATTCGTTAGTCTTCATATAGCAACAGTTAAATTCTGATGGATTCCATTTAATTATGGAGAAATTCATGTATTCACACTAGCATGCAGTCAAAAAAAGTTTGCTGAAAAACAAAATTATTTTTAGAAAGAAACTTTAATGGCCCCTTCAATATCAGGGTACATATGCCAGTTACATATATTGAAATTATATTTTAAAAGAATGTCTAGCATATGAGTTTTTAGTATAAAATATTTAGTCTTGGCATAAACAAGCAAGAATTGCGGAGGAGAATAGATAGACCACCTGTAAATTCGAAATGAGCTGTGAGGGTGCATATGGGCAGATGCATTTCTCTCTTTTAACAATTCAAGTAAATGGTCTTTTAGAAAACACTGCATTTGTAGAATCCCTTTATATATCACTCATTATAACTTCAAGAGCATTGAATTGACTTTCTTCTTGAAAAAACAGACTACTCAATCCCTCTACTCCATTAGCACTATTCGAGTCAAAGGGACAAGATGTGTAGAAGAGACTAAAATTACGTCCGTATGAAAAGTGAACCGAGACAGACTGTTCACATCCTGGCACAACTATAAATAGGGCCATCGTACACGCACACAGAGACACACAGAGACACACAGAGCTAATGTGGTGGATTAGTAGCAGGAAGCAGACAGGCAGTCATCACAGTCCTTGTCCTCCTATCGTCCACTAGAATCCCAGCAGACGTCACCTTATCTACTATCACACTAAAGCCCATCCATTCACAAAAACACTCCAGCCAAGTATCATTCACAAAAAAGGCAAACGGCTCCCATTTCTGTAGTTGATATATGCCAGGATGTTAACCTCCCTTTCCTTCATTTCCCCACACTAAGTAAGTGTGTAACAGTACCCACATTTACAGGCCCGCCGCTTCATATTTATATAAAGTTGCTCGATAAGAGGTCAGACCTTAAGCGGATGTTTTTGCTCACATTAAAGCACACGTGGAGCTCTCGAAAGATCACTCACTCGCACTGACGTGTAATTGATTGCTTCCTCTAAACACGTCTTGGTTTTCCTCCAAGTTCATTTACTAAAACACATTTCAAAATGATCCAAGGCGCAAACATGAAGCAGTCTACACAAATGCTGTTTATTTAAGAATCCAATACGTTTTGGGTGATTGGATACACAGATAAACAATGTCAAGAAGGATTAAAAAGGAGTTGAATTACAGAATCTTGGATAATTGAAAGTGATGATGAAGATACATGCAATATACAGTGTACATTAACTTTCTGACATAATTACAAGGTCCATTAATATATACCTTGCAATTATCTGTTCCATTGCCTGCAATAAATAAATGAATGAATGAAATGACATGGTTTTCAGTCAGTAAATTAATACTGACAGTGGCTATATAAGATAAGACTTCAGACAATGCAGAGAAAAATACTGTGTTTATTTGTTTGCATTATTTATTTATAAAGGCCCGATTTCCTGAAAAGGTTAGGGTTTAATGTAATTCTATGTGTCAATATGGAGTTACTGTCTTTACTTGAAACCATTACTTATTTATTAATCTGAGGTATTGATTCTTGTGGCACTTGGGGATTTCAGCCAAACAGTGAAAATAGTTAGTGGTTAGTGTCCATCCGACATTCTACTCCTGGTAATAAAAAGCTAATTTGTACAAATGTTTTTGGAACAGGAACCAATCACTATTGTTTTGTTTTACTGATCCAATTGCAAAAATGCGAACCGTTTCCTAAATCAAGCATTTTGACAGACAATGCTCCTAATCAAGTGCTCGCTGTGCTGAGCTGAGGTGGCTTCATAAACGTGTTAGTTACGGCGAAACATCTGCATAAGAACCGTAATTGCTGCACACTCTAACTGGCATCATGCAAGGCGCTTCCACTTCCAGCGAGCTCTGCCGGTACACCCTCCCTCACCTTTCCCTCTCCCCTAATCACCAATTAGGACTCCATTAGTTTGGCCTGGCAGCTCATTTGCTCTGCAGGCAGCTTAGGGGGCCTGCACCAGACCTATGCCCACCCACGTTCCACCTCGACAACCACAGCACGGCACGCCTGTCAAGGTAACACCACTACACCAGTGACGCCGAGCCTTGCTATCCTGCTGTTTTGCCAGGGAAACTCTACCCTGGCTCACTAAGGATGGGACCAGAGAGGGGAGCAACTAGAGGACAGCAACCACTTATAAGTCCCTATCATTAATTGTGTGTCCCATTGGTGAACAGCACAAGCCCTTATTAGCTGACTGGAGAGACATTCTTCAAGAGATGGAAGGCGGTGCGGGTGCCACCAGCATGAGCGAAGCACAGGGAGGACGTGTGACCGTGCAGGGAGCAAAGAGTAGTCCCATGCAAAAGCACTAAACAGCTCCTCCGTGACATTGTGGAATTACCTCACTGGCTCTCAAGACAGGCCCCAAAGCTCTGAGGAACTTGTTAAATCTGTAGCGTCCCGGTGTCGAATATCCCCACGGTTCTCTTGGTTAATGTCACGCGAGAGCATGCTGGTCAAAAGTTCAGTGCGCGCATATGTAAGCAAGTGCCAAAAGAAGCAGGTTTGGGAATACTCCAAGATGTCGCAGAACATTACGCTCCATTGTGTATTGTTGCGGAAATGTCAAGATGCTTTGCCTTAGTTTTAATGTAGTTCTATATGTGTTCATACATTTGTCTTCTTAGAATTCTTTTCTTTCTATGGGGATGACAACAAAACATCAACACGTTGTTATCATATAGTAAAGAAAATTATGCATCATATCTGGCTTTGAATATGGTCTCAAGGCTTTACTTTGGCATTTCATGCTTTAGTAAAGATATTTTTTTTGATAATATTATACACATGTGTTTTATTGCTGTGTTTTTGTCAATATCAAACATTTTAGCTGCAATTGAAGACACATGTTTTAGATAATGTAATTTTGAAAGATTTAAAGAGGATATATTTTAAAAAGGTAGAAAACTAATAAAACATCCTACAGTATAGATATAAAATAGAATGTAAAGAGATGTGTTTGTGCCTGAAGTTAGTAGCATAGATGGGAAAACAACTCAGGGTCTGCTTTTGATGAGGGAACAATGTTGTAACTTATAACATGTTAAAAAGCTCTTTTTGAAGCAGATTAGAACAAATATTGTGTTTGCTGTTGAGTGAAGCTTACAACCATAAACAAATCAAAGATCACTTACTAATGTATGATTTGTCCTTCTTTAGTTATGTTTTCTTATCCCATTTACAATATGCTGGCATCTGCAGTGCCAGTAATCTGCATGGATCCCAGGAGCATGTACAGGCAATTAAAACAATAGCTTCTTTACGCCCCTGCAACCAATAAACAAGCTAATGTCACTGCTCTATAAAGACACTTAGCGTCTGGGGCAATACCCCTCTTGGATTAGAGAACAGCTCTGTACTTTAATACCCAAGCATAAAGAAGGTTTACAGAAAAGAGTGCACTTTATTAAAGAGACTCAGAGGAAATAATATCACAAACGTAAGTAAGACAACACACTGAAGTTCCAACATAAATTCAAAAAGCAACCAATTTAACTAAAGTGGTATTAACGCTCATTCTCCTTTGCGGGTGTCATGGGATCAACAGTTTGGTACCAAAGCAATCTAAGTGCCCTTGAATCTCTGAGGTTTTGTTACTGTGCAGCGCAGCAACGCAGACATTTGGCCAACTCATCATAGCAGAGGTAGTTCAGCTCGGCCATGGTCAGTCCGAAGTCTTGTCTTTGTGTTTCGTATGTACCTAGAGGTATCATCCAAACCGGAGACCTGCTCAAGAGAAAGAATAACTTAAAACCTGTTGATTACAAACGTTGTTTCGTTTAAACCTGTCTACATTATTAGGTTAATTTGATTGATTTTTTGGTTTTGCTTGGATTGAGCCAAAACTGTGTTCACGTTTTAGGTTCATTGTTTAGACCAGAACAATTGTGGTCGTTTTCTGAGAAGATAGCTTTACATTGAGGTATAACATGCCATGGTAGCACATACGTTACAAATCAAGTCAGTCGAATACACAATATGAGGTTACAGTATGTGGCCCTTGCGCTGCAGTTTGTCCAGGTCCGGGCTAATTCCTGATTTTTACGTTAGCCTCACTTTATAAAGAACTACGCTCCCTATCAATTGACAAAAACAATGTACTGACCATGTTGGTAACTCAGTACATTATAGCAGTACGTTATACTATCTATCAAAAAGCAAGGAGCGGTAACAACAAGCAGAAGATTGAATCATTTTAGCATTGATTGATTAAAAGCAGTATTATTTTTGTCCAGTTTGTTTAATCGCTCATTGCACAGGAAGCAAGATAGTGGTCAATCTTAAAATTAACAAGCAAAAACCACCAACTGTCCACATGTATATTCCTCATTGACGGTTTTCCCTACCTGCTGTGTGATGTGTGTGAAAGCTATGGGCTTTAATCGCATTGCCCCTTAATCTAGAATAACTGTGAGTACTTTCTTGGCAAAGGCGTCCACAGCTCAAGGGTTACTGCATGGTCGATCCTCCAGTGAGGTCCTTTCCATTCTGATTCAATCAATCTTTATTCCATCCACTGCCAAAATCAATTGCACTACGCCTGGGATGCCTGGTTAAAATGTGGGGAGGCACAGAGCAGAGTCAGGCTTGGCTTGTTCTGGCTATGCTTTATCTCAACATAAGGTTTCCTCTGTTATTCATCATTCTTGTGTGGCAATAATCAGTCACAAAGAAACAAGTCATTTTAACACAGAAAACTCATACCCACTAGTAGGAGCCAGTAGATCACTTAACCACACCATCAAAGAGTAACTACTACTAGTACTTCTAAGATGGCCAAGAGCATTTTGAATACAGTGCAGCCTGTGTTTGAGGGGGTCTTAGTTTGAGATTTAGGTTTGATTTAAAAGTCCATAGTCCCTGTACAGTGTCATGGTGCGGGTACAAAGTGGTTTCGCTGATGTTTCTTTACTCCAAACGCGTAGAATTCCCCTAAAAAGGACACTGCAGGGGGCGTGGCTTTGTGTCAGAGCAAAGCAGAAGGAAAAGAGCAGCAACATATTCCTGAAAAAAAAAAAAATATTCTGCATCCAGACAGTGATTCAGATCACCAACAAAACATTTTCACTTGTTCTTTCTTTAATTCTCTCGTTTCCAAGGCTTTTTTGAAAAAATCTTAAAAATCCACCGTAAAGTTTTAAGTCAAGCACAAACTAACTAGCAAACAACAAACAAACAAACGCGGCCAACAATACCGTTCCCCTGGCGGAGGTATAAAACTCTATAACTGTGAATTGTGCAAATAAGCTTATTAAAAAAAATATATATATATATAGACAATATGCTGTTTAGATCAAATATATATACAGTGAAATATTTTATGGCCTGCAAATGACTTGCACTGCACATAGAGATGGCTTACATCAAACATGAACATAGACTTGAATACTCGCTCGTATTGGACCAGTGGTCTTGTGTAAAGAGAGAAACGGGAGCTTGTGAGAGGAGAGAGAGGGGAGTTGATTAGGAAACATTAATGGCACTACCTTGTCACATCACATAGATATCTGGGCCACGGTCCAAAGCATTACTGACACTGCACTAAAGAAACAACAAACAGGTGAGGCTCCCAGATCAAAGATGCACAGATCCACTAAACTAAAGACATTAGAGAAGCCTTTTAGGTCAACAATAGACTGTGCAGTGTTTATGTGGAGGAGCTTAGTTGACGCGTGAAAACAATGTAGTTCTAACGCCCGGCCTGTAGTGGGCAGAGAAACTTTATAACACGACACACGAGAGCCCCTTCCCCCTAGCAGAATATTCACTTCCTCAACAACATCCTCCTCCAGCCCCTGCAAGACGTGAAAGAATGCACCATCATTCTGTATTCAGCTGTGAAAATGGAATTTGAAACTAGAGCTTCGCATGATTTTGTTTAGAAAAACGAAGGAGTAGAATTCTCCTCCTTGTAGCGCTCAAAGCACACGTAGCTAGTTACTGTACCCGCCAACATTGTTGTTTACGTTTGTTCTCGGCTACTGCGCATGTCCCTGCGGGGGAAGTGGGGAGCATAGCAGCAGAGAATACACACTTTTTTCTTCACGCAAGTGTGAAACAGCCGGTTGCTACCCCCCATTCATACGGAGACCGTGTTCCAGGAGGGTGAAAACGTATGAGTTAAGATCCAGCCTGCCAGTGTTGCCAACTTAGCGACTTTGTCGCTAGATTTAGCAACTTTTCAGACCCTATAGCGACTTTTTTTCAAAAAAGCGACTAGCGACAGATCTAGACAAAGCATTAAAATCATTAAATGTTGTTAATGTTGAAATTATTTTTTTACATTTGTAGTTCTAAACATATTTAGGGTGTTTTTTACTCACTTTTGTCTCTCCCACGACGTTATTCCTCTCTCCTACCGCGTCCGTTACAGTTATTTGCAAATTGCTGATTATGCAAATTAGGCGATGACGTCATTTAGCGACTTCTAGCGACTTTTGGGACAGCCAATAGCTACTTTCCTTACTGAGGAGTTGGCAACACTGCAGCCTGCAGAGTGGGACAGCTCAGATACGCAACTCAGCGAGAGCTCTTTCATACCTGCGTGAGGGAAAAAGGTGGGAATTCTCTGCTGCTGCTCTGACCCCCACCTCCCCACTGCTCCCAGCACGTAACTTTGGACATGCGCAGTAGCCGAGAACAAACGTAAACAACAATGGCGGCGGGTGAACTAACTAGCTAGTGTGCTTCGAGCGCTACACGGAGGAGGATTTTACTCCTTCGTTCGTCCAAACGAGACCACGCGAAGCTCTAGTTTCAGTTTCCTTTTTCGCAGCTGCTGTTAAATGCAGAATGATGTTGGTGCATCTTTCACGTCTTGCAGAGGAAGTGAGTATACTGCTGGGGGGGAGCTGGGGCTCGCGTTTGTCGTGTTGTAAAGTTGCTCTGCCCACTACTGGCCGGCGCTAGAACTATATAGTTTTTGATCCTCGAATGAACGCTGTGAAATTTGCAAAAGGAGCCTGGACGTTTCTGTTAATACAGTAGCTTGGCAACGTCTGCGCAGCGCCTCTGTCTAAACTGGGCTTCTATAGGCTGGTTTTCAACGCTTAAGTCCAACCCCGGAACACACTCACCATGTAAACGGGAGTCCAAACCGGTACCCAACTCTAGCGTTTTACTGTTGCAGTATCTCCGTCTAAACAGTGCCTAAAACTGTTACTGTGGTAAGTGCCACAGTGTGCTAACACAGCTGCATGCAAGTGGGAACATTCCTCATCTCCACACAAGGTAGAATCATTTACCATGCATTGGGTATTTAGTCAACATTGCTATGAATGTTGAGAAGATCAATTTATGTGACAAAGAGTCATGCAAGATTTGGCCCAGAACAACCAACTTTACAATAATTGGCTTCAGTTATCATGTTTAGGTGCTTTTTCTCTTTTTTTCTCTCTTCAGACTTTGTCAAGGAAAAAATAGAAATGTGCAAATTAAGTGTATTCGTATTTGTATTGTCATATTAGCCTTTAGTCATCTAAAAAGAAGTCCAGACTATATGCAACATTACTGATTAGTGATCGTTGTAATAGTCACTAGACTTCCAAATTACAGTATACTCAAAGAAGCTATACCCCAGCTTTGATTTCAGGATAATTATTAGTCATTTGTACACACGTCTGCTGGGAAAACAGGACTCTGGGAGGTCTTGAGGTAAAATTATGATCAAGAAAAAATTAAGTTACTTGACTAGAATATAAGTTAGGCAGACCAACTGAGACAAAGCTTAGTGTTGTTCAGGGAAAAAAAGGTTAGTGGAACAATGATATAAGGAACTAAAAGTGAGGGGAGATGAAGCAGAAGAAAGAGAAATGAAGTGATCAGGCCCTAATAGCGGTTAGACCTCTCTGTGAAGAGGCTATGAAGCAATCACAAAGCCTCTTCAAATGCACCCAGCAAATTTACTCACACGGAAAATTAAGCAGAGACGCCATTCTATCCCCCTAAAGACTTTAAGATATATGGCTGGTTTTGTAATTATCACGGGTCAGGCCTTAAATTCAGATATGTTCATATGTGAGTAGCTCTGGCGTAAATCTTCCTGTGTGATTCTTTCAGCAGCGTTGGCTCATGCCTTTACATTCACGCTGGTGAGTCGACGGGCCTGTAGGCGCGGCTGTGTGGGTGATATATGTGTTGTGGTAGGATTGAAAGAACGCGGCTGGCTGCCATTCACACCTGAGAGGACCCAAGTCCTGATGAGAATTAATGTACTCTGACATCCTGTGGGACTGTGGCAGCCCCAAGAGGATCTAATGAAGAAATACAACCTTGCCAAGAGAGAAGGGGCATATCACAAGATCCTACAGCCCCCCGGGAGGGTACACTGGGAGGGCATGGCAAGGAGTTTTGACAGCAAAAACGTGGTTTCTTCTTTGGGGTTTTTGGGGTTTTTTTGCTTGGCTTTTTGTTCTTATATATTATATGCATAGGCAGAGGCATAAGGCCAAAAGAATGCATCACATTATGAAAAGGAGCTATGGCAGGGATGTCAAACCGGTCCTCAAACAGGTATTTAATATAACAATCCTTCAGTTTATTACAGTTTCTTAAAAACGACACCTGTCTTACCATGAACGATAATATATTGCCCAGTCCAAGAAGGGACACAACAACAACAATAACCGTGCAACATTACTATATATAACATGCAAATGTGAGAGACATTGTCTGGAGTAGATAATAAAATGTTAATAGCAAACCAAATGCGTGCGAGGTCTGACCTGAGTGCTGGAGGTCTCTGAGGTTAAGAATGGGAAGAATGGGGTCACAAGGTCCCATTTGAGTAAGTAAGTGAGTAAGCATAAATATATAGAGTATTGGTCATTATGTAAAATCCATGTCTCTCCCCCAGTGATGTATCATCCAAGCTGCAATTAAAATGTGTCCCTTCAAATATGACTTTTCCTTCTCTAAAGAAACAGATGGTGAAGCATATTGAAGAGAAATGAGGTTGACATTCCAATTCCTTTAGAGCTTTTACATTTTATTTGCATATTATTAACAAAAATTTAGTTAAAATGCCTCAAATCCTAATTCAGAGTGGAATAGTCTGACTGACAAGAAGAGCAAACAGACTGTGGATGTCCAAAGCAGTCCTATCAATAATAATTCCCTTGGATTCATAGTAGGCTCAGGTTTATGGAGCACTGCAAGGTTGGAAGTATTTTACCACTGGCAAATAGACTTGTACCTTCTAAATGTCCTCATAGCTTGGACTTGCCATCCACAAACCCAACAGGATATGGATCCACTCCAGAAAGAATTCCGCACAAGACCGTGTGACGTCAGAGAGCCCAAAGTATGTAATTACAAGGACCACAAGGTCAACCCACTCATCAGTCAGCGAGCTCAAGCAAATCTGAAAAGCCTTCAGGAGATAAAACAGGTCACTGCTGCGAATGTGACCAGACATAGTTTTTTGAGGATTTAGCAAAGCAGTGGATTTGAGTAAATTCTTTTTGCCAAGTGCTCAGTATTCATACAGCAACGGTCTCTAAAATATACCAACCTGAAATTTGGCTCTACCACTAATCCCTAAAAATGATAGTATACGGCATCCATGGAAAGTTGCGCTGGCCTTTACGTATTATAAGAAACTGTCTATAGCAAATAAAATAGCAGCTTCGTTGACAGAAATCATGGGTTCAGTGGAAAAAAAGCTCAAATGTTGGAATAAAAATATCCTCTATTAATGTGTACCACACCTCTGTCTGGACACTAAATGTATACAGTGCTGGCATGAGAAACACCTATTTCCACGGCAAACATGAATTCCAGCTGAACAAACATACTCAGACGAGTCAAACAGCATGAAAGGAGCTTGGGTCTAAGTTTACATGACTCAAATTATGCTTCACATACTCATGCTCCAGCTAAAAGACATGTGATTTAAATTTAACCAGACACTCCCAAAACTTGCATTATAGATCAAATCCTCCAGCTACGGCGTCCTACCACTGCTCCTGACAGTGGGCCCTCAGTGGAGTATCGGTCAAATGCAGAGAACACTGCGGAGAGAAAAAGATTTTTTCAATGCAGGAACCAGAACCAGTTAGACCCATACACGCACATGCTCACCCCCTACTTCCTGACTGATGGACAGATGAGGCCCCTTGTCGTTTATTCTACTCCAGAAAATCTTACTGGTGCAGGTTATTCCATATGGAGGGACTATTTCAACTGTATTATTAAAGAAAAATACTTTACAAGATGGTAAAAAAACTGTAAAGTAAAGTAAAGTACTGTAATTATCTGGTTATTGGGTGCAATTTTTGTAACTTGAAGCCTGGGCTTTATAGTGAAGTCTATTTCAAGGATTTTGTGCGTACTCAAGGTGCTCTGCTCTTGCACTGATGTAAACAGCCACTGAACTCCCTCAAACTGGATTTCACTCACACATCAGAAAACCAAGTAGAATTGATGTTTAGGGTCAATACAGATTGGTAAAATGCTGGATATGTATTAATTGCTGACTTCTAAGCTAACATCTAAGGTAAGCAATAGCAGTCTCTCCTTTTAGAATCTTGATATTTTGTCTCTGGCAGAGGGAAATATTTACTTTTAGGTTCTATTTGTAACTCCTAAAACACACGTTTAAATAAAGATTCAAGTTTGGGGCCGGCAAATTTAATTAGGGATGATTTAAGGATTAGGGTTAGGCTAGCCTCCTATGGGACGAAACACCAGGAGTGAGTCCCGCAAATACTAAGTTAGTGTCCTCATTAATTGTGCCATTTCAGTTACGTGTACCTTAAAACATTAATTCAATTATGTTCTATTTATGTACAAAGCGGCAAATAAACAGGCGCACTCAAACACCGGAGAAGTACAATAGTTGACATCACCTTTAACATTGAGCGTTTGGAACTGACTGCGGCCTTTTGAACTGCAGTATTCCCATTGTCCCCTCCATATGCATATGAAAGTGGGTTGTACAAGTTAATTGCCACTGATTATGATTTATGTTAGTTCATACACAAATCTTTTGTCCTCATTAAGGCTCAGGGACAACATTATCACGGTTGGTTCTTAATTGGTTTAAGTGCAGCTTTATGGAAAAGTCAATTATGCTCTGGACACCATTTGATTGTGATCATTTTTGCAGCTGCAGGTCAGACGAACCCTGACCCCACATCATTGAATAATACAAAGAGCATACCCTCAGCCCCCTTTAAACATAATGTGCATGTCTTATTTCCTATGTGGCCAATCATCATGTAATTAGAATCATGCGAGCTGCAACTTCTAAAAATATTGTTCGGTGCTTGCAAAAGAATGCATTGAATGATCATGCAGACGTCCGAATGATTGCTTAAATATGAACATTTATTTATTTTTTATTTATGGACAAATTAACAATAGATGTTTTTATTATCTAATTATACTTCATAGAGATTGAGAGATCCTTTATTTGTTCCATAGTGGAGACATTTCAGTAGCTAAAGAAAAGTATGAATGAGGAGAACACAAGTGAATATTACAGTAAGTATAGCACTCTATACTTTGAAAAGACAAAATTAAATAAAATCTCTTGCAGCCAAAGTTCACCATGTCTGCAAGGGAACCAACTTTGTGTTTATTTCAAAGACTTCACAAATATAAATGTATGTTTTGAGTATAACATCAGACACCATGCTGCTATGTTGTTTCTTTGTTTATTTATACCAAAACTTCTCTTCCCTTTGAACAGTGAAATTTGAAATAAATATTTCAGAGCACAAAAGTAACATTTCGCTATTTTGAAGCGGGGAGTAAGCGGAGAATTGGTGCTAGTAATCCTGAGAGTGGATGTGCGAGAATTATGGCTTTAGCGAGCTTGTAGTTTATGTGCACTCTGGGTAAAATGCAGAGCACTTTGAGAACATTTATCATAAAACACTGAGAAGGGACTGGGGTGTAAAATGGCTGCTTGTGTGCGGCCTTAGTATCTGCAACCCAATATACAGTAAACTCCTCGGATAAATAATGTATGACTTTACCCTGGTCAAAAAATGAGTGCCTCCTATTTCTCGTTCTGACAATTATAATGCTTTGTAAGGTTTTTGTTTTGCTCTTTTTTTCTCATTGAAGGAAAACTACTACTTACATTTTATTGCTCCAGCTTGAATAACATGTTTTGTTGTGTTTTTTTCTTCACGGGTGAACTTTACAAGGGCCATAAACGCAAAACAGGCTGAATACACATGATCAATTACTAATGGTTACTCATTCAATTGTTTCTTGCATTCACGCTCCCATAGGCATAAGTAAAGCTTGGGGTTTGGAAAGGACATGGGCAGTGGGACTCAGCGCACATTGGCATTTAGCAGGTGACAAATGGAGTTTACCAGAGTGAACCAGCCCACAAGGTTCACTCCAGCGGCTTGATAAATGTAGAAGTGAGTCTCGACAGGCAGGTTTATTTTTATTACATCTGTCACTATTCCTTTTGTGTCGCGTCACACAAAGAAAATACATACACAGAAACAAAATACAGTGCAGTGTGAGATAAAGCACCCATTAGGTTTTATAAATAGAGTCTGGATGGATAAATATGCAGCCATTAGCGTAAACGGACTCAAGCAGACTCAATGAATTTACCTTTTCCTTGTTCACATTGTTTAAAATGCTGTCTACACTTTACAGCCGTTTCCATGTGGTTATTTTTGAAAAGTTTGGAACCATGAAACCCACTTTCTTTGCCCTCTGCTTCAAATGAAATAAAATTACAGTAAAGGGAGACAGGAGAAAATCTTCCTTTAGCGAGAATGATTCATGGGCTGGAGTAGGTGCAACTCATGAGTCAACAATGTACTGTGGGTGTCTTTGGGGCTGTGGGCTGGGCGAGGGGTGTATCAATAGGTCATAAATCTCCCAGTATTCCAGCGATGAGGACAGAGGACTCACAGGTGTCTAACTCTTAACACCTCAGCACAACACACAGGTCAAAAAGAACGCACACAGAACTACAGGTCAAACAATAACAACACACTCAAGTACTCGCAAAGTTTGCTTTCTGATGACTGCCCTACAGAAAGAACACTCTGGCTTTTTATCATGCGCTGTGTTAGTGGACACATAGTCACACATTCTGCAGTTTTTATGACAAGCATTGCAGAACAAGTTTATATGAAGAAATCTGTAACATTTATACAGGACTAGTAAGGCACAGATCCAGTGTTTTAAAGTTTGATACCGATACTTACTAATTACTCTGGATTTCATGCTGATATCCAATATGAAGCGCTTCTAGTGACTGAAAGTTAGTCAATACAAAATGGATCCTAGCGTGTTTTTCTGGTGTAACTACTAAAAATTCTCATGCAGGATTAAAAATTATGTTAAAAAATAAGCATTGAACATGTTCACAATTAGGAATGTTTTAAAGGTTTAAACTACTGGATTACGAAATATGATATTTTGCATGGTTGTAACTGGAATATCTTTCCAGTTGCCACCATGCAGTTTATATCATATTGATTGAGACAAATAAATAATGTATGTCCCAATAGTACAGTGATTAAACAGAAGAAGGTTGCTCACCCATCCTCTGTACTTCAGTCAGCAAGATTTCCCGACTTTTACAAATAAAACACACTCAACATTACCGTTATGCATCGCTTCTTCTTTCAAACAAGCCAAGCTCCCTTTGAGAGGACATAAAACATCCCAAAGCCCCTGGACAGAGAAGACGGTGTGTCAGAATTAATGAATGAATGAAATGATTCTTAGAGTAGTTCTGGCGAATTGAACTAATATGAACACTTTTACTACAAAGTCATGTATACATTTCATAGTTTTATTTATAGCAGTCTTTTTAATATAGTTCTGTCCGCCATGACAAAAAGTAATGTAAAAAGAAAAAAATCAATTTTAATTTATCAAATATTAACTCAATTCATCTTCATGAATCTAAATGAACCAGAACTAAACCTTACTGAGGGTAAAATGATTTGGTGCCTGACGTGTTTTTTCCACCCAGTGGAGCAAAATTCTCATTGTATGATCTGCAAACAAGGCACATTTCTGCTGTAACTCTAAGCACCTCGAGTGCTCGAGTAACTGATGCCTTTTATCAAGTACATTTAGGTGTAAAGTGCCACAATTATCTCAACTTCATTAACTTCTAATCAGGAAAGAATTCTGTAATTCTCCAATGAGTAACCAATAAGGACAGTCTTATATTGGGAAAAGCACAGAAAGCTCACCAACCATAAACCCCTGAACTAAGGATAGAATTTACAGATGCAAAAAATAAAAATATCATGGATACCTACTTTCAGCTTTTGAAGTAATTCCACATATCCGGCCCTTGTGATTTTAAATTTGCATGTATTAAATGCAGAGAAAAGGGGGGCACAGTGTCTATCGCAACACTCCCTGCCCCAGGTAATTATCCACAAGTCTTAGTCCAACCCTGCTGATGAAATGTGTTCATGTTTATGCACATACAGAAGATTACACATTCAAACACCCAACCACTGTTTTAATTCCCTTCTGCATAATTAAACGGATTAGACCACATCCAAAATACAAAGGACCCTGTCTTTTGGGTTGGACACTCTCTGAACACATTTATTGAAGTTTTTATTAAATGTAGCAAGACCAAAAGTGTGATTCAGTATTTTCTACTTACATCAATTGGGCTCAACTCAAAGTCATAATGGGCTTGGGGCAATGAGAAAAAAGACATTGAATTAATTAGAGTGACTCACAGAGAGGGGCTTTGTATTGACCCCTCCATGGTTTCTTTTCTCAATATCGAGAGCCAGTTCCGTCAGTAAAACCAACAAAACAATTTATTTTATGATTGAACATCAGACTAAACAAGTCCGATAATCTATATGTATTTTTAATCTTTGTTGTGGTTCTGTTTTCTCTTTGATTTCTATACAACCAGGTCCTAATCACATCAGCAGTGAAGCGAGGTGTGATAATAACCTACATGATAATCCGGTTCCTGATAATTCCATATACATTTCAAAGATGACAGAAAAACAAATGCATTGTGTCCTTGGGACTTCATCTTGTCATTGCGACTTCTACAAATGCATAACATCCTTTGATTCCGGGAATCATAAACATAAAATTAAAAAGAAAATAACATATGTCAGAAGAGCGATGGAAGCCCTCCAGATTGTAACTCTATAACTAAAAGAATAGCAGAAAGACGTTTTTTTCTTCCCAAATTTCTTGTCATTTCGATTTGAAGTGGACCAGGACATTTTTATGGCAATGGGGCTCCGGTGGCACATTAGCGGCGTAGAGGTTGAGGGAGCAGGCCCTAGTCCGTCTTACAATAAAGAATAGTCAAACTTAAGACAGAAACAATAACGGCACCTCTTCTCCACTGGTGCCCCCGTGCACACAAATGCTGAAAAATGACAGGGGGTGACGTTCTCTGCCGCATTACTTTTGAGTTACAGAGGCCATTTGCAATTCAAAGTATCTAAGGAGTGCTGACCACAACACTAACGCCTCCACAAGCCCACCGAGACAAATAAGACCTAGGGCAATTTGCAGCCCCTTTTCCACTGAAACACACTTTTAGACCAAAATATGATAAACATCGAAGCTAATGAGGCTAAATTTTGTTTTATGGACTAAAAATAGAGGCGTGAGGAGATAAGTTGGATTCAAGGCCACTTTTCTTGGAACATCTTAGACTGCCATGGCCTTGTCGATACTGCAAATGCCGCTTGCATGTTTCTCTCATAAATAAAGGTTTTGCATATTTGCTTAAGAGGTCAAATTATGAGTGGTGCTAAACTGAAGCACCGACAATCACTTGATTTGCATTTGCTTCAGTGAAAAGTTTAAACAACACGACATGTTGTGAGAGTTATTATTGCCAGAACCTGAAAGATTTCCACATGAACTATTAATCATGGGCTGTGACATATCTGCTGCCATATGGAGGAGCAGCATGTGAAAAGCAGTCAAACTTGCTGATTCTCTGTAACTCAGCCCAATTAATCCTATTGCCTGCATCAACCACTCCAGGCCTGTTCTGTGGCCCCGCCAATGAGACACACTAACCTTTCCCCTCCGACAAAGAAATACTCAAAATCGGCCATGATTAACGATTGTGAAACTACAGATGATACAGCATTTATGATAAAGAGAACAAAGCATGACCAATGACACGAGAAGCAAGGAAGCAGGAAGATCAGATGCAAATTTAAAAAATATCTTGTGTTGTATCTGTTGAAAATGAAGATTTACGGATATCAGATGCAAGTGCCAAAGATTTGATTGATAGATTTTTTGACCTTTGCAATGAGAGAAGGCAAAAGCCAGTTTCTCATGCACTTGAATCAATTAAAGAATCTATAGTTCTTTTCAAATGCAAAGAGCAATCTTGTTAACTTTACTGAACACAGTGAGAACTCCTTTCTCGTATTACTGTGCACCGTTCACAGTTTTACGGTCCCCCGTTCAGTGACACAAAGCAGGCAGTGAGTTTGCGATTCATTGATTTGTTTTTTTCTGGCCAAATGAAGGTTTTGCACCTGTATGTAAGTACACTTCAAGGAGGAGTTCATTTGCAAAAACATTGGCATACTAATGTGTGTGAAAGTCTTTCGACTTCCTCTGATATATTTTAGTGCAATCAAACTCGATTAGTGACTGTGATTAACAAAACTGTTGAAGATTGTGGTTAGAGAAATACAACATTTTCGTACACATTTAAAAAAAAAAGGGCAATAAAGGGGACAGGTTTTACAAATCTATTGTAAAAAATATAAAACAATACTTAGAGGCTCATGCACAAATTATCATTTACAGTTTCAAATAAAGTTTATTGACCTTTTAGTTTTATTTAACCGGGAAAGTCCCGTTGAGACCCGTTGAAAATCTCTTTTTCAGGGGAGTCCCGGCGCCAGTCAGGCGGCGGGAGTGTGGTTGGCGATGGTGTTATGGGCGATTATTGTACATGTTCTTAGTGGTATGGAAAACTGGAGCACCCAGTGGAAGCCTTTGAAGGCATGGGGAGAACATGCAAACTCCACACACAAAGGAAGGTAAAATAGAACGCAGGACCTCCTTGCTGTGAAGCACAAGAGCAAAAGGCTGTGCCACTACGCAATCATCTTCTATGTCAATGACTACATCATATTATCATGTCTATACTGTATTAAAATATTATATAATGTTGGGGGGAAAAAAACAACAGCATCTACCAGTCACCAGTACCTCTCTAAACATGTCTGAAGAAAAGCTCCCTATAGTGCACACAGTATCACGGCAGTGCACTGCAGTGCTTGGCTTGATAAAAGGTCTCCTATCTCTTGGAGACCACCTACACAGCAGAGAAATCAGGTCAAGCACCTGGAAATGGTCAGAGCCAAAAACAGTGAAAACATGCACTTACAGCTTGTTATTACACCAGGCTCTGACCCCCAACATAGTGCAGGGTGGCTGAACCAGGTATGCTAGAAGATTATGATGTAAGAAAACATAAGGCAACAAAAATATACGATAAACAACGACTGAATATAAAAAAGATACTCACACATTCTTTTTAGATGGAAGAGAAAAAAAATAGTCAACATCTATGAATTGATTTACTTTCTTTTTCAGTGTTGTCAGTGATGGTATCTATGCACCTCGACTATGGAACCAATCGGAATACAGAGAAACAAACTAAACTATTGTGGCCTTTCGTGATTTATGATTTATCTTTCTTTTTACAAACCTTTTTTTACACCATAGAGGAAAACGGGGAGACTCTAAATATCCCTAAAATACCCTCCAGTTCTCTCTAAATTGCAAGTAAGTAAGTA
Organism: Knipowitschia caucasica; assembly: GCA_964034765.1. Lineage (NCBI taxonomy): Eukaryota > Metazoa > Chordata > Actinopteri > Gobiiformes > Gobiidae > Knipowitschia > Knipowitschia caucasica. Next base: position 26,639,595 of record OZ035826.1, read on the forward strand.
ATCTTTATTTATGTAGCACATTATTACAGACCAAGGTCACCCGAAGCGATTTACAATGTTCAGAGTTCAGATATTTTTCCATTCTCTCCTCACACGGCGATGACATCAAAGCCCCCAACCAACACATTCCGTTCACTGGTTTATACGCACATGTAAACTCCACTCAGAAAGCGCCTGTTCCGACTGGGATTCGAACCCAAGACCTTCAACTTTTGGACTTCATGTGCGGCACATCACTTGTACTATCAGTTTATCACAAGGAATTAATGGATACCTTCTTAATATCCCCTTTAAGTTCAAACCATTAGAACCCATTAGAACATACCTTTCAGTTTTTGGACAGCAGACAAACATCCTCCCAGTTGTTTGTACTGTAAATCACATTATGCCCCAACGTCCTCCAGTAAACCTGCTGTCTCCCAACACCCCCTTCTGTGACACATTAATTATAACTTCCTGTATACAGCATATCCCCAGCCATGAATATGTAATGCCCCAAAATGAGTCATATTCACATAACAGACGCCCAGCAGTGAATAAATACAATCTATCCATCACAACTGCCCAGTGAAATATTAATAAAGGTCCACTAAAGTAGACACAATCCAAGGCCAACAGCCAACAGGAATCCAAGATCTCCAAGCCTTAGTCCTGTTTTAAACAAGACAATCATGGATGTCAAAGTTGGAACCAATGTACAGCTTTAGCCACTGTAATATTTGAAATGAAAACAATGGAAATGAAAGCTGTACACAGAACGGCATCTGTTTTTCTCTCAACTGCTAGATTTTTTCAAAAGATTGAGAGTTACATTTTGTATAACAAATGTAAAGAAGCATGTTTCATTTTATTTTTACATGGAATAGCAATAGAAACCGTAGAAATTGATCAAAATTTCTTGAACCAAACCCCCCCTTAAGACTAATAATCATAGTCACCCAGCCCCACCCCCCTCCCACACACAGACACATACACCTGCTTACGCTGGTGTTATTGCCCCTTCTGCACCTCTTGTCTGTTAAGTCAGCATGACATTTTATGATGCCTGGATATTAAAAAGCAGTTATGTGTATGAGAGAAACTCAAACCACGTTCATGCAAGGTAATAAGGCGAAAGCAGGGAAGAGGATATTCATGAACGCTTAACATGGCAAAAATAAGTTAAAAAAAATACGCTACCTTTATATGTCTGTTTGGGGTCAGGCTCCAGATCCTTCTTTTATTTATGTTTAACCATTTTTTTTCTACTTGCACTTTAACAGTAAATGCCAAGTACTGTCTGATGTGTGTTCTCTGTGTGGTGTTGTGTGGGTGTGTGTTGTGTGTGTCCAGTGCAGGCCCGGGCCCCAGTCCCACGCTCACAGAGACTCTCTTCAGTTCACAAACGACGACTTCCAGACAGAGGGCGAGTCCAAGGGCCGGTGGGCGGGCATGTCCCCCAGAGGAAAGGTGCTGCCTCTGGGCAAACGCAGCTCCAAGTTCTGCTCCACCTGCAGCAGCTTCTCCAACCACGTCCAGCGCACCAGCCCCATGAGCCGCCGCGGGCAGAGGGAGCTGCGGTGAGTTACACACACACACACACGTTTTGACAGGGCCGTTTTAGGGACCATATGGGACCCACAGATATGGTTTTAACTCCTAAAACCTTGCTGTATTTTTACCATTACTGAGGTTAGGGTTACTCTGCACTGATCTTTTTTACTGGGACTATTTTAATACTAAACATTACAAAACAGTCAATACAAAACAGACAAATCTTTTACAGGATCAGAAGCTTTTATTATAGCTTTTTTTTCAAAAAGCAATGATTCTATTTTTATATAAAATTTAAAGCCACTCCATGTCCAATGTCTAAGGTCATCTGGTGAGGCGTTATTGCAGGCCAGGCAGTGAGACTTCCCAGGGACTTTCCCAGTCTGTATGAAAGGCATCATGGTCTTCTCCACAGTCTTCACCTCAGAGGCAGACCATGGCTTTCTTACAGGCTCTGGAGAGAGAGAGAAAAAACAGATATTAAAAATATACTTTTTCAGGTTTAGGGCCAAGCAGCCTGGCTGTAACCCTCCACCACCCAGGCCTCCTGGACCATCCACCTTTTTTGGCCAGCTCCAGCATCCCCTCTGGTAGTCTGTAATGTTGTCTGTGGATACGAATGTCGTGGCCGAGGAAGTTTGCTAGTATGTCCATTTCATTCTCTTTCATTTTAAGAACATGTATAAATAGCCTGAGCCAAAGCAATTTCCTAGTTTGTGACTTCCTGTTACTCACATGGCAATAAAAAGGATTCTGATTCTGATAGTAGCCATGTGCTTTCTGAGTCTGGTTGAGGATAGCATCTCTGGATGCACCGCACCACATTCTTTGGCCACCTCCGGTGGGGAGTCTGATCCCCTCATGTGAGTGTCCGCGCCCGGCCGGGAGAAGAATTATGGGTTATGGTTAGAGATGGAACACGCCCTTCTGTTCTCCACCAGCACCTCCATCGAAGCAATCATTTCAGATGATTGCTGCTGAGGATAGTGTGGTGCGAGGCCCTCCTGAGGGTCCTGGGTCTGCTGCTTGGAAGGATTCTTCTTCAGAAAGTTCAGTTCATGTTTCAGGCGTAGGTTCTTGTCGACGGCCTCTTTCATTATCTCCTGGAATTTGCTCACCCGCTCATTTCTGCAAAAACAAAGTTGTTCAGGACAAAGTTATCTCTAAACTCCTCCATCTGAGCAGTTTTTCCCTCCAACTCATAATTACCTTTCCTCAGGTGCATCTCCTGGTCCTGCATTTTGGTCTTCAGCTTGTCAATATAAAGGCCAGCATCTAGAAGACAAGAGTTCATTACTTCAAATGTGTTCATGTTTTCTTCTTCAACTTTTTATAGATCTGTGTCCATACCGTTCAGGATGGAGTCCTTCCGTCGCCCGTCATCTTCAGCACGCTTCTCCAAAGTCCTCAGAGTCGTTTTTACGGACTGCAGTTCAGTGGACAAGGCTTGTTTCTCCTCCTTAAGAGTCTGCTTTACGGACTCCATTGCTTCGGACAAGCCCTTGTTCTCCTCCTTCAGGATCTTGGAGAATTTGGTGACCTCCTTGTTCCTTTCCTCACACCTGGCACAAGCCTCTTTCAGGTCCCGCACCTCACCCTTTGTTGTCTGCAACTCTGCGGTGGTTTTTTGCAGAGAAAGTTGAAGGCTAGTTTTCTCCTGGAGGGTGGTTTTGAGTTGGTCCTGGATGTAAGTGGTGGAATCCAAACAGTCCTTCTCCAGAGCAGATTTCTCTGTCTGCAGCTGTGTCACCTGCTCCTTCAGCTTTTCTGTTTCGGCCTTCTGAGCCTTCAATTTGCTCATCTCCTCCTCCATTTCTGTAATAACAGAGTTTTTCAGGACAAAGTTCTCTCTAATCTCCTCCATCTCTTTCAGAAGCCTGAGCAATTTTTCCTCCAGGTCATAATTACCTTTTTTCAGGTGCATCTCCTGGTCCTGAATTTTGGTCTCCAGCTCCTTAATATAATGTTCAGCATCTAGAAGACAAAAGTTCATTACTTCTAATATGTTCATGTTTTCATCGTCAACTTTTGAGAGATGTGTGGTCATACCTTTAATGATGGAGTCCTTCCTTCGCCTGTCCTCTTCAGCACGCTTCTCCAAAGTCCTCAGAGTCTGCTTTACGGCCTGCAGCTCTGTGGAAAAGGCTTGTTGCTCCTTATCCAGAGTCTGATGTACGGTCTGCAGCTCTGCGGTGGTTTGTTGCAGCGAGAGTTCAAGGGTGGCTTTCTCCTGGAGAATGGAGTCAAGTTGGTGCTGGTTGAAAGCGGTGGACTCGAAAAAGTCCTTCTCCAGAGCAGACTTCTCCGTTTGCAGCTGTGTCACTGCTCCTTCAGTCTGCTTGTTTCCTCTACTTGAGCCTTTACCAGGTCACTCCTCTCCTTCAGTTTCTTGACCTCAGCCAACAAAGCCTGGTTTGATTCTTCTGCAAGAACCAAATTGTCCACCATGGCTTTGTAAAGCTCCTTTTTACTTCTTCTAAAACACCACATCTTGTCAGTGTTGTATCGACTGCTTTGCTTTGTCAATCTGGGCTTTGATCCTCGAACTTTCCTCGGGTTTGGTGAATTCCCTTGTCTTGGCTATCTGCACACACATAAACTTTTCAGAGCCGTGGTTACGATGACATAATGTTGGTTGCTGTGGTGAGAAAATAAAGCAAAGACTAAACGGCTTTGTCTCGTTGGCAAATCTTGTTTTAAAAGAGTCAGTATGTACTCTAATAAAGATAAAAACCACTTCATCCAAGCATTTTTTTGCAGTGTATGGGTGACATCAACACAGTTTGTCCTCTCCTAATATAAAGCCTGCAGAACAAACAAGTATTTTCTTATTTGCAGCCGTTGCACTCCTGTCCCCGGCCAGTGGGGGGTACCGTCCTGGGGATATGGCTCTGCTGGGTCTGGTGATGGCCGCTCTGCTGCTGCTGTGTCTCATCGTCATCGGGTTACTGTTGCCCCAAGTCCTGAAGGGGGACGGCCTGGGGAAGATCTGCCAGGTCTGAACCAGAGCCCAGAACCAGGACTGGGACTGGAGCAGGACTAGAGGAGGGACTGGATCCGGACTAAACTGGGTTATAGAAAAGGTTTTGGACTGGACTTTTTTGAATGACGACAAACTCAAAAAATCTTTAAGCCTTTATTTAAGAAACTACAGAAACTGGTATATAACTATCTGATGCCCATACTGTTCAGGGACCGAGATGGTGAGGGCTCTGATTGGTCCATGAAAGAGCAGTGCAGATACACAGTAAGTCAGAAGTCAGTAGGAATAAGACGTCAAAAACACAAAAACTGCTTATATGTTGGTTAGATGAAGAGTCTTATGAATAGTGCTGCAAAATGTATCCATTTTTTTTTATCGTATTGCACTACATAATTTCAATATCCTTAAATGATGTCGATAAACGTATCATTATGTGAAATGTATCCCTTTTATTCACACAAATGATTGTTGTTACTTCGACCAATCTCATGCGACCTTCATTGCGCACCCCCAAAGGTGCCAACTTGTTCTTGGCCAGAGCGAATGCACAAACGTGGTTGGGCATCGAATTGGCCTTTCATTTACATGAAGAGGGTGTTTCAGGGGGTGAAAACGCTAGCGTTGAGAGACAGTCTCCAGAGTGGAACAGAACAGGTACAGCGGCAAGGGGCTGTTTCACAGCTGTGTGAAGAAAAAGGTGTGAATTCTCTGCTTTCTATGACCTCACCACTTCCCCGCACGCACATTTGGACATGCGCAGAAGCCTTGAACAAACGTAAACAACAATGGCGGCTTGTCAACTAATGCTACGTGTTCTTTGAGTGCTACACGGAGAATTCTACTCGTTCGTCCAAACAAGACCACGCAAAGCTGTAGGTTCAGTTTCCATGTTTGCTGCTGCTGTTTAATGCAGAATGATGTTGGTGCATCTTTCACATCTTTGCGGTGGCCTGAGGAGGATGTTGTTGAGGAAATGGTGAACGCTGTGCACTTGGAATAGGGAGCCTGATTGGCTTTGCTAATTGCTTTGCAGCGTCTCCATCTAAAAAGGGCCAAACTTTTGTGGCTGAAAATCCAGGTTGAAATTAAATCCAGGTTAAAATAAAAGCAGTGAGAATGTGTTTCTTTCTGCTGTTTGAAAATGTATATATTTGGCTTCAGGAGAGATGTTACAGAGGCAGACGCACAGCGGCAAAAAGAGGAAGGAGAGGAAAAAACGTTACAAACCATGAGAGATCAGCAATGGAAAATATTATAAAGTCAATTAGAAGCATATGTGTTCTTATCATTTTATAGCGATAAAGTGAATTTCCCTTACCTGACCGTGGTGTAGGCTTTAGGGTCAGTGCATCTGGACCAGATTTCTGCTCTAAAACATTAAACAATATTTCAGCTGGCCCCTTTAGGCACAGCTCAATAACAGTTTGGGGCTGGACACAAGTGAGTGGAGGTGGATCAGACAGCTTAGGGCTTCGGGGCCACTCTGGTTCTCAATGGAACCACAAACCAGCACAGGTCACATGCTTTCCTTTTCTCAACAACTCTGGGACAAAATGAAGCATTAACCTTGTAATCTGGTCAGTGTCCCCTGATGCCACTTTTAGATTTAGAGTCTGGTAACTTCACAATGGAAAGGTGAGTGGAGAAAAATGTAAATCTTTTAAATGTTAGCCAAAAGGAAGCAGATCAAAACATGCAGGAACATTTAAGATACAAAACAATACATAAACACATGACATTTCCGAAGTAAAAGTCATGTGTGACAGCAGTTTACACCTGATCTAGAGTGGAGCTAATTACTCCAAAGCATTCCAAAGTCTACAAAGTCCTAGCCCCTTTTACTTAACAATCAACCCTCTATTCCTGACCTGGGTGGGCCCTTGTTCTTCTAACTCACTACATCATGTGTAAATACACACATACACACTCCAGAATACTTCTAAACCCATCGCCCACTGCACTGAGCACCTAAATACAACCTAACCCCTCTGCTCCCATTATACTGCTGCTATTCAGCCTCATTAGAAACATCTGTTCTCTGCAGTATGTCTGCGTGCCTGAATATGTAACACAAAAATGAAAATGAAGCCTGGTCTTCAGGCTGGTGACATGTTACCCAACATGTCACCAGTTGTTGTCGGTCTACTCTATAGACCAACGCAATGGATTTTAAATTAAATGAACCAGGTGCACTTTATCTCTTCACTCTCTCTTCACACTCTTCAACCCCTCGCACTGTTACTGTCACATTATTGAAATCCTTTGATTAAAAGACATCTCTCAATAATCGCGATTGCAATTTCTCACTCTGTCAATATGTGCTACATAGTCCTGCTCAACGCCTCACAGAGAACATGGAAAATTCCCTTGTGTCAGGAGCCCCCCTACATCCACTGTATGCGATGACACATGATCCTCTATAATGTACAATGATGAAAATGTTCTGCTTCTGTGAAACGACAGAGTCTCTGCTTCAGAGTGAGGAACCATGGGCCAACATATGGCTCAGTGTATTAAAGCAGACAGTGACATATTGTGAGTAACGTCGGAGTGGGGCAAGCATCAAGAGCCAGCTCGTCCAAGTCACTTACTCAATAGATCATCAGAGACAGAGAGCTTTCCCTCTGCCACTATACGCATTCTCCAAAGTGTGCCCATTTAGAATGAGAGGGAAATAGCAAGCTTGTCTTGAATAATGTTAAACTGTCATAGGAGGTTAGGGTGACCTGACAAAGGCCTTCCGCAGAGCACTGAATATGTATACTGACAACTATAAGCTTTTAGTAAAGAAAAATATAATAATTCTCACCTTTAAAGTTTCCATTGGAAATTAGGATAAGCACACAACCCTTTACATTCTGACACAACACCAATAGACGCTATCTCTTACTGCCGTTTGGTACATCTGCTGTTTGATTTGGGCGGCACGGTGGCTGAGTGGATAGCACTCTCGCCTCTCAGCAAGAAGGTCCTGGGTTCAAATCCCGGCCGGACCAGGGCCTTTCTGAGTGGAGTTTACATGTTCTCCCCGTGTCTGCGTAGGTTTCCTCCGGGTACTCCGGTTTCCCCTACTACTAAAAATATGTACAATAGATCTGGCATGCGCCTCCTGTTCGGCGACCCCGCTCCCATCTCTGTGTGGAGTGAGAGGACAAGTGCCCAAAAAATAACAATTGTAAACCGCTTTGTGACTCTCGTCTGTGAAAGGCGGTATATAAATAAAGATTACTTACTTACTTACTTACTTTGATACATATTTGCTCTGCAATAGTAAATTTCCTCTAATATGTGAACTTATGGCTTTAACAACTACATTTAGTACATTTTCCATCCGATATTTGCACCAAACCGGGAGGGATTGGGGAGGAAACAAACAAATGTCAATATAAAATATAGATTCTGTTGCGCAAAACTTATTCAGACCCTCAAACCTAGCTTAAGAGTCACAGAGGTTGATCAACTGTCCTATAAAACTAGTGATGTTTATCCTCAGCCATCTCATCAAAGACTCGGCTAAAGCATGAGCATACATAAATACCTAAATATGAGCCAATATTGACATCACCCAGATTATTTCTGAGACACCTCTTCTCTTTGGTTTCCCGGCAATAAGTACCTGAATATAAAAGACATTGCTGAACTCCTTCCTGTTTATATTAATGTTTTATTTAGTGTTTTGAATTATCATAATCAAAGTTGCAATAAAAATAACAAAGTTGAATAAAATATACATATCAAGTGACAGCCTAGTTCCACACAGTCCCGCACGGAATCTTGATATTATGTTAACAAACAAATTAGCATTTAAATGAGTCCTGCATTTTATCCTTCAAGGTTATGTTGTTATGGATATTAAATTAGAGTGTGTAGATTTGTTTGTTCTCGTCTGTGTGTGTGGTCCTTAAGCTTGACTGTTATTGCAGAGCTGCTACACTCTGTTTGGACAGCAAACAGTGTTTAAAGGCACTGCAAAGGGATGAAGTGAAGGTCCATTAGAAAATGAAGACTGAGTCCAGAAAAATGCCAAATTCTCAAACTTGTGCTCTTCGTCCAAATCGGACGTACGTCCTCTTGTGAATCAGGAAGGAGCAGATATGGCCTTTAACATAAATCTCAGGAGGATCCCAACCACCAGCTATGAGGAATCCTAAAAAGCAATGTAGTTCCCCCTTTCCTCTTTTTTTGAACACAACTCTCCATGATGAATTTGTAATGTGTCAAGTTTGACCACTTCTGGCAATGAAATTATGTGCATAAACATAACTTTATAATACTGGGGAAAAAAAGCTTTGAGTATCACAAGCTCCAGATGTTTCCAATTTGCAAACCACATTATGCATTTGTTTACGTTTAGGCTCACTGCTAATTTACACAGGAGGCATTACAACACGTACGCGTTATACGCGCAGCAGACGCGTGTAACATTTTTACATGTGAACCAATGGGGATATCAACACTACTAGTGTTATACGCGCGTATGACGGACGTATGGACGCGAGGCTGCGCCTATTTTAGGATGGAGTTCTAATTGTGTGCGCGCAGCAACGCGTCTCCCATTGAAAACACATGTGAAAAATGATTTTTATAGTGACCCTTGGCTTTAGATCGCATCTACACACACACAGCACTTGTATCTAAACATTAGCAGGAGGACTGGCAGGTTTTACAGAGATTCTGGACTTCCTCTGGCCCGTACTGTCTTCTACACTTCTCCATAGACTACACAAGGACAGCATCAGAAGCCGCGGACCTGCGCGCACGGCCAGTGTACACCCAAATAATATTACGCGCAGTGAACGCGTACGTGCTGTTAACGCATACTGTGTAAATTCCCTGTCATTTGCGTACAATTCATCAGTGTTGTGCCAGTTTACAACTTTTCTGAACTAGTTCAAGTTCAGTTCATACATGCTCAAAGTGAACAGTTCACGTTCAAAGTTCACAATTTTCATTCTGAACTAGTTCAAAGTTCAGTTCATTTTACTTTTTGCGAGAGATATTCAAATAAATACTTTTTTTCACTACGAGCTATACCACTATACGTGGTATATGCATACAAATATAAATATATATGTATATATATATGTTATATATATATAATTATATCCTGTACACTGCACAGGATGTTTTGACTCCAATGCAGACAAGATTTACATGGGTTTCAATGGGAACTGAGTTGTCCCATCTCTGCTCATAAGTACAAACTGTAATGCGCTGCAGAACGTGTGTCTATACTTTATGTCAAATGTAAACGGCCCTGTGTTGACTTACCCCTGTGTTTTCATCACGGCACATGTGAGTCCAACAACCAATGAATAGCACTAGCATACAGCGCCGCACCGCAAGTAGTCAAGCCCCGGCGATCCAAGATGGCGCCCTATTCAAATGAATGGTTGTGCTCAGTGGCGCTTTGTGACGGCATGGGGGCTGAAAGATTAGCGGAAGTTGCCTGAAACTCGCAAAGATCTATGGGAAACTCGCCTGTATTTGGGCATCGTCTGGTCCTCCCGGTTCTGCGCAGTGGATGATCTCCCATAATGCGTTGCGTCAAACACGCGTGTGTGGGTCTCACACCAGGTCTCACGCACGTGCACAGAGGGGCTCGGCCGCGCTCTGACCAATCAGAGCAGTTCATCAGAGCGGGAGTTAGAGCGAGAGCCAGACGAGCAGAGTTTGTGGCACTAAAGTGTGGATTTAAACAAAACCGAAGGATTTAAGAAGAAAAAAAGTTCAGGATGACAAGGGACACTAAAATCCCCACAAAATCCGATCTTTATTAAAGCTGTAGGTTCTCTGTCAGCTGAGGTTGAGCTGTTTTAATATGCATTGAGTTCTATGGGGAAAATTTCTGGGTAGCCCACGTGAATTTAGTCTGGTTCAGTCTGCAGTACCGCGAGAATCCCCTGAGCACGTGGGTTATTCAGCTACAAGCTGTAATACCCTATCCAGTTAATATAATACATCCATGCAAGTAGTACACTGAGTTGGGGTGCGTTCACAGACGGTGGAAACCGTAGGAATTTTTATTTTTCGGCGGAAACAGTGCGGAGAATACAGGAGGGAGGAACTTTCTCTCGTTGCGTTTCAAAAGAGAAAACAGATTTCACTCAGTTTTCAATGGAAAAAAATTGTCTGCCGTTCATGACACATAATATGAACTAATTCACGTTCAAGTTCTTTATTAAAAAATGTGTTACGTTCAGTTCAACGTTCACGAAAAAATGAGCGTGTTCAATGAACGCGTTCTTTTGAACTCGTTCACGCACAACACTGCAATTCATACACTCGTAGGAACCTCCCCCACAGGGCCATTTACAGGAACTTTTGGGGCCTAACCATAGACTGTAAATATAAACGGACGTAGTCACGCCTATCTGCGGCGTTCAAACTAATGGGCCAAAAATTGTGCTCCACTGGAGCAATCCAAAATGGCCGCGAGTGGTACCTCCCACAAGAAAATTGTGGAAAAACGCATTTGCGCATGCATCCGCTGGCGTGAGCTCCATTCATTTAAACGAGTGCCTTCAAAAATCCACAGCGACTAAACCAGAGTGGTCCAAAAAAATTTACTCCCCTCAGCATTGACACACATGTGGAACTGAGCTTTGGGCCAAGAGCCAACTTTTGGACCATCCTGTAAAGACGAGAGGTAAGAAGATGCCATACGTTAGCATTGGCTAATTCTTATTCCGGGTCCACCCCCATTGGCCCGGGGTGGTATTGCAAGCATGTCAGCGCACGTCATTTTATTTAGAGGATAAGCCCCTTGAGATGAATCATCTCGTTTTTGAGGGGGTCCTCAAGATTTCACAAAGAGACAGATACAGCAAAACAGATGCAAACAAAACAAAAATACAAGAAAAATAAAAAATAAAGCAACCATAAAAAATACACACACATAAACCCTCAATCACTCACACACACGCTGTGACTGTACTGCACTTACACTAAATAACGATAATACTATTAATAATAATAGTAATAACAATAATTGGGAGACAGTAAAGACAAGATTAGGTCTCACAACCTCAACCTAAGATCAACAACATTGACATGAATTCTGGAGATATTATACAAGAGCAGTTTTAAACAGCGGCAGAGAAGTTATAGAGCGAATAGACAACGGCAAACTGTTCCAGTCAGACAGAGCTTTAAATTCAAATGCATGTTTTCCAGCTTCTTTTTTCACACTTGGAACTACAAAAAAAGATTGATTTGCATGACGCAAACTGTACGAGGATTGGAAAGGAATCAGCTATTGTTTTAAATATTCTGGTAAACTGAGATAAATACATTTGAAAATAAACAATAGCCAATGTAGCTGACGTCTTTTGAGCCGGGACCCGCCCCCACTGGGCCCAACGGAGTACCTCCTCCATGCTAGATACTAGGGCTGGGCAATATAAACGGTATAAGCGGTACGCGATAAAAGTTTGGCCAACAATAGAGATTTTTGTTGTACTGGCATATTGCAATAGGTCATTATGTCATCAAATTGCACGGGGCCCAACGGAGTCCCTCCTCCATGCTAGGTACTCTGTTGGGCCCTGGTGTGACTTGAGGTTTACCCGGCGCTGATTGGCTAAAGCTAGCGCAGGCTCTGACGCCAGGAGAAGGCACCAAAACAACCAGCAATAGCCCAGCAGCATTAGCCCAGCAGCATTAGCCCAGCAGCATTAGCCCAGCAGCATTAGCTCAGCAGCATTAGCCCAGTAGCATTAGCCCAGCAGCATTAGCCCAGTAGCATTAGCCCAGCAGCATTAGCCCAGCAGCATTAGCCCAGCAGCAATAGCCCAGTAGCATTAGCCCAGCAGCATTAGCCCAGTAGCATTAGCCCAGCAGCAATAGCCCAGTAGCATTAGCCCAGCAGCATTAGCCCAGCAGCATTAGCCCAGCAGCAATAGCCCAGTAGCATTAGCCCAGCAGCATTAGCCCAGTAGCATTAGCCCAGCAGCATTAGCCCAGCAGCATTAGCCCAGCAGCATTAGCCCAGCAGCATTAGCCCAGTAGCATTAGCCCAGTAGCATTAGCCCAGCAGCATTAGCCCAGCAGCATTAGCCCAGCAGCAATAGCCCAGTAGCAATAGCCCAGTAGCATTAGCCCAGATCACATCCATGGGCTTAATGTTTGATAAAGTTAGCGTCAGATTTGGACTTCTGCGGTCAACAGCTCACGAAAGCTACTTTGTTAAACAAAAGTAATTGTGTCAAAATGATCACATTTATATCGATTGTTTAAATCCAATGCGCTGTTTTAATGCAGAGAAACCCATTGCTGCAAGCGCAGAGAAAAGTGCTTAGGGAGCGTCAACAAATGTCAAGACCAGCTTTGTAAACGAACAATAGCTTTTATGTGAAGCCATGTACACGCACAAAACTCTCAGACACTATAAATGATGACCATATCTAACTGCTACAGACTTTGATTTCAACATTTGTCCATCCATCCATCCATTTTCTTCCGCTTTATCCGTTGCCGGGTCGCGGGGGCAGCAGTCTAAGCAGAGACGCCCAGACTTCCCTATCCACACACACTTCCTCCAGCTCGTCCGGGGGGACCCCAAGGCGTTCCCAGGCCAGCTGAGAGACATAGTCCCTCCAGCGTGTCCTAGGTCTTCCGCAAGGCCTCCTCCCGGTGGGACGTGCCCGGAACACCTCCCCAGGGAGGCGTCCAGGAGGCATCCGGAACAGATGCCCGAGCCACCTCAACTGGTTCCTCTCGACGTGGAGAAGCAGCGGCTCTACTCCGAGCTCCTCCCGTGTGACTGAGCTCCTCACCCTATCTCTAAGGGAGCGCCCAGCCATCTAAATCTAAATAGATTTCAACATTTGTGAGTTTTTTTATATTTTAAATTAATACATGTTTTTCTTTTTTAAATTGCTTTTATAGTGAATGGTCTTTACATTATTTATGTATGTTACAGCATTTGTCTCTTTTTATATTTTTTATGACTACAATGTAAATAAAAACAGTGTAGTCACTAAGATTTTTGCATTCACTGACAATAAAATCGCCAGTTGGAACTGGAACTGCCTGTTGTGAGCCACTTGAACTCACTTTCAGAAGTTTCTGATGAAAAGTTCATCTTATTTGATATATTAAGTTGATTTTACTTTGAAGTTGACATGTCAACTACAACTTCAAAGTAAAATCCACTTGATCAACTTCTGAAAGTGAGTTCAAGTGGCTCACAACAGACAGTTCCAGTTCCAACTGGCAATTTTATTGTCAGTGAATGCAAAAATCTGAGTAAGGTGAACAATTTTGAGTTGCCGTTTTTTACAGTTCACCAAGCTAGAGTGAACTTATCTGCGTTTGCTCATTTAAATATTTGTCATGGCAACCAGCTGCATTCAACATTTTGAAAAAACTAATTTGACCAAAAAAATCATTGTATTTATTTTTACCAACTATAATCGACAGGGCCAAGCCAAAGTAGCCCTATACATTCCCTGGGTCAGTCTTAGAAACATTAGTTTTTCCCACTAATAGGGCTCACAGTGTGTGCGGCACAGTGGCTGAGTGGATAACACTCTCGCTTCTTGACACGAAGGTCCTGGGTTCGAATCCTGGTCGGAACAGGGCCTTTCTGAGTGGAATTTACCTGTTCTCTGTGTCTGCATAGGTGTCCTCCGGGTGCTCCGGTTTACCCTGCCTAAGTTACCTTGGTCTGTAAAATGCGCTATATAAATAAACATCATGATGGTTTCATGTGGGGGCTAATTTAAACTCAAATTAGTAAGTTATTGTAGGGGACAGTAATCTGAACTTAAAAAAGTAAGTTTTTACAGACTTGAAATTTCCAGTAACTTGGAAAACTTAGCTGACACAACTTAATAAGTGTAGTTCTTCAAAACGTGAAGAATTAAGTTAATGCCTTCAACTCAAAAATCCTTTGCAGCTGGTTGCTTTGAAATTTTGAGCTGAACTAACTTTTTCTTTTTTACAGTGTAATAAGCATGCATTAAGTCCTTAACCAGCCAAAGAGTTCCACCTGTTTATTTAATGTCAAGGATTTTGTTTTTATATATGTAGTCAATAAATTAAGTTCTAAAAACTGATTATGAAATTCCATGATTCCTGACTGAAATTATGGCTAAAAAGTCCTCAATTCAATCCACCCAAATGGTGTTCCTTATTTTTCTGTTCTCAAGTTGGCAACCGTACTCACTAACCACAGCGTCTTCAGTTCAATCTGCATTTCAAAACCATGGTGTCTCTTTGATAGGGAATATTATATGCTTAAAATGTATTAAATACTGGTGGATTTGTTTGTGGAAACTGGACACACCTGATTTTCAAACTAAAAATATATACATCTTAGATTCTAATATATAACTATTTTATTTTATATTATATGACTATTTTATGCAAGAACCTGCAAGACCTATTGAAATTCACACACCAAATTATACTGCAAAATGAATTTTAGGCCTTTATCGCCCACCCCTACTAGATACTCTGGTGGGGCTTGAGGTTAACCTGGCGCTGATTGGCTAAAGCTAGAGCAGACTCTGACGCCGTCAGAAACCACCAAAACAACCAGCATTTTTTTAAATCCAGCAGCATTAGCCCAGTAAAATTAGCCTAGCAGAAACCACTGGAAACAGCAAACAACAACTGCAAGATGTACGATAAATGGATGGATGATGAGGTGCGAGCATTGATTCAGACAGGTTTGAGGCATTGCGGCGAAATGAAAAGATATATTAAGACATATCAGCGCACCTCGAAGCACTGGAGATTCATCACTCTCCAAAACATTGTGAAACGTTTAAAAAAAAACTGATGCAGGACTATAAAAAACTCCAAAGACCACAACAACCGGAGCAGTTTTGACCATGAAATAAATATATAGGTTTGGCGTAATGAATTTTGCATATGCAGCGATCGAAACTCATGACGTCGTCGAGAGTTCCTACTCTGCAGTGGAGACACGGCCACTGAGAGGACCAAGGGAGAGGACAGTTCCTGTAGAAGTTCCACCCCTTCCTTTTACCAGGAACTCCTGCGGTGGAAACGGAACTAAAGACTCAATACACATGACATAACATGATACATGTCTTGACGCAGGGAACAATCACTTAAATACAATTCGATATAATACTGTATATTTCTAAATTATTCAATAAATGCATGTATAAGAATAAAGGTTTATGGCCTCACATCTAAAACCTAAAATACAATAAATTATATTTTTACATTATATTATTGTATAATATCTTCTATTGTATCATTTCAATCAGAACCCAGGAAGACTGGTGCCCTAGCCGGAAGCTGAGGGGGATTTCTTAAGGTCGATAAAGTAAATATGAATGTAAACACAGAGACACATGGGTTATACTTACCAATGCTGTCATTGCAATCCTAATGTGCAAGTTTTCTAACTTTATTTAACTTTTACCAAACCATTGGACAACATTAGATATCTTGAGTTCTGAGGAACCTGGAATAATTAAGTCCAGCCAACAATATTAAGTCATATTTTATTTAGAAACCTATATATCATTTCAAGTATCCAAAACTAATAATATAACAAAAAAAATTACTTTAACAGAACATTCCATGACACTAAACTCCATGACAGACTGTCAACCTGGAAACACTCAGACCCCCAAGCCAACCATTTCCTGAGCACCTCCCTCCACCCATCACCAAAACTTCAGATTATTTATTCAGCACAACTCTCCTGTGTGTTTGGGCTCTTATGAAAACTAATTTGAGAACTTTAAACCTGGCATGAATGTCTTAATACATTTGTGTGGTTTAGTGACCGGAAATAAAATAGCGTAGAAACCCAGAGGAATTCCCTTCAAGACATGCCAGTGATAGGTGTGTGTTGTTATTCCACACCCAGAAAAATCCAACTCCACCCCAGAAATACATCCTGCTTGACCACATCCAAGACAGATATCAGAGGTGGAGCTCCACTGCACTTTTCAGTTTGAGAGATCAATAATCAAACAAATTACAAAATCCAATGGAGGTTTTTCTTACTATTATATTATTTATTGTGTTATTATTTATTTTACAAGAGAGAAAAGTTTTGCACATTCGACCCCGTGACAGGTGCATAAGAGTAAGCCCAGCCAAGAACATGTCCCACACACGCTCATCTGTGAATAAAAACACTGGTGTGTACAAGTACAGTCTTTTCACTTCCATATTATTAAAATGGATATAAAAATATTTGAAATGCTTAATATAAGGGTTTTTTATTGTCACATAGTGAGCTGAACAAGGATCCAGATGCTCGAGAAATGATT
This sequence comes from Knipowitschia caucasica, assembly GCA_964034765.1. NCBI lineage: Eukaryota > Metazoa > Chordata > Actinopteri > Gobiiformes > Gobiidae > Knipowitschia > Knipowitschia caucasica. Next base: position 26,656,377 of record OZ035826.1, read on the forward strand.
TTAAAAAATGTGTAAACACTGAAAAGAACTCCAAAGAGCACTCGCATACCCGGATCATCTGAACATATTAGTTGGGTTTTCCTGGTCATAAGTGACTCAATTTTATTCTTTAAAAATGTGAATCTCAATTTCTGGGCCCCTAAAGGCCTGATGGCTGGCCCTGGTTCCTGGGTCTACAAGGCCTTTAAACTGCTGACCTCCGTCACACACTGCAGTGGGAAAGAGCTCCAGTAGTGCCTACCTTTGGTTTTCATCTCCAGACTCTCCCTTTCCTTCAATTCATTCTCAAACATGTGCATGCACATGCAGATACACACACGCACACACAGACTTGAAAGGCCCGTTGCTAGTATTTGAACTCATCATTACCAACTCCAGCCTGGGGATCTGCTCAACGTGACAGACTTGTTGATAGATTGTAATTGTATGGTCCCAATTGATTGACTGCAGCCCACTCAATCTAATATGCATTTGTTGGAGGTTACAGGTAAAGGCAAATGTAGTAATGACTTCTATTCATGTCCTTTGGCAACTGACCCTGTGTAAACTGAAACAGGGCCATTGCTGTATTGAAGTGGGGGCAAACGGATACTTTTGCATTTCAGTGTGCATATTCTGCTACGGCAGCAAGGAAGGTTCCAGTTTTCCTTTTAATCAAATTTCAATTATTCCAATAGGGAGGAGAGACACTGGTTTTGTGCCTCCTTTCTGTGTTCTTTAAAACCGGTATTTCCACCGGCAGCTCCAGGTAATTAATCATCCATACATGTTTTAAAACATCAGCGACTCTCTACGCCTGGTTTCCTCAGTCAGTGCGCTGCTTCTGTTGTCCCAGTGTGAGTGATTACTACCAAAACTAAATATATTTCATATTCCAAAGTGTGGAAAATACACATATGGCATGGTCTTTGAAACAGCATTTTATTTGAAGCATAAGCGGAAAAGAGAAGCTGAATCTAGTGTGACTGAATGTACAGGTGCAGCTAACGAAGTGTTAGAAAATAAATGGGTGGTGTACAGTAGCGGGTCAACACTTTTCTCCAATATAACAAGCTCAGAAGGGAAGAAAAACATGCAGCTATAACTGTCTGTGAACTGGTTAGCTCATTAGTTTTATTTTATAGATAAAAATAATAGATTTACAATGTTAAAATATGTATGTAATTAATATGAATTATAAATATATCTAGATATTGTTTTTACTGTTGATTAATCATTTGGCGCAGATTGAGATCACATCTTCTCTATATCTAATACACTGACTCATTATTATACCCTTTATAATGCCAAAGTAGAAGTCTGAAGACAGGCCCTCAAGGAAGTTAAGTATGGGAAAAATATTTATTATATATTTATTTATTTTTAATCTCTTGAATGCGCTGTTTCGGGTTTCACAACAGGTTAACCTGGCAGCTACCTAAAGGGGGGTGCTTGGAAGGAGGGGGCGATGCTGCTAAAAAGTCTTGTGTGTGTGTACAGGGGGTTTTGTGTCTGCCTTGACTGCAAGTGTGCGGTGCTCTGAGTATTGAGGATGTGCAGTCAGGACTGTGTGGAGCTGCAGTAGTATTGACGCATACTCAAATGTGCACAGCGGTACAGAGTCCGTTGCACACTCTTCTCCACAGCGAGAGATGAAACCACCAAGGAATGACCCATCATGTGTGTGCGTGTTGGGTTTTTGTATGAGTCTTGTGCACGCATGTGTGCTGTACGCTATAACTCCCGAGGACGCAGCGTCTGCCAAAGTCATCAGTAGTGAGAAAGAGAGTATGTTAAATGTTCACTGTTGAAGCACGTATCGTGAAAAGGCATGCGAGTCTGCCTTTGCGACCGGTCGATCATGATTGACGTTATGAGCATCCCTGGTCTATACATAACAAGCTGTCTGTAATTACTCTCTGTAACACTTGAGGTAATACTCAGTTCTGACAGTGAGATATGTTTCCTCCCACTATTCTTTATCATCAGAACATGCATTACAATATGAGGGAATGTATATAATTTTGCACTTCTCATAGTCTCTGTCATTTCCTAAAGAGCTCTAGCTGCCATACTCGGTTGCTCGAAGCTGCCTTGCCAGTCCATGTCCCTCAAGAGTGCCTAAGCTACAGTAATGGTTCACAGGAGTCTGCATGTCCAATCAAAATCCCAGTATAATTTTTCAACTTATAAACAAAATAATAATCGTAATACTTTATTACATGTTTATGCAATATAAGAGAAGAAAATCAGAATGTTATCCGATAAATAAAAATGAGAATGGAAAATGCAGTGAATAATGTAGCAAACATGTTTGTTGGTATGACCAGAGACAAAGGGACAACACAAAACCTTAGGGAGAGAGCAGTGTCATCTTGTCCTTTCCAATTTGACTAAAAAGAATCACTGGGTCCATGCGGGCCAGATGCCGGCTGGGATCATTAGGCATGTGTCTTACAGGGAGCTGCTTACCCAAAGAGAGGAGCCATGTACCGCGCCACCTGCCCAGGGATAAGAACCTCCCTGGGACCCTTAAAGTGAGAGCGGGAGAATGCTGAGCCACTTTTAAACAGATGAAGCTAAGTAAAACCATGGCCATTTATCAGAGCTGCAGCCACTTGATTTGCCACTCCTCACCCTGCCACTGCTCTGATCGGCCATTCATTCACAGTGCTGCAATCGGCCAACACAAAGCAGGAATCAGGAAACAATATGGTCGTAGTAAGCTAAAAGCAGCTCGCCCATCTGGCACCCGTGAGAAAAAATTACATTAATATAGATCATGTATTATATTGTTGGCACTTGAGACATGACATTTGACTGAACTTGTATTTTGTTGAACTACACAGATTTCCTTTAGAGTTGCCTGGTTTGTTGTTCTTATTGTTTACAGAATTACAGACTGAACACACATACTGACCTGATGACCACACCATTATTCATCTTGAAGTTAAGAATATGCTAGGTCCACACAAACATTTGCAAAACTGGGAATCACCGCATCTCATATTCATGAATGTGGCCAAAGCTTTATGAGCTTTCAAACAAGACAATTGTGGTAATTTTATATAATTTATATTTACATTTAAACAAAGAATGATATTCATATTAGACAGGCAAGTATTGTTAGATGCCAATGTCAATCAATCCAAATCCATCATGTTACTAAATTTACACCAGAGCTTTATCGAGCCCTTGTAGGGGAAATTCAGGTGTCCAGTAACAAAAATCTATCTACGTATGTTTAAAGGAATAGTTCACCGTTTTTACATACTGACATATGTTCTTACCTTACCTTAGACTAGTTAATACGTACCTGTCTGGTCTTAGTCCGTGCGCTCTGTCATGCAAACGGAGCAAAAACGGGAGCACAAACGTAGCCTCCTCTGTATATTGTGTAGGACCAAAAGGTAGCTCCCGCTAGAAGCTACCAAACTCTTCCAAGTGTTCCCTATTAAATGTATATAGTTACGTGACGTGTTACACTGCAAAGTATAGTAACACAGAAATGTAACAGTCGATTTTCTCAGCGGATAAAACGGGTACTATATTGTGAGGCGTAGTAATCTGAGGAGCGCTACGTCCGCGCACTAACTTCTCTCCGGAAACTTCTCTCTACTACAAGTCACGCTGCTTCTATTGACGGAAGTGAGCGAGAGAGAAGTAGCGTTAGCAATAGTGGCGTTGTGGTTAGCGTTAGCAATAGCTTCTGTTCACAGCTGGTGCCACCAGTGCTTACTAAGGCAAGCCCTAATCTATTTTTTGTCTCGTCTTTTATTCGTCGACTAAAATTTATATATATATAATATATTCATGATGAAAAATATGATATTATTTTGTCAAGAAAATTAACACAGGACAGGCCACAGCAGCAGAGGTGGAGTAGCCGCTTGGTTCGGACGAGTTTCTCTGCTCTGGTCCAAAGTGAGATGCTGAATGCTTTGTTAGCATTTTTCAAAAAGTTACCATTCCTCCAGTGGATTTTTCCCTGATCTGCTTGTTTTGGACCATGAATCCTCACCGCTACGGTCTGGACCAGTGCAAAACCATGAACAATTTACTGCAGTAACATCTCAAATAGAAAAAAGCAAGAAAAATAGCAATTGTAAAGCACAAAACAACACCTGTTTCAGAGCTACTTAGGACTTGATGCCGTTCCCAGCGCATTCAAAAACAATTTATGGAGGAAAAAATATATATATAAATATATTTGTAATTGACAGAAGAATTTCAAAATATTCAAAATCCAAATATAATACAATATACAATCATTTGAAACTATGAAAATGTGAAACTTAGGGGTTAAAGGGTAAATAATAGTGGGGAAACCACCCCCATACACAGCCTTTGATAACTCAATGTTTTCCATCTCTGTTGGAATATCCCTTTGTTTAAGACTTTGTAGATTTAAAAAGGTTGGGAACCACGGTATTATTGCTCCAACTGATGAAGAGGATTTTTAATATTGCTCAACTGAGGACCTTTCTTTTCAGCAGAAAGAAACCCTCAAGCTGCCGCAAAGCCTAATCATTACATTGTTCTTGATGAATTGCTAGCCAAAATAATTATGCACTCTACAAAAACTCTTAATTAGCAAAATCTCGTCTTCAATCAAGTATCTAAATTACACTTGTACAGTTCAGTGATCGCTGTCCAAAAGGAGGATTCTTGAGCTGTAAAAAATACACTGGCCCATAAATGGTTCTATCGAATGGGTGACCACTCACTGAATGAATCATGTCCTAATAATTAAATTGTATGGCATACCGAGAGTGTTAACTTTAGTGGATGCACATTGAGCGCTTCTGACTTCTCAATAGGCTTTTAAAGAAATTAAGTGATGGGCTCAGACAATAATTTCTCTTTTCTGGGTCATTGATTGTTCTCCTTTTTGGCTCCTCAGACCCATTTTGCTTCTCGTCTAAAGATTAGCAATCAAGAAGTCTTCCCCTATTGCAATAAATTAGATGAGACAAGGTAATAACATGATGTATAAGATTGAGCCACCATAGTGGCAATTTAGAAAAATAGAAATATGTATCTGGATTCTAATATTTGTCAAAAGCCTCAATAATTATATAATGCTTAGGGCTAATCAACATGAACCAAAATAAATAGTTTGACTTATTTTTTGAGTATTTCAATAAGTTGGACAATATGGTCATCTGTCTAAACAGTGCTAAAAGATGCTTCTAAATATAAAACAAACCAAATTAGTGAAAACAGGTGTTTGTCATTTCTGTTAATTTTCAGTCAATTCTGTTACTTCTGTCCATTCACAATGATTTCCACCTCTCTGCGGAAAAAAAGATGAAGATGCTTTTTTGATATTTTAGTTCTCCAATCTCCACAGAAGTTTACATCAAAGTTGTAAATAAACTGATTGTTCCATTTGTCATCTCAAACACACTCACTGACTCTGCTGTCAAGTGATAGATCTACTCTCACATACTTTCAAACAGCTTCATAAAGAAAGATTATGGAAAAATCACAAACTTCCATTTCTCAGACCTGTACATATCATCAAAAAAGCTTTCAGAGTCAAGCAGCCTTATGATAGACGAGCATTTGAAAGCACAAGGCTTGGGTATTGTGCATGCCATGAAACTTATTTTATAGGGTCCATGATAGATGTTGTTTAGAGCGATTTAAGCGGCCCTTATGCTGGTGTCAGCATCTGACCCCTCCGCAGTGATAAAGCTATCAGAAAGAGAGAGTAGAAGCCCAAGTGAAATATGGAGGGAGGGACACGTGTGCCAGATAAACTCCTGCAGACTGGGCGCTCTCCCAGCGGAGACGCTTCAGCCTGTTCCTACCATATTACATCCACCAATAGTGCACAAGGACCTGTTTACGTAGTGAGAAAAACAACAACAAGGGTAATTGATTGTGCTGTGCCAAAAATTCAACTTCACTAAATCTGAAAATTGGGGGTCTGAAATCTCATTCTCAATCATCAAAAGTGCATTCAAATCAAAGGAAGAGCCTGAAGAAGTGGTCGCCACTGTTAAAGAGAAAGAAGTAAAGAAATGGATAGCATGTGTCTTTATATCTTTTTATCTCACCTTTCACAATATTTGATTTAATAAGACGTATGCCTGTGCAGAAGTATATCCAATATCATTAGGAAAAATAAAATCAAACCCAAAATCAAAAATCTTGATCATTTTGATTCCTAATCACCCAGCTTTAGCAAATATTGATAAAGCAGCAATGGCAAATTGGCAAAATGAGCAGGCAACAAGAAAGTCAGGCAAAGCATAAACCCATTCTACCCATTCGTGCCAAATTAGTATTGTACTCAAATAGTGTTAAAAAGGCCGTTCAGTATTAGGGGCGTGCTAAATAAAATGAATAAAACAATAATGGTTTTTTTTCTCTTCAAATCCGGCAGAGCTTTGAGCCAAAAGTCATATTCTTTACTGAACTAACTGTATTGAATCGTTTAGAAACATATTGAATCATATTGAATTGACAGTCCCTTTTATCTAGATACATACTGTATTGTACAGTATCATATCCTATCACCAGGCTCTGGAAAATATGTGGCCTTAATGGGAAAACAACGATATTGAAAAAACAAATAGTTCATAATTTGGTTTTTTGGTCTCCCTGAAAACCATCTAATAGAGCTTTTCAATAAGTCAGCTATAATTACAACTACGAAAAAAAAATGCAGGCATAAATCTGTCTTAATTCAATGATAAAAGAAGGTTGTCTGGAAACGTCTGCATTGTAAACACTTAAGCAATTAATCGAAGGAATAACTGCTGATGAATCGATTGTGACTGTTGGTTATAGCCCTAGTGTGTATTTTCCTGGACTGGCCTGCTGTGCTGAGCCTCTATAGAATCCATGAGGGTCAACACCAGTCCCTCTAGACCTGTACCAGATGCCGCGATGCATTTTATTTTGTTCTATTTTATTCTGTCTGAGGCCTGCAAGGCGCTCACACCACCACTATAGATCTTATACATTCACAGCTGAAATAAGAATACAGTGCTCAAGGTCTAATTTTGTATTCTCCGTAGATCGGGAAAGAACACTGTAGTTAAATTTAACTAGGGGTGGGCGTTATGATATAAATAAAAAATAAATATCTCTATATACATTTTCCAACTCCCGATAACAATATTGTCACGATATCTTTAAAATAAATAATTTTTACACAAAATGATCTGTAATGTTTTGCTGCCAGAGCATCTATAGATAGAGACAGTGTAGATCAAAATATAGAAGCTTTTTTATTTGTAAAGTGCTTCACACATCTTTGCATGCAAATGTGGCAATACGGAGCGGAAATACATAACCAGCAACGCCAGGGCATATGATACCCAAAAATGTCCCCAATTTTTACTCGGATCTAAGGCACACAGGTAAGCTTAAATTGACGGGACAGAGGCAGAAGTTCAACAATACTCGTTTAGTTTTTAATGGAGCAACTCTTGATAATAAATAGGTTCTGTACATCAGTTCTTTGTTTCCGGTTATCCTGATTCCACAGTGCGCACGTCTGACCACAGTCTCTCGGTCATTGTCCATAGTTAAGCAGCATCATAGTTCTTAAAAACAGACGACTCGTCTGCAGATTTCGTCCAAACAAGAAGAAGGGGAGGCGGGCACGCCGACAGCACCCTACACCATTAAAACATTGACACTGAAATAAAACATGTACTACATTGAAACAAAAGACAGACAAAAGATTAAAACAAAACATACCAGAAAGCAAAGTGTAGCGTTCCCCGCACCATACCGAGACCCCGAGCCTCTGACCATGCTCAGCTATGCGGTAGCCGGGCCAACACGCACAATGCTAAAAACAATAGTTAAATTAGTGACGCAGCCGACCAGCGGCGCAATTAAAAGCTACGAGCGGAGCTTACCAGCGACGCAGTAAATGGGGCACCACCCAGTTGCTGGCCTTAAGCCTCAGCCGCCGGCTTGACGCCCCGACACGACCCATAGCAACCTCCCAACTAGCCTGCCTCGCTCCGAGCTCCGTGCAGCGGATGTGACGTTGGATAGAGGAGAGGAAAGGTAGCGCAATTGACAGGCTTTTATACTGCGCCCCCTACTTTCACTAGGGAGCTTATGCCAGCTCACTACATTTGCCCCCCCTTTCTTTATTGCCGTCCCGGTGATGATAAAAACAATTTGCAGTCTACGCGCTTATCCTGGGCGCCACTGACAACGGAGTGATGCCCTGAAGGCCCCCCACCCCAGGCGTTACACCCAGTACGAAGCGAGCGCACCGACCATGACAGTACAGTGCTTGGTGCTGTCCCCACTCCAACACCACACCGCCCATAACCATACCTCCCCTTCTAGACACTTAGGACTCACGACGCCGCAACAGTGAAACAATTTTCCGCCATGTACTGTAGTAGACTATCCTCGCTCAACAGATTTGCTTAAACGACAAAACACAAGAAAATAAAACACTATAGCTGCTATGATGGTTATTCATTCTTGTTAAACACATTCACAGGTGGTGCTTAAGCATATCACACCCAGGCCATGTCACAGTTGCAGGAGCACACTAGCACATGGCATTATCATTACATGTGTCACATTATGTCCCACGTCCTAAAACATCTATATGATACAGCACACAACACTACATGCAAATACACACTGTACAATAAAATAAAACACACAGGACAAGGTTTGACATGCTCTCCATGTACCTGATAAAGCAGAGTAGCCAGAGTGTGACCGCAGACCTTCTAGGACCACGTTGGAATAGCCTACCACCCAAATTGATACATTACTACACATTTAATTCAGAACTTCTGCCAATGTCCTTATGCAATTAATCCTGCCAGCAACGCCAAATGTGGCAATACGGAGCGGAAATACATAACCAGCAACGCCAGGGCATATGATACCCAAAAATGTCCCCAATTTTTACTCGGATCTAAGGCACACAGGTAAGCTTAAATTGACGGGACAGAGGCAGAAGTTCAACGATACTCGTTTAGTTTTTAATGGAGCAACTCTTGATAATAAATAGGTTCTGTACATCAGTTCTTTGTTTCCGGTTATCCTGATTCCGTGACCACAGTCTCTCGGTCATTGTCCATAGTTAAGCAGCATCATAGTTCTTAAAAACAGACGACTCGTCTGCAGATTTTGTCCAAACAAGAAGAAGGGGAGGCGGGCACGCCGACAGCACCCTACAACATTAAAACATTGACACTGAAATAAAACATGTACTACATTGAAACAAAAGACAGACAAAAGATTAAAACAAAACATACCAGAAAGCAAAGTGTAGCGTTCCCCGCACCATACCAAGACCCCGAGCCTCTGACCATGCTCAGCTATGCGGTAGCCGGGCCAACACGCACAATGCTAAAAACAATAGTTAAATTAGTGACGCAGCCGACCAGCGGCGCAATTAAAAGCTACGAGCGGAGCTTACCAGCGACGCAGTAAAGTTGGGCACCACCCAGTTGCTGGCCTTAAGCCTCAGCCGCCGGCTTGACGCCCCGGCACGACCCATAGCAACCTCCCAACTAGCCTGCCTCGCTCCGAGCTCCGTGCAGCGGATGTGACGTTGGATAGAGGAGAGGAAAGGTAGCGCAATTGACAGGCTTTTATACTGCGCCCCCTACTTTCACTAGGGAGCTTATGCCAGCTCACTACACAAACATGCACAAACATATATTAACATTAAAAATCAAATTCAAGTAACACAGAAAGAACACATCCAAAAAGGCTCAATATTTACTGAAATGTACAAATAAAGCAGTGATTGGCTTTTTAGGCACACATTAGACCAAATGGGCATCTTTCCTTCTCTAGTTGTAATATGTATGTAAAAAGAAAAAGGACAAAAATACAAAAAAGCATATCTTCAAATTGACTTTCACGATATTATTGTCTACGATATATTTTGCCCACCCCTGAGTTTAACATTAACTATATAGGCAAACTCCAATGTATTGAATGTAATCGGGGATACAGGTTTTTTGCGGATGTTGGACACAATCCAAGGTTTAAGATGTGGCCTGGTTTTATTCCACCATTTGTGTCGTCTGGCATTGCCTTTGACATCTTTCACCCAGCTGACTAATGACTAGTTACTCTGTTCGGCCAATCTTCGCTTATAGCTTCTTGTCTTCAGTGGCTTTATGACATTATTACAAGGCTTTATTACTGCCATCAATACTGCAGGATGGATTCCCACAATAAGAGGTTTCTGCAGCCACTCCAAACTGAGCACACCATAGAAGTCTGGTTCATCAACTTCTTACACGTGATGAAGCTAAAGCAACATGATACCAGCCGCTTAATCAGGGCCATTAAATATAAAAAGTTTTTTGTTTATTTTTTTCATTTCTAAATTGTAAAAAATTCTGCGTTTTAAATTAGCTATTTTTACCACAATGCCACAATATTGAGAGAGGTGTTTTTCCTGAATTATCTACAACATTCTGCAAAGTTATAAATTACATTTCAGAGCATGAGAAGAAGATTATATGTGGTTTTACACAATTCATGTCTACAGTTTATAAAAAAGATATCTTCACAATAGTCATGTTCCGTTCTCAATTTTAAATTTAAATTTATTCCATGTGTTTTTTATTCTTTATTTTTATTATCTCTTTCTGACTGTTGCACTGAGCCAAAGCAATTTGTGACTTCCTGTTACTTACGTGGCAATAAAAATGATTCTGATGGGCTCTGTGCATTGTTATTTTGTCTTATATATACAGACCAGAGTCACAAAGCGGTTTACAAATGTTATTATTTGTGCATTTGTCTCTCACTCCACACAGAGATGGGAGCGGGGTCGCCACACCGGGTTTCGAACCCAGGACCATGTTGTTGAGAGGCGAGAGTGCTATCCACTCAGCCACCATGCCTTATTAAAATGGATAATTGAATTTTCAAGAAAGAGTGCAGTTTGTGGAGATGCAAGTTTAAGGCAGATGTATACTTTCAGACTATTAAGAAGTTACCTAGTAGGACTTTAGCTCATAGAATGAATTCAAACATCAAATAATAATTAAGCAAAAATGCCGTAATATAATTAAATGTATCCTATCCTACATGTTAGGTAAATTGTGTGGTCATATATTAGGTATATTCCCAAAATGTTGGGAATGTGGCGCCCAACAAAAGATGATTTTGATTGACTTAAGTCTACCCTATTGTTAAAAGGGGCCGAAGAAAAATAGCTCCTGTCTGCCCTCTGTTGGTTATTTTAGAAAAGAGAAGGTCTAAAACTTTTAACAGTTCAAGAACTGTTATTGTTGCTATATGTTTGGGGTTTTTCTTTTATTAACAAAGCTGTGTGGCAGCAAAAAAAAACTATATTGTTTTTTTTCTTGGGAAGAATCAAAATGAGGCTTGTCACACTGACAGATTGACAACATATTGCTTGAGTTATAATGCAATAAACAATATTATTATTACTATATGACACAATTTCTAACATTATTTTTGTATTAAATATTAATTACAAAAGCCTTGAGCTGAAACAAAAGTGACTTTATACATCCTCTCCAGCTAATGATTTTACGCATTACAAATGAATGCCACTTCTCAATATTAATTCTCACTATTGGTGTATGAAATCTTTCCAGTTAAACAGCACCAGATAATGTTAAGTGAAATAAATCTATTGTTCCAGTCATGTCAATGAGTGATTGAGCTAAATCAACAGCGCTCCATTGTCAAATTAGTTGAATCCTCCTCACACCAATGTATGGCCCGTCAATACAGATCAAAGTAATAGTGTGTTATTGTACAATGTACATCACAATGCATTCTTTGTCATAAGGTGAAAACAACACGACAATTGAAGAGAAGAGGCATTCTTTATCAATCAACTGCTGCCATCTAGTGGCTGGTCAACCAAGATGTGCCACTAAGGCAACCTCAACCCATGGTTGGTACATTCACAAAAGTTTAACAACAAACAAAGTTTAGCAACAAACAAAATGTGTTATTTATTTATGAAGAAAACAAAGTTAGGTTCTTTGTACAGCCTTTTAACTTATGATTGATATTTTTACTAAAAATGTTCATACACATATATATTCCCAATGAGAATGAACTTAATTGGAGTAAAACTAACTATATCATAAAAAGTAAGGTATATTCAGATGAGTCAGGTCCAACTGTTTCCTACAAATAATTACAGCAATCTATATGTTTACAATCAGTTATGCAATTGTAAACAAAACCTTGGCATAGATTAGATTCATAATCTAATAAAGTTAATTGCTGTACCATAAATGATTACTAGAATCTACCATGTTGGATTCATTTAAAAAAGTTATTGTAACAGTCTTAACCATAGCTCTAATTTCATTACCCAAAAACTAAAATCCTGCTTCTAAAATTCTTATCATTCACACTTCAATTTGTATCACAAAACTGAAAGCTTCCTCTCGGTGCACCCCTCTCCGGCAGCATCATGTTATGTGATAATTCATTAGACTGTATAAGGTCCTGTTCCCTCCGGACCAAGCAGTCAGGGAAGTTTACATGCAAAGACAACGCTGCTGTACATCAGTGCGAATAATCGGCACGGCAGGCATGTCTTTGAGCCTCAGCATGTGCATTGACACTAACTTTCATAGTTACATCACATTAAAACAAACAGGGCTATCTATTAAAAGAAAACGGCTCACAGCGTGTCTCAAACTACATGTCAATCACAGACTATATTAACATTTATTTTACGTATAATGATGCGTAAAGAATTGTGTTCATTTGACAAATAATTGCGTCTGTCAGAACAGGTGACAAGAGAGCTTTCATGTGGGCCCGAAGTTTCCCTGCTATAGACAAAAATGTGTGCTTTTGTCTGACTCTTGGTGACTTTATGGAGGACTTTATAGAGGACTTTCCTCAGATGTTTTGCTGCTTGAAAAGATATTTCAGTTGCTGGAGTGTGAACATTTTGGAGAACAAGTGGAGAACTTGTTATTGTATGCAGCAAATTATATTGGTGCATCCAAACCTATATTAGATTTATAGGAGAGACACATTTGAGCGTACTCTGAATTGGATATGATAAAGTGTCCAGCTCTGCTGATGATAAACACACGTCAAACACTCACGCTGGTCCTGGTGCAGTCATGGTGCCGTCCTGCAGTAGTCCTTGACTGAACCAGCTCTGTCCTCCATGTGTTGATCATCCGAGGAATAGAATTGATACATAGCCAACGTCCAGGTTCGTCACATCTGTATTGTGGCTCATCCGTTGTCTCCTGTACAAACATTAATTCATTCATCTTTGCCCCTATACCAGTCAGACCACATCAGTTTTAGTCTACATGAGGAAAAACATCAATTAATCTGACCCATAAGGTTTTATTTTCCTCAATAACTGCAATAATGAGTTGGTAACTGTCTTTTCGGAGATTTCTGAGATATGCAAAGTTGCTTCACCAACTTTGTTTCCTAGGCCAGTGTCCTGTTCCTGCAACTTATTGCACCCCTCCCATCTACCAATTTTAAATATAACAAAAAATACACTAATACTATTTCACAATGAATTATAACATCATCTTTTATACCTTTCAAATTATCAAGCAAAGACGCACATTTCCCAGTATGTGATCATCAAACCTCAAGTGTTCTATTCTCCAGTCCAGCTTATTAGGACTGGACCATATAAACAACATTTAATCTCAATAGTCATGCCAGATTCATGGATATTAATACAGTATGTGATGCCTTAACTTTTTACCAGGGTGATGTCTACTCTACAGTACTCTAGGACCAACTCAAAGGCCACTGTGATGGAACGAAAAGACACCAAACTCATAGAGCGACTGTGAGGTCAAATTTTACATAAAAACTGTCATATCTGGAATTATGTAATGTACAGTGGGGAAAATGTTCATCATAGCTATACCTCAGCAATGGGAGACAGAATTAGAAAAAAAAATACAGAATCTGAAATAGCTAAGCAGCTTGGTGTGAAGAAATCAACTGTGGGAGCAATTGGTAAGAAATACAAGACCACTGATAATCTCCCTCGATCTGGGGCTCCACGCAAGATCTCATCCCGTCGGGTCAAAATGGTCAAGAAAGGTGAGCAAAACCACACAGGGGACCGCATAATAATAACAATGCATCGGTTTTATATAGCGCGTTTTTTGGACACTCAAAGACGCTTCACATGTCATTATTCTTTCACTCCATACACGGTGGTGATGAACTACCACTGTAGCAACAGCTGCCCTGGGGCACAGTGACAGAAGCGAGACAACCAGTATGTGCCATCGGCCCCTCCGATCACCACCAACCCTTCACACACACACAAGACTCATTCTAGGCAATGGGGGTAAAGTGTCTTGCCTAAGGACACAACGGCAGTTTGGCACTTTACAGCTGTAGCCGCCCCACTGTGGCATCAGGTGTTCCCAGAGGTTAAGTGTCTTGCCAAGGACACAACGACAGTAGACAGTGGGAGTCGATGGTGAAAGTCGGGCTCAAATCCACGACCTTATGCCTCAAAGGCCAATGCTCTACCAACTGAGCTACTGTCGCCCCCTAGTGAACGACCTGTGCTGGGACCAAAGCATAGACTGTATACCAAAGACACAAAGGCTATCAGTAACACACTACGCCGCCAGGTTGTTATCACTATAATAATATCTGGATTGGGTATTACCATAGACTGTATTGGTATTACGAGCCTATAGCTGTCCCACCAACGGGCACAAGGGGCGCCCATGGTAATGCAGACTAAATTCACGTGGGCTACCCAGAAAAACCTCTGATTAGCAGCCGCTGATTGGTTAAAAAAAAAAAAACACGGTCAAGCCCCTGAGCAAGTGCATGAGAGCCACATGCGCAAATTTAGCGATTATGAGCAAATATTGGTGAATCTTTCGGCCCCCATGGCTGTCCCATGCGCCACTGAGCAAAATCAATTGATTTGAATAGGGCGCCATCTTGCATCTAAAAAATCTACAATGGCTGTACCCAAAACCGCTGAATTGCCAATTTCAGGTTGGCCAACCACTCCCCCTGTTGTGGCAAAGAAGAGGAAATTAGATGAGGAAAAGGTAAATAACAGACTGAGACCTAATGTAGTGTACTTTCACATTTAAAGCTGGGAAGCTCTTTCACGGGGATCTGTCTGTTCATGTCCGCATTATGTGCTCATACAAAACGCAAAAAGTATGTAAAAAAGCACATATAAAAGTGTGTTATGGGCCTTACCTTATAAGTGAACTATATACACCACTTCAGTTCAGACCAGTTTCATTTTTAAGTCCAGATAATAGTGTGACTGTACATATGTAATCCTCCATTCGATAATAAGTCCAGTTGAGCTTTAAAACGTAAAAACATACTGCGTCTCCTCTTGTGTTTCGCTAGCTGTGTGCAGTCGACTCTCTGGTGAATCCTTTTCTTTAAATCAACCTTTCAATCTTTATTACCTTTCACTTCTCATTTTTATAATTTCTATTGTCATTGGAAGCATAAGATTTCCCTAACCAGCTTTAAAAGCATCTTAACCTTTTAAGGATCACCCTCCCTGTACAGGGAGGATTCAGATATTTTTCATTTAACAGCATCAGTATTAGAATTCACTTGTGTCAATATAGTCAAGCTATATCTCTTTTGAAAGCTTATTCCCACCTCTAAACGCGTATTATGTTAAAATAAACATTAAATATAACTAAAAGTAAGAAAAAGTAGTCAAACTGTATATGTATATAAAATATATATCGTCCTTTCTTACCTTTTCATGCTAATATTCTGGGGCAAATCATGTCTAATCCACACATGTGTGCATTCGTTTTGTTCGTGAGGGTTCATAGAATAATTATATCCAGTTGTTTTTTCTACAAAGTCATCCTTATGGTAGATATCCAGTTGTAACGACACATTTGAGTATTGAAAGTTGCACAAACGAAAATAAAACCTGTTCTTTGCGCACTGTATGAAGTAGGCTTGTTACTATTTACCTAGCGTCACTGGGTATGGCCGTCTTCCTCTCAGTCTTCCCTTCAAAACAAGCCCATTCCATGGATCTATTATATTAACTGGATAGGGTATTACAGCTTGTAGCTGAATAACTCACGTGCTCAGGGGATTCTCGCGGTACTGCAGACTAAACCAGACTAAATTCACGTGGGCTACCCAGAATTTTTCCCCATAGAACTCAATGCATATTAAAACAGCTCGACCTCAGCTGACGGAGAACCTACAGCTTTCATAAAGATAGGATTTTGTGGGGATTTTAGTGTCCCTTGTCATCCTGAACTTTTTTTCTTCTTAAATCCTTCGGTTTTGTTTAAATCCACACTTTAGTGCCACAAACTCTGCTCGTCTGGCTCTCGCTCTAACTCCCGCTCTGATGAACTGCTCTGATTGGTCGGAGCGCGGCCGAGCCCCTCTGTGCACGTGCGTGAGACCTGGTGTGAGACCCACACACGCGTGTTTGACGCAACGCATTATGGGAGATCATCCACTGCGCAGAACCGGGAGGACCAGACGATGCCCAAATACAGGCGAGTTTCCCAAAGTTCTTTGCGAGTTTCAGGCAACTTCCGCTAATCTTTTCAGCCCCCATGCTGTCACAAAGCGCCACTGAGCACAACCATTCATTTGAATAGGGCGCCATCTTGAATCGCCGGGGCTTGGCCCATTCCCGAACTTTTCAGTGCTATGGCTTGGGAGGTAGATCAAGTTAGATAGATATCTGTGCGTCACGACAGCATTGTCTTGACTACCATTGGCCGATTTGGATGTCAATCAAATCATCTTGTAGCCAATAATCTCAGGTTTCAGGCGATGTGTCGGACTTCAAGGTTCCTCCCACTGTTAATGCGTAAGGCCCCGACTCCACCGGGCGCGTAAAACGGACGACGGATCCGTCCAAACATGTCCGTTTCATCTCCGTCTCCGTTATCTCCATGAGGGTGAATGGAAGTGGCTCCACTGCCTCCGCATGCGTCCGTCTGATGCACGTCGGACGTATTCCGTTAACGGAGGGTGCAACGGACGCAGACGGACGAAATAGAAACAATCCTATTTGTTCCGTCCGTCGACGCGTGTCGGGTCCGTTTTCCATTGAAAATACAATGGAATAATATATTTACAACATTGTTAAACATGTATTGATATATGCTGTAGCCCTTGGTTATAAGTATTTGTTAATGACAATGATTATTAACAAACCTGTGTAATTTTCTTCATGTATTACTTTAAACAATTGTTTCCTGATCGTAAATCTACCATTCATTTTTCGCGTAATGTAAATACGCTAATCTTTACATACACCTCGCTTTTTTTCTCTCGCTCTGTCCCCTCTACCTCCGAGGCGCTCTCTCCTCACCGCCGCGCGCTCCCACACACACACACACACACACACACACACACACACACAGAGCTATACTGCACTTATGAAAGACAGATCTCACAACAACACTGGAGTTCTTTTCTCCTTTCTCTCTCCCCTTTTTGCTTTCAATAAGTTTTGCCTCATCCATCGCGACGTCCTCAATGCTTCAATATGCTGTGCTTTGCACTGATCATAGCCACAGCTCATTCAAATCACACACTGCTTCCTCTATTTAAAACTATAGCGGCTGCCTGTTGCCTAAAGTTGCGGAGAGGGGAGTTGGGTCAGATAAAAGTGTATGACGCGCTAAATAAGTATAGAAAACAAACGAAGAGGCTGGATCATAATAAACGCTGCGGGCACGCGCGCGCGCGCGCACACACACACACACACACACACACACACACACACACACACACACACACTTCCCCATCAGCCAAATATTCATTCATTCACACAATGCCCAAACGTGTCTCCTACAAAAACAAAGCAGGCTGATAAACGCACAGCCAGAGCTGCGCGCTGCTGCAGCCGGTTTGACCACTAGTCCGTTTTATGGACGTCTGACGGACAGCAGTCAACGCGCGTCAACGGAGACGCGCCCGGTGGAGTCCAGGCCTAAGAGAGGAAGGCGGAGCATTTTCACGGAGAACACGCGCTATATATATATAAATAATAGCTTTTCTGCAAACATTTCAATATCTGGAAAAAATCCTATTTATAGCAAGAGTAATAGCCAAAAAATTATATAATTTGATTTTTGGTGTAAAAACATTGATAACAAAAAAAAATAACTTTGACTCATGTTTGAGAAGGTGTAGTGCAGACTGGGTCCTTCCTAACAAACTGTAACATACATCTCCAGAAACTAGAAGGTGTTACCTTTCAAATGAGGCATCATAACACAAAATCAGACACAAGATGTCCTCACGGGTGCGTACCGATGTTCCCCGGGTCCGATGTTCCCCGGGTCCGATGTTCCCCCACTTCTAGGCGGGGGAACATCGGACCCGGGGAACATCGGTACTTCGCGTATTAAAAAGTCCCGATGTTACCCGGGTCCGATGTTCCCCCGCCTATAGAAGTGGGGGAACATCGGGACTTCAACAACGAGACTAGTCCCGCTGTTCCCCGCGTGCGCCCTTTGATGTTTGATGTTTCCTCCTCCACGAAAGATGGGATATGATCCGTGCCAACTTTTGTGAGAGAAAAAATACTAACTAGCCTATTTACTTTTCTTTTTCCCTCTCGCTCTTTGTGTGCTCATATATCAGCTGATCGCAGCTTGAGTCTATGCAGGATATTTTTGGGCATGTTATGGGCATGTTATCTCCCCTTGCTCTCCCATGGGCATCTATATTTGACAAGTCTGACTGAATAAAATGAGGACGATTGAAACTAGAGCTACTACATCTGTTAGCCTATAGTTTTTCCAAATACGTGGTTTTGCTGAGGGCACTGTGCTTTTACGCATAATGGACACGCATATGACGTCGTTTTTGTTGTAAAACTAGAATATGCTCTTATAGTTTTAGAGATATTAATACATATTATTCTATTCAGAACGCGTGCGTCATTGTGCATTGTTGTCCCGCCTTACGTGTCACTCACAGTTAAAATGTAAATAACCAATTCAAACATAGCATTTTTACAACTTGAACTTTAAGAAAAAAATGATCAAAGGAATCAGTGTAAAATAAGATCGGAAAAGCTCAATTCATGATTGTTTAATTAGGTTTCCCATTTTTAAATACAATTGGAAACGCTCAGAATTCAAAAATATTGAAAAGTGTATTGGCTCCTACAGTGGGGGGAAGAATAATAATAATTATAATAATAATATAACCCCCTGAGCGTCATCACGTTCCTAGTTGCTTCAAATATAGTCCTGTTTATTGGCTGAACAATTTTGTCCAATATCATATCACACAGCGTGAAGCGAGAACAACCAGCTATTCCTCGTCTTAAAGATTGACAACGCTCTCAAAGCATTCACAACAGAGCAGCCTTTTTCATTTTAATTTTAAGAAAGTTCAGCGTGAACTTTGTGAGGTAGAGGAGCCAGAGGCCCGGGCCCGTAGGTCCCAGAGGAGGAGAGCGCGGTCAGGCCTGGCTCGCCTTGCACTGATGAGGTAAACTCTAGGCCTGTGTGAGACACACTGTGGGCCTCACTGTGGGCCTCACTGTGGGCCTCACTGTGGGCCTCATGTATGAAACCTGCGTACGGCCAAATCAGGATAAATGAGGCGTACGCAAAATATTACACTTTTCCGCATTTATCTATCTGGACGTGAGCGTACAATACGCAAAAAATAAACGCCAGGTCTGGAGGTGGTGTAAATCTATACGCTGAACTCAACCTTCGGCACAACACGCATGAAATTCAAGATATGTACAACAATAAACATATTCCCTCTGGCAAAATTATATGCTGTGTTTTCATTGAGGATCATGTTTCAAAATTTGAATTTGCGCATCAGAAAAAGTCTAATGGAAACACGCAAACTTCGAATAAATCACAGCTCATGATGAGGACCCTCTATTAAATCTGACTTGTGTGTGTATTATTTTGATCTGTATGTTTTTAAAATGTGAAGCGCTTTGTGATCCTGGACAGTCAAAGGCTCTAAATAAATACACTTTACGCAACAGGGATGTGTGACCCATCTATTGCTGTGGCAGGCTCTGCGCTGCGTAATTACGCACGGCTATTTGTATTCCTCATTCACATCTGGTAAAGCAATGTGTTATTTCATTAGATTTGTGTAACCCTCACACAGACACACACCCCAATAACGCATCGATGGTATTGCTCACTCAAACGTCTCACTGCCCTGTCCATAGTGCGCAACGAGTGCCGTGAGAGGTCGCGCCACATGTGCAGAAGTTTTGGCTCCAGAGTTTCTTTGTGAAATCTGGACCGCAAACGCTCTCTGAAGTGTACAGCGCCTCAATGCGCACTTCTACCCCGAGCCAGGCTGCGTCCAAGACGCTGCAGACGCTTCATTCAGAGCCACCGCTGCATAATATGAATTAATTCATTCATTCAATCAATCTATATTTATTCACTTCTACAATTCAATAAGGATTTTTCTAATGTATCAAAACATTTTGGCAAATTGCGTAAATGGAATATACACCCAAAATGTACACCTTTTTCAACGCAAGTTTCATAAATGAGCTTGTGTGTATGTGCGCGCGTGAGTGCGTGTGCGTGCGTGTGTGCGTTTGAACCATATTCTTTGAAACCCCAATTCCAGTTAGCCCTTGTAGTTTGCAAGCGAATTTGGCCTACTTACTAATCTGCAGGCCTACCCAAAATTGCAAACCTGGCGCCGATACTGTTGCGAGGATGAACGGAGGGAGATATGTTTCCAAAAAGAAAAGGTGGTGGAGCTAATTTTACTTTTCTTATCTGCAACACGTTCTTATTCTGAGGTGGTAGGTTGTAAAAATGTAGTTGGCTACTACAATGCGAGAGTATACTAGGCTTATAATATAAAGTATTCAGTAGCCCTATAGACTAGTTATGAGCGAAAGCCGCTTGTTGCTCCATTATCCGCGCGCAGCAATAACATGTCTATGAGCGAGGCCCGCAGTCGGGGAACACCGGGCCCTCCGGCGTTTGGAAGGTCCGGAGTTCCCCGCCCCGGTGTTCCCCGGGGCGGGGAACACCGGACCCGGGGAACATCGGACCCGGGGATTTTGTGGGGATTTTAGTGTCCCTTGTCATCCTGAACTTTTTTTCTTCTTAAATCCTTCGGTTTTGTTTAAATCCACACTTTAGTGCCACAAACTCTGCTCGTCTGGCTCTCGCTCTAACTCCCGCTCTGATGAACTGCTCTGATTGGTCAGAGCGCGGCCGAGCCCCTCTGTGCACGTGTGTGAGACCCGGTGTGAGACCCACACACGCGTGTTTGACGCAACGCATTATGGGAGATCATCCACTGCGCAGAACCGGGAGGACCAGACGATGCCCAAATACAGGCGAGTTTCCCAAAGTTCTTTGCGAGTTTCAGGCAACTTCCGCTAATCTTTTCAGCCCCCATGCTGTCACAAAGCGCCACTGAGCACAACCATTCATTTGAATAGGGCGCCATCTTGGATCGCCGGGGCTTGGTGGGAACCTAAGGGTACCTCACGATACGATACGATACAAAGCTCACGATAACGATTTTATCACGATAACGATTTTATCACGATAACAATTTTATCACAATAACGATTTTATCATGATAACGATTTTATCACGATAACGATTTTATCACGATAACGATTTTATCACGATATGACGATTATTGATATATTGGTCAGAAATATACAATATGCCAATTTAAGGCATAAATAAAAGAAAAAATACTCTTTATTTCATGATAAATAAAATGGAGATGCGTAATGTAGCCATATATTAAGTATTGAAACCAATTCAAAAAAAAAAATATATATATATATATATATATATATATCTTTTTTTTTTTTTAAATCGATATTGATACTTGGCAAATGCATATTGATAATCGAATCGCGGGAGAAAGTATCGCAATATATCGAAAAATCGATATATCGTCACACCCCTAACAGCAATCACTGATGAAATGGCACTAAAGAAATGCACTGCTAACACAATATATAAGTAAAAGAATACCGCTAGTTTCGCGTCCGAATGTATTAATTTAAACATTAGAATATATTCTAATATTTCATTATAATTTATTATACAGCTCCTCACAGCAGCAGCACTCAATTGACTTGAATTCAATTCTTCCGATAATTTTTTCTTGATAACAGAACTCTCAAACCAATAATGACCGCGGCCTTTGTCAATGCAATCTCTGTTTGTAATTCAGGTGTGTAAAATACTGCCATTACTCCTTAAGTACAATAAGCTATCAGCGCTTGTCACTACACTGTGCGTTTCTCTGCACACTTGTCTGTGTAGAGAAGCTAGCGGAGCTAGCGCAGCTAGCCACGCTCAATAAACAAATGCATATCAATCAATCGACACCATGAAAACGTTAATCGGACAATACAGTATACATATACATCCTAAACACACATGCACAGAATTTGCTGTTAACGTTTTCATGACAAAAATACTGTTTCAATGTGACAAAAAGCGATCGCGAGAAGCCCGGAAGTTACCATGAAACAGCTAGCTAGCTTAGCTGTTACCTGCCTAGCACGTCCCGGTGAAACCTTTGGGAGCTAACTATTTTATTTGCACTCAATTAAATACATTTCGTATTGTAAGGGCTGTCTAATATTTGTCGAATATATATATTTTATTTTAGAATTATATTCGAATTTTGAAGTCGAAGCCCTGGTGTTAAGCAGCGCTGTAGGGGCTAGAGGACGCAGGCTGTTCGCTGCTCGTTCTGTGAGCGGAGGAGAACGAGCGTCCCGCTCAGACAGCTCAGACTCTGTTCAGCACTTTTCAAGGCCTAAACTCATACACTGCTGAATCAATGACCTCAAGTTTTCAATTAAATTATGTATTATGATACAACTTGTATGTAGTAAAAAGCATTTTTATGAACTACTTAGAAAAAAAGATCAGGTATAGCTTCTTTAAAATGTGTTGCATAGCCAAACCTGTATCTGCCCACAGCAGAGGAAGAACAAGCAAGGAGGCTTTCCAGTGGAATTGAATGCAGCCAATTCGAGGGCTCACAATCCCCTTGCCTTTAGGCTAGTCTCACTTGGTGATTTTTCAAGCCGTGGTTGAGCGCAATAAAGACACATGTATATGTTGTCAAAAACAAAATGCACGATCCATCCTCTTAACATAGAGATGTTGTTTGTAAAGGAAATATTTGTTAAAGGGCTCTAATAATAAACTATACCAATAAAATTAATTTTAACCAAGAAACAGAAAGAAACATGTGTATTTGCATAGAACACAAGAAAATATTTGAAAAAAATACATTATTCACATTTTTATGGGTCGCTGAGTATCACATGGCAGACAAAAATGCATGTCCCCAGTGACCAAAGTTTCTTTTCCATTCAATCTAAAACATATATAAATTGCCATTAACACAATTTTTATTGCTAATATTATCATTTTCCCCTCTGCTCTAACTAAAATAAATGAAAACTGAAAATGATTTATGTATTTTTTTCTTTTTGTAAAAGGTACTTTGTAGTCATGTCCCCCAAGTTTGTTCAACCCCGTAACAGTGTAGCATTTTCCACCCTTTTTGAAAATAAATTCTTCAGTCCAACCCACTCAACCTTCACAAAGTTACTCAAGTCTTTTCAAGGTCATGCTGTGAAGAGAAGTAATTATTAGCATACATTTTTAACCATACTTCATTTTTGTTGTTGTGAGATTGACATTGTCATGCTCAACCTTTCAACTCTGTTACACAGATATTTAGATATTGTTTAGGAAGATTCAAACAACTGTGTGGAAAAGTATATCAATTTCATGATTTCCAAATGCCATGTGGTACTAACATGTTTGCTAACAAGGGAGATATGGCTACTTTTAGGTTGAATCTTCAACCCCGTAACATTCAACCCTGTAACAAAAAGCATTGTAAATTCCTAGTAATATTTGGTATTCCATGTCCAAGGTGGGAAACAGTATTTTACCAGAGGTTCAAATACTACAGATGCAATGTTCAGAAATGCAATAATTTTTGGTAATTTTTCAAAATTCAGAGAACCCAAAAGGGCGCCCTAGAGAATCACCCAGCTGAACTCGCTAAATTAAAGCTGGGGTACGTACATTTTCCCTTTAATTAACAGCTCATGTTGGTTGTGCCCAAAAGTAAAAGGTTGTGAGCAAATCAAACAGATTCAAGTACATTTGATAATCTCATTTAACTTCAAGTGGAGTGGATTTGAAATAGAATGTTAAAAATGCGGTAGTTAACTCACCATTCCTATGCGATTATTCAACTAAATTTTAATCGTTTGACAGCCCTAATTTTTTTACTGCGATAAACAGAGCCAACAGTACGGTCATCCAAGTGAGGTTTGCTTCACAAATATTTCTGTCAAATATAATACAAATTTGAAGAAAATCTACAATTTCGAGGTAAAAATAACATATTAAATAAGGTAAAGTTACATTGAAATAGTACAATAATGCTCATTTTACTCTCTTTTTTACACGATTGCAGGTGAGGTTGATTGATGGTGCACACCACAGACTGTTCGGACTACATGACGCCTTTTTCCTCCAATGAAATGTGTATGGGCAAATTCAAAATTACCACGGGCAGCCCCCTCAAAGGAAAATGGGAAAAAACGCATTTACGCATGTGTTAGCCAGCATGAGCCCCATTCATTTAACAAGTGCATTTGAAAGTCCACAGCGGCTAAACTAGGCTGGTCCAAAATATAAATACTCTCCTCAGCATTGACACGCATCTGGAAGGCAGAGTTGGGTCTAGAGCCGACTTTTGGACCATCCAAGCAGTTTTTGAGAGGAAATGAGGTGGCATACAAAGTCATTGGGTAATTCTGTTTCCGGGTACTCCACCACAGGCAAGGAGTGAGAATGCAAGCATGTCAGCACACATGCTCATGGACCTTTCGAGCAGGGTGCACACTGGTGCACACACTGAAGTGCTTTCATCTTTTAATTTGTTATGGGCATTTATTAATAATCAATGTTATAGGATATGTAACATAACAATATTGCTCCAGTAATCACAGAGCAAGTTTCAAAAGGAGTCACATGGATCAAGTTTTCATAGAGACATTCGACATCCCATCTGTGTGTTATACATGTTAGGGCAAGAGTAGCTCAGTTGGTAGAGCATTGGCCAGAGGGTCGTGGGTTCGAGCCCGACTTTCACCATTGACTCCCACTGTCTGCTGTCGTTGTGTCCTTGGCAAGACACTTAACCTCTGGGAACACCAGCCACAGTGAGGCGGCTGCGGCTGTAAAGTGCCAAACTGCCGTTGTGTCCTTAGGCAAGACACTTTACCCCCATTGCCTAGAATGAGTCTGGTGTGTGTGTGAATGCTTGGTGGTGGTCAGATGGGCCGATGGCACATACTGGTTGCCTCGCTTCTGTCAGTGTGCCCCAGGGCAGCTGTGGCTACAGTAGTAGTTTATCACCACCGTGTATGCAGTGAAAGAATAATGACACATTTAAAGCGTCTTTGAGTGTATAAAAAAGCGCTATATAAACCAATGAATTATTATTATGTTCTGGTAATGTTGCATTTTGTAACGAGGTACATCCAACAAAGTCGTCAAGTAAAAAAATGCTCAAGTGTGTCTGAGGTTGTAGCATAGAAACAGCTTAGTGATGTAATATACTAATAATTTTCTGGGCTTAAAGCACTTCAGGCCAGATGCTGAGAGTGCACCATGTTAAAAGACAGCTTCAGATTGAGATAGACAAACCACATGTTTTGAGAAGTGCTGATATAGTGCTGGACAGCAGGTTAATTGAGGAGATTACGTAAATAGTGAGTTACCTTGAGCCGCAAGACTGGGGAACATAACTACACATTTTACAATAGACTACAGGAAGATCCTCGTTTGCTATGTATTGTCGTAACAACATTGTCGGTGGGGTCAGTCCGAGACAAAATTCGCTGCCGAGGTTGTACTGCCATAGTGACCAATGTAGCGCTAATTTTTAAAAAAACACATTATATCTACAATATGTAAGGGAAAATGTATATTACGCAGGTCATTATCGGATAATAAGTACCGCCCTGCGTAATATACATTATCCCGCTTATTATACGGCTTTGTACCAACAGAAAACACAAAATAAACTTCAGTCCACTCTTAGGAATGTCGAAAGCTTTATTTAATGACAGAAAATAAAATTGTTCCCGAAGGCTTTCCCGTGGCTAGGCAAGTAACAGTTAGGCTAGCAACTTCCAAACTAGAACTCTCTCGAACTGCATGAAAACTGAACAAAGAATTCTGAACATCAGTGGTGAGTGACCCAAACATAAACCCAACCTAAATCCATAATTTGATCCTCTGTAAATGTGTCCTAAAATGTCTCGGAATCTCCTTCCGGGTTTTTCGCAATCCCTTTTTCTCCCGTTAAAACAGTATTTTTGCAATGAAAACCTTAACAGATACTTCTGAAAACCTCTGTGCACGTGTATAAAAAATGTATATGTATAATGTAGTCTAGGATTAACATTTAATTGTGTTGATTGATTGGTATTAGCGTTTATTGAGCGTGGCTAGCAACAAAGTGTCTGGAATTACTTGCGGAGTAATCTACACATCTGAATTACAATGCCCATGGCAATTGCGTTGCCATGGGCAGCGGTCATTATTATTTTGAGAGGTCCGTTATCAATAAATAATGATCGGTAGAACGTTTTGAAATTACATTCAAATCAATGGAGCGTTCTACTGCTGCTGTGAGGAGCAGTGTTTTAAGCAGATTTATTAGCTAAAATAAAAAATGAAATAATGGAATATTTACAGCAAACATGCAAACCTGTTCAACCGCTCATTAAACCCGAGTTTTGTTTTGTCAAGTTATGTGTGCTGTGTTTGTGTCTTGCGTATTAAGCTGCTATAAGACACAAACCTACTAACCAGAATAATGTAGCGTACCAAACGATATTTATCACCGTATCCAGCTCCGTGCAAGTATACACTAGGCTTAAGAGTCTTCATCCTTGACCTTCTTGTTGTATCAGCCTAGCTCCGCAGGTTTTATTGTGTAAAACCTGATATTTCCAAGGGGATTCTGCGATTGTCAGTCAGTAAATTATTTCAGGTTATCATTATGTCTTTGGCCTGTGTCACAATATAAAATCTCATGAGACTAGACCTCCTGCATGTCGTATGTAGTCAGCTAAACATAACCTAACCTAAACATACAATGTGTCATGTATAATATACAACATTTGCTGACTTTTGAAGGACTTAGATGGTGATAACTATGACCTATTTGAAAAGTGCAATATGATACTGACTGCATTCATTTACTGTTGTATTCCAACTTCAAATGATAATTGCTACTTCTCTAATTTTAACCCTACATGTTAACCACTATTGTGATTAGAACAACAAAAGGAAAAAAATAAACACTATTATTGGATGATGGAGTCCTAGAAGCTCAAGACTATTTTGTTGTTCCTTATCATATTAAAGTTGTATGACAACTACAGTCTGAACAAAGTAGTAACGTAAAGAAAATGTCTCCCTTACCCACCTCTCATATCAAGAAATGTGGCATGTGCCAGATCATCACGAGATTCAGAATCATCAGAATAAGGTTTATTCTGAATAATAAAGTTGTTTTTCATCGTCCCCATATACATTTGTCCTCTGCATTTTATTCATCCTGCAGTGCTACGATTAGGCCTCTGTCAGGAGCTATGGTCACTGAAACACATTGATCAGGGAGCCATCTCCAGATGTTGCTGCTAGACTAATTTGTTGGGACCAGAGCTGGGGGATTTTACCAATTGTACATGTTTCTAATGCTAGGGAATTTATAGCAACCAGAGGCACCCTACCTCAGACACAGAGGAGAACATGCAAACTCCACTCAGAAAGGCCTTGTTCCGACTGGGATTTGATGTATGATTGTATGATGGAATGTATACCATTCCATGGGCTTCTCTTGAACTGTATGTCTCAACTCAAATGTTCCTCACAATGGCATAAAACTCACTATCCCCATCAAGTTTACTCAAATTTAGACAAAAATAAAATTGTGTGTGTGTTTCAATCATTTTAATGAAATTATGGATTTTCTTATTTTGTTTATTTTCATGTGACTATACTGTTAGCATCTCCACCAACCTGTAATGTTTGTTACAATCAGCATTCAGATTTGAGAACCCCAAAGTGGAGTTTGCATGTTCTCCCTGTCTCTGCGTAGGTTTCCTCAGAGTACTCCGGTTTCCCCTACCACTAAAAACATGTACAATAGGTCTGGCATGCACGGCCTGTACTGGCGACCCTGCTCTCATCTCTCTGTGAAGTGAGAGGACAAATGCCCACAATTGTAAACCGCTTTGTGACTCTGGTCTGTGAAAAACAGTATATAAATTAAGATGACTAACAATGTGATCTTCCATATTTATTTCAATACTTACTAAATACCAAACATAGACTCATCACCTGGGGAATATTCAGTAGCCACTTGCCAAAGGCCTATCAACAAGTAATTCAATTGAAATATTATGAAGATAGTTAGCCTAAACTAAACTAAATGACTATTGGACAACAGATGGTATAGACTACATTGTAATAGATGAGTTCAGCATCACAGGTGGGTCTCTCTCTCATACACACACGCACACATACACACATTCACATACACAGAGTTAGTGCATGTGTCCTCTAGAGGCTGATCGGATTCCTCAGTGAGCTGCCGCCCTGCCACACGCTGCTGGAGATCAGCAGTGTGAAGTGGACTGTCTTCATATCAGTTCCTCACTTGTTTGGTGCGCACAGCAGCACCGCCCGAGCCGTGTTTGTTTGTGAGTGTGGGACGATCCATCGCACAGCGCCGTGCTCGATTGACGCTGTCTGCTGCTCTGGAACTGCGGATTGCTCAGAATAACACGGCTGCTTGCTAATTCCCGTCAGTCTATCGTTGAAACGCTGAAAGAGTACGGTCCAAAAGGCAACTACACAGCTGAAAACGTCGTGCCACCGTAGCCTGCGTCCAGTATGGCTTCAGGAGACCTGTACGAGGTAAGATACGCACGGTATCCACGGGAAAGCTATTGCAATATTCACGAATATTGGAATTAGGAAGTACAGGGGAGGGCGTCGCGACTGTGAAACGCGTGTTCTAAGCCCTTTAAGTATCCCCAGAGCTTCCCAATGGACGGTTTCTTTAATGTCCGCACACTTTATGTTCTTCTGGTGGACTTTGACTCGACACAGGGTGAATAGACTTGTGGAGGGGAGTGTAGCCGAGTTGGAAGTCGTGGTGAAGTGACAGCAGCGCTCAGCGGACACTGAATAGCTTCAGACTGAGTGATGGGCTATGGACGGCGGGCACTTGTCTTATTAGTTTGAACATTGTGTATTTTTTAATTTTTTTCCAACTACTATGTAAAGTTACCCCCACTGTGTCTTGAGTTGCTTAATTGAAAGAATAAAGAGTAGTTTAACCCCATGATCTTGTTTTTCTTTAGATGCTGCCCAGAAGTAACAGGTTAATGTATGTAACCTTTATAAATGTTCTCTAAGCAATGTGTTCGTTCTCATGCAGAGAACTGAGGCCTACATGTAAGAAGTCCTCATGAAGTGGTACCAACCTGGTGTGAATTTACTGTAATGAACTAGGATTGTGTACCAATTCCATTTTCAATTCAAAGATAGGCCTATACAGTACCTTGATACTATACTATACTTCATGAACTTTTCCTCATGTAGTCACATTAAAGAGTGTAGATAACTTATTGGAATTTTATATTTTAGAACAATTGACTGAGGTGACAGTAGCTCAGTCGGTAGAGCATTGGTCTAATTGCCATTGGACCTAATGGTTGTGGGTTCGATCCAGTGGGGGCGGGTCCCGGCTCAGAAATGGCCAAAATGATGTGCGCTGACATGCTTGCAATACCACCCCGGGCCAATGGGGGTGGACCCGGAATAAGAATTATTCAATGCTAACGTATAGCATTAGCTGACCTCTCAAAAATGTCTTCACAGGATGGTCCAAAAGTTGGCTCTTGGCTCAAAGCTCCGTTCCACATGTGTGTCAATGCTGAGGGGAGTGACTTTTTTTGGACCATTCTCGTTTAATCGCTGTGAAATTTTGAAGGCACTCGTTAAATGAATGGCAGCTGCCTTTTTTCAGCCTCCGCAGCTGTTTGAAATTGCCCATAGGCAGCGGAAGTTGTGACACATTAGTTAGAACGGCGGAGATAGGCGTGACTACGTCCGTTAATATTTAGTCTATGGTTCAATCCCACTACGACTCATGTCATCTGCTCCCACTGATGTCTGCTGTCGCTGTGTCCCTTAAAGCTGCACTAACTGACTTTATTTTCGTATTCATTACGAAAATGCTATCCATGTCCATGTAGTGCATAGGGATATACGTCCTTTTGAAGAATAATTAGCGCAGATTTGTGCTGGCGTGACATTATATTTTAGATCGAGTTTTGATGAAACAAGGAAGAGAATGTGTTTCGGGTCGCAGATTGTGACCAATCACAGCGGACCACTGGCCCCCACTTTCGTGAGAAATCTACAGGTCCGTTAGCACAGACAGCTGAGTTAGCACAACAAGCCGAGGAGCTAACCTGAAGCTTCGTGTCTTCATCACCGGTTACTGCTTACACAGCGAGACAGCCATCCAAAAGAAAGTCCCATTCCTCCGC
Source organism: Knipowitschia caucasica (assembly GCA_964034765.1). NCBI lineage: Eukaryota > Metazoa > Chordata > Actinopteri > Gobiiformes > Gobiidae > Knipowitschia > Knipowitschia caucasica. The sequence goes on from OZ035826.1 coordinate 26,686,981, forward strand.
GCTTCCCGGTTTTATCGTTTTATGGTCACGCCATCCACGTGCAAATCCATATTCATGTATTATCCATATTGGGAGACGCTAGCTCCGTCCCAACAGTGAGTGTGTGTGGGGGGCGATAGCTTCGTGGGTGCGGGGAGGGGAGCAGAAAGAGAGAGGCCAGAGAGTCCACGGCTTCAAAATCCCAAAGGCAGTTAGTGCAGCTTTAAGACAGTGTTTTTCAACAACTGTGTCTGCCGTATGATATTGTCTGGTGTGCCGTGAGAAATTCGCCAACTTTGTCTAACGATAACTGCATTCACTATTGATGAGCGCTGATTGTCTTGAACTGTGGCGTAACCACGTAATACTTTTTCATGTCAGTAGGTAGCAGCATCTCTCCCCTCTGTTACCGTCAAAGTTGCACACTGGCGCGGGTCAGAACTACATTGGAGCTTACATTTACACACACACACACACATACATACTAGGGCTGTCCAAAATAGCGCGTTATTAACGCGTTAACGCAAATCAATATTAACGCCGTCATTTTTTTTATCGCGCGATAAAAAAAAGTAGCAGCAGCAGCAGCAGTTTGTCTGCAATACTTTTTATTGCAGACAAACACATATACAGAAAAAAAAAATAGAAACAAAGAAAAGGACTAGTTCAGATACATTGTAGACAGAGATTACAAACAATATGTAGTTGGAGATACAGGGGGCCAAAGAAGAAACCCAGAAGGGCACATAGGAGGGAAGGGGGGGGCATGAAGTGGGAGATGGGGGGAGGGGTTAATAAAAAAGGCAATACAAGCAAACAGTATACAGTCATAGATATACCGAAGGTAAACAGAGAAACAGCATAGAGTATTTACATGAACAAATTTACAAAATATTTACAGATTGTTTATCATCATCATAATGACACCATGATGTTTCTATACAGTCTATGGTCTATACCCACACATACACACACACACCCACACACACACATTGAAGGGGCTTTTTGTTACCAATTATTTATTTTGTCATCCATTTATTGATGATTTTGCATCAAATGTTAGTGTGTAATATAACACTATACATTGTTTTCAATAAAAAAAGCAATTGCACACAGCACGCAAATGTGTGACTAATTTGTGATTAATCGCGAGTTAACTATGAAATTCATGCGATTAATCGCGATTAAATATTTTAATCGTTGGACAGCACTAATACATACATATACACACACACACATACACATACACATACACATACACACACACACACATACACATACACATACACATACACATACACATGCACATGCACATGCACATGCACATGCACATGCACATGCACATGCACATGCACATGCACACATACACATACACACATACATACACACATACCGGTCTGTCGCGCTCCTCTGTGTTACGGAGCCCAAAGGATTCGCGCAGATACGCGGCTCCAGTCAAACCACATGGAACATGTTTGTGTTTATGGTCCTCGGGATCAGCTCCACACACATCACTTGTATTTAAACTTTTGTGAAGACCTGTGAGACGCGGCTCGTCACTCGCTGCTCTGACCATGTGAACGAGCCGTCGTTTGCTGCTAGAAAGTTTTGGTATTAACCCGCAGCACAGCAGAATGGGAAGATTAAAAAAGCAGTTCTCTGTGCGCAAATGTGCCGGAGCTGTTGCGGGTTTGGGCGCCGCTGTCTCAACTCTGATCCAGTAGAACGCAGAGCTGCACTTATGAAAAGTACGCGGCTCGAAATGGCTGTTATTTCAAAGAACGTGGACTATTTTAAACTACGCGGTTAACCGGTTTCAACCGGCTAATGAGGCTCGGTGGTCGGTCATGAAAATTCATAGTTTTTTACATCCCTACTTCTGAGTCATTATATAACTTTTTGGGCAGAGAGTGGATTTTTGTATGTTTGGGAATAAAGTGGGGGAAAAACAAACTCTTCTTAACTCATTGTATTGAGAAATATTAAATCAAGCTTAATGGCAAGGCCTGGATTTAAGCACTTTGATAAGAATGACTTTATATTGTAAATATAGGCTACAGAGTATATATCTTTACATTTTCTCATGGTGGTGTGCCACAAGATTTTTTCAATGTCTTGGCTCAAAAAATGTTGAAAAACACTGCCTTAAGACACAAGACACTTAAAGTGATTGTCTGCAGTTTGTCAGAAAGAGAGAGGGAGAGGTGCTTGATTTGAAAAAAGCTCCCTCCCCCTTCCTTTCTGATTGGTTTACACCTACGTTTCCGTAACACATTTAAATGTTAATGAGAGAACACATTATACATGTACATTATTAATACACATGCACGGAGGTTTTCAGAATTGTATGTTAACGTTTTCATGAAAAAAATTATGTTTTAATGCACACAAAAAGCAATCGCGGCAAACCCGAAGAAGCTATTATCATGAATTGCACATTATAGGACACATCTGCAGAGGATCTGATTATGGATAGAGGTTCAGTATATACATAAGTAACTCAGCGCGGATGTTCAGAATTCTTCAGAATTCTTTGTTCAGTTTTCATGTAGTTCCAGAGCCTAATGGAGGCTTGATTCGGAGGCTCCGCTAAAACAAACGACTGAGCATGCGCGGAGATACGGGCATCAGCGCTGATGATTGACAACCCTTGGCATGACTCAATTGGTTAACGTGGACGGCATCGTGGATTCTGAGCTATAGCTAAGAGAAGTGAAGGCGGGACTTAACTGTAATATTAGAATTGATAAAATGACTTATTTTATATCAACATTTAAGGCCAGGAGGTCAACTTACTACAATTCTTAAAATTTAGAATTAATTTAGAGTTACATACTATCACTTTAACCCCACTCTGTCTGAAGTCCCAGCTGAAAGATCAAGGGCGTATCTGCGTTGAAGAAGCAGCCATCTTCCTGTGGACTCACCACCTGCAGGAGGGACAGTGAGGGACTGGTGCTTTGTGAATTGGGTGGCAGCTCTGATTGCCACCCCCCTGGATGAAAATGAATGAATGAATGAAAACAATTGACCTGCACAAAGTGGCAATGAATATGATAAACAACGCACTCCGTGCATACTCAGATTTGGATCAAAACTAGATCGTACAGATTGTAGAAGTAAACTGTTCGATCACAGAAAATGCCGTGGTTAGAGCTTGTGTTTCACAGTCCTGGGTTTTAATTTCACCTCAAGATATTTCTGCGTGGAGTTTGCATGTTCTCCCAGTGTCTGTGTAGGTTTCCTCCGGTTGCTCCTGTTTCCTCGCCCACTAATAACATCCTCCCTAACCCCACTCTCTGGAGTGGGATTCCCCTAAAAAGAGACTACTTCTCAGTCTTAAAAGAGGACTGTTTTAGCCTACCATTGAATGTGGAGATGGTGTCTGCCATCTTGACATGAATGGGTAGCTGATTCCACTATATATGAACTTAGTAGCTAAACACTCTGACTCCTACTTTTGACACTGACCATGTCAACCATACCTTGCAAAAGTATTCCAAAAGTATGGCATTTTGTGTGTTTTGTTGCCTCACAACCTGGAATTAACATGGATTTTTATTGTGAAGCAAACCACAAATAGGACAAAATAACAGAAAAGGTCAATGTGCATAACTATTCACCCCCCTAAAGTCAATACTTTGTAGAGCCACCTTTTGCGGCAATCACAGCTTCAAGTCGCTTTGGATAAGTCTCTATGAGCTCGCCACATCTTACCACTGGGATGTTTGCCCATTCCTCCTTGCAAAACTGCTCCAGCTCCTTCAAGTTGGATGGTTTGCGCTTTTGACTAGGCCATTTCAACACATTTACATGCTAACCCCTTAAACTGCTAAAGCAACCTAAAGTGTTGCTTTAGCAGTGTGTTTGGGGTCATTGTCCTGCTGGACCTCTGTCCTAGCCTTAAATCACGCACAGAGTGGTACAGGTTTTGCTCAAGAATACCCCTGTATTTAGCACCATCCATCTTACCCTCAACTCTGACCAGTTTCCCAGTCCCGGCTGCTGAAAAACATCCCCACAGCATGATGCTGCCACCACCATGTTTCACTGTGGGGATGGTGTTCTTTGGGTGATGTGATGGGTTGGGTTTGCGCCAGACATAGCGTTTTCCTTGATGGCCGAAAAGTTCAATTGTAGTCTCATCAGACCAGAGCACCTTCCTCCATACATTTTGGGAGTCTCCCACATGCCTTTTCGCAAACTCAAAATGTGCCAATTTGTTTTTTATGGAGCGTACGACTTATTGTCGGCCTATGATACTCCAGTCTCTGCTGTGGAACTCTGCTGCTCCTCCAGGGTTACCTTAGGTATCTGTGCTGCCTCTCTGATTAATGCCCTCCTTGCCCGGACCGTGAGTTTTGGTGGGCGGCCGTCTCTTGGCAGGTTTGCTGTTGTGCCATGTTCTTTCCATTTGGTTATGATAGATTTGATGGTGCTCCTGGGGATCATCAAAGATTTGGATATATTTTTATAACCTAACCCTGACTTGTACTTCTCAACAACACTGTCCCTTACTTGTTTGGAGAGTTCCTTGGTCTTCATAGCAGTGTTTGGTTAGTGGTGCCTCTTGCTTAGGTGTTGCAGCCTCTGAGGCCTTTCAAAAAAGGTGTGTATACTGTATGTACTGACAGATCATGTGACACTTGCACACAGGGGGCCATCATTTCACTAATTATGTGACTTCTGAAGGTAATTGGTTGCACCAGAGCTTTTTATGGGCTTCATAACAAAGGGGTGAATACATATGCACATGCCAATTTCCAGTTTTTTATTTCTGAAAAATAGTTTTATGTATATATTTTTTTCAATTCACTTCACCAACTTGGACTATTGTTTTCTAAACCATCACATGAAATTCAGATTTAAAAAACATTGAAATAAAGGCTGTAATGTAACAAAGTAGGTAAAAAGCCACTACCTTTGCAATGCACTGTATGTCTGGAGTTTTGCAAGCACAGTGCTCGGCTTGGTTGATATACTTACGTGTCTTGGAGATAGGAGAGCGCCATATCATATATCCTTACATGTTTTAAGAAGGATTTTAAATTTGATTCTATACTTATTTCTATGTGCATAATAACACAATCAAGACTGTTTCTCTTCACACATGCAACACCCGCTGCACTTGTGACCTGCGTTAAATAGGCACAGGTTTGTGATAATATCTAGCGCTAGTGACACCGAGGCTGGAGGTACATTTTGGCACTACACTTGGTTTATTTGTGCTCTGAAGGAGAGTTCTTGGGCAATACTAGCTCCCAAGATTCCTTACGGTGTTGCTAGGGGCTAAGCTAACATTATTGAGTAGGAATGATCTTGATCACACTTGATCAGCTGCTACGGTCAAGTAACAAGCTGGGGTTCACTAACAATATTGACTGACATACAATGGGGAAAGTCATTTATTAGATGAATCCGTTACTGAAAAACTGTTAATCCCAAGATGGGATTTAAGTCCTCATTCAAGCCTAAAATTGCAATGTGCGCAAGTGCAGACACACTGAAGATTACTATTATCTTTAACCATGTTTGGTTTTCCATAAAATGAAAAATGCCATCTGAAGCATCTTTGGGTGTCATGAATAGCACTTTAAGTAGGGATATACTGATACTGGTTTCGGGTTATTTGGTTGAAACCATAGGCTTGTACTCGTACTCGTACCATAGGACCCAATGCTGGCAATTGATACCCACATTTTTAATTCACATTCGCGTCATGACAGCCTTGCTGATCTCCCAAAGTCGGCAGCTACCGGCGAGCAAGCTAGCGGCGGACAGTTTTTTTTGCAGTTTTTTTAAAGAAAACGAGAGTGACAAGAGTAAAGCAGACTTTACGTTGTGTGTTATGGCAAAACTGCCTCGAGGTGGGTCCAAAACAAACACGTACAACACCTGCAACTTGATCAAAATCACCACCACCCAGAGTAATCTTTACTAGCACCGGAGCTATTTCTTTGTATCATTTGTATGAGTGGAATATGGCTTGTATTGTTGACTGTTAAAACAATTGCTAAAATGTTTAATTTTTACAGCATTTTCTTATTGTTGAAATGAGAAATAAAACATTTTATATTTCCGTAGTATTAGTTTTATAAATTCTCATGGACGACACAATGCTGTATTCATATCGGTACTCGTATTGGCAAGTAATCAAATTAGGTTACTCGTATCGTTTTTTGAAAAAAGTGGTATTGGTGCATCCCAGTGGGGGCGTGTCCCGGCTCAAAAGTGGCCAAATTGACGTGCGCTGATATGCTTGCAATACCACCCCGGGCCGATGGGGGTGGACCCGGAATAAGAATCAGCCAATGCTAACATATAGCATCTGCTTACCTCTCGAAAACACCTTTACAAAAAAGTTGGCTCTTGGCCTAAGGCTCAGTTCCACATGTGTGTGTGTTTATTTTGTACACTCACGATTGTGTGTCCTCCTCTGACTCAAACTTGATCATCAAATATGCTGACGACACCACCATTATCAGTCTCATCAGTGACAATGATGAATCCTCTTATAGAGCAGAGATACAAAATGTGGTTCAGTGGAGTAAAACTAACAACCTCCAGTTGAACGCATCGAAAACATGTGAACTGGTCTACGACTTCAGTCGCAATAGTTCTCATTTGCCTGTCGTAATCGACAACTCCCAGGTGCAGATCGTAGAGGAGTGCAAGTTTCTGGGTTTAACTCTGTCTAACGACCTGAAATGGGTTAAAAACACTGACCGAGTCGTTAAGAAAGCTCGTCAGCGTCTCTTTCTGCGTAAACTTAGAGAATTTACCACTAACTCTAAGATTCTGCTTAACTTTTATCGCTGCACCATTGAGAGTTTACTTGTTGGTTCTGTGTCTGTATGGTTTGGAAACATCACAGATAAAGAAAAGAGAGCTTTAAACAAGGTGCTCCGCTCTGCAAAGAGGACCGTGGGCTGTGAGCTTCCTGTTCTGGAGGTTCTTTATAAATCCAGACTTTTAAACAAAGCTCTTAGGATTGTCAATGACTCTTCTGGCCACCCTGGGAAAGCCATGTTCCAGCTTCTTCCCTCTGGCAGAAGATATCGCTCTCTGAGATGCAGGACATCTCGTTACGCTAACAGTTTTTATCCACAAGCTGTTATCAGTGTGAACAGAGCACTTTAATGATTTGCACTTGTTTTGAAGCGGTTTTAGTCGATCGATTTCACAGTGACATTTGTTTACTGTTTTATTTCTGTCTTTTAATGTTGTTTTATGTCTGTATGTGTCTGTGCACACTGGTGACTTTTGCTAATGTATTCCTATGTGGTGTTTTTACTGCAAATGGCAAATAAACTGAATCTGAATCATCTGTCAATGCTGAGGGCAGTGCATTTTTTGGACCACTCTAGTTTACTCGCTGTGAATTTTTGAAGTCACTCGTTTAAATGAATGGAGCTCGTGCCGGCTGACGCATGCACTGATGCGTTTTTTCACATTTTCCAGCTCCCGTGGCCATTTTGAATCACTCCATGAAAGCCCAATTTTTGGCCCATTAGTTAGAACCGCGGAGATAGGCGTGACTACATCCGTTAATATATACACGGTTGTGGTGCATCCCTAGCTTTAAGTGCTATGCGTTATTGATATTGGAATGTAACTTAAGTTATCATTTTGCTAAATCATATGTGGCTGAATTCTATACTGTCTGTATTGTAATCCACTGTTGACTTCAGAGTGCTTGGGGGTTGTATGCAGATGCCAGGAGGAAGCAGGTTTTGAGGATGCGAATATCTCAGGCCCTGTTTATACTGAGACGCTGCGCAGACGTTTCTAGGCTATTAACAGAAACGACCTGGCTCCTAATGCAAATTTCTCAGCGTTCACATGAGGTTGAAAAACGATGTAGTTCTAGCGCCCGGCCAGTAGTGGGCAGAGAAACTTTACAACACGACACACGACCCCCAGCCCCCCTCCCGGCAGTATACTCACTTCCTGTGCCAGACCCTCAGAATGTACCAACATCATTCTGCATTTTAACAGCAGCTGTGAACATGGGAACTGAACCTAGAACTTCGCGTGGTCTCGTTTGGACGAACGAAGGAGTAGAGTTATCCTCTGTCCCGCGCTGGAAGCCCACGTAGCTAGTTTGTGAGGGCGGCGCCATTATTGTTGATGTTTGTTCTCCGCTACTGCGCATGTCCAAATTTACGTGCGGGGAGCAGCGCGGAGGTGGGGGTCAGAGCAGAGGGGGATTTCACACCTTTCCCCCTCTCGCGGGTGTGAAAAAGCTCCCTGCTGTGCAGCGTATCTGAGGCCCTGTTTATACTGAGACGCTGCACAGACGTTTCCAGGCTATTAACAGAAACGACCTGGCTCCTAATGCAAATGTCTCAGCGTTCACATGAGGTTGAAAAACGATGTAGTTCTAGCGCCCGGCCAGTAGTGGGCAGATAAACTTTACAACACGACACACAACCCCCAGCCCCGTGCCCAGCCCCCCTCTCGGCAGTATACTCACTTCCTGTGCCAGACCCTCAGAGAGTACCAACATCATTCTGCATTTTAACAGCAGCTGTGAAAATGGGAACTGAACCTAGAGCTTCGCGTGGTCTCGTTTGGACGAACGAAGGAGTAGAGTTATCCTCTGTCCCGCGCTGGAAGTCCACGTAGCTAGTTTGTGTGGGCGGCGCCATTATTGTTGATGATTGTTCTCCGCTACTGCGCATGTCCAAATTTACGTGCGGGGGTCAGCAGAGGGGGATTTCACACCTATTCCCCTCTCGCGGGTGTGAAAAAGCTCCCTGCTGTGCAGCGTTTCTGAGTTGTCCCACTCTGCAGGCTGGATCTGAACACTTACGTTTTCACCCCCCTGGAACACTGTCTTCGTATGAACGGTTGGTAGCAACCGACATCCAACTATACCGTTTTACTGCCACATTGTCTCCGTGTAAACTCAGCCTCAGTTGTCCCACTCTGCAGGCTGGATCTGAACACTTACGTTTTCACCCCCCTGGAACACTGTCTTCGTATGAACGGTTGGTAGCAACCGACATCCAACTATACCGTTTTACTGCCACATTGTCTCCGTGTAAACTCAGCCTCACTGTCCTTTTGTTGTGTTGGCTCTTCCTGTCCTGTATGCATATGAAGGTGTCTTGTTCTTCAAAAGGAGTTTGCCGCCTGATCTGAGGGAGATCTGATTTTGGAACCAAAGAGAGAGCAGCACTTTCTGCTTGGTCTCTGGTTTGGAAATCACTTCTCCTTGGAAAGCAACCAAGTATTAAAAATGCCAAACTATGTCTTTTGTGTTTGTGATTTTGTCCAGATTGACTGTAAATTACAGCAATAACAGTTATTATTACCAGCAGATATAAGTTTGTTCCATCACTGCAAGGAGAGAATGTGTTCTGTGTTAAGGGACCATATAGTGGAGTGGTGCCTCTTCTTGTGACCGTTGATACATTTTTTGGCTTTCTGATGAAAAAAATGGTGGTCATACAATTTAAATTGAATACTTTTCAATGTAGACATCTGTCTGAAACAGACATACGCACCCTTGGAGACATGTACTTTACAATTAAGAACTGCCACTCCAGACATTCTGAAATGAATACCATTGGTTTTAGAGCCGAGATGAAGGTCAGACGTTCCATATCTATTGTTGGATTTCTACTGGGACATTGAAGGGATTAGCCAGATCCGACCTGCACCTACCATAGTGGATTTACTGGGATTTTTTTTTCATATGATCTGGGAGTGTCATTCGGCTCAATGACTCCACTCTAATTGTACTCAATAGTGCATCATAGAGTTGTCTTGGTTGAACTTACTGCTGCCAACAAGATGGTTTCCAGAAGGTGAAAGCCCCCTCACTCGCTGTCTTGCCAGCATGATGCTGAAGAGGGTATACTACTAACATGTGGAACAGTACATTAGAAATCTTATGTCACAATTCCTTTTGCGTCTCTTTTCTCTCTTTAAAGAACTTGGTTTTGGCCCTGGACCGGTGTAGGTTTGTGTGTCTGTATAAAAAAAGAAAGTAAAAAATAAACTCTTCTGGCCACCTCGGTAAAGTCATGTTCCAGGTACTTCGTCTGGGAAGTTTTTGAGATGCCGAGCTAACAATTTGTCACACTTGTTGCACTTTATTAAATTTGAATTCTATTTGTTTCAGTGACAAATGTTTGTTTTAATGAATTGAATTTGATATTGTTGTCTCTGGTGCACACCCGGTTCTTTTGCGCCATCACTCCAATGTGCTTTTCAACTACAAATCTGATTGAGGAACCCCTCTGCTTGCTAATTTACTCATACTTTTCACCCACTTTTTCAGCTTTTATTTAAATTTATGTTTATAACTATCCATCCATCCATCCATCCATTTTCTTCCGCTTTATCCGTTGCCGGGTCGGGGGGGCAGCAGTCTAAGCAGAGACACCCAGACTTCCCTATCCACACACACTTCCTCCAGCTCGTCTGGGGAGACCCCAAGGCATTCCCAGGCCAGCTGAGAGACATAGTCCCTCCAGCGTGTCCTAGGTCTTCCGCGAGGCCTCCTCCCGGTGGGACGTGCCCGGAACACCTCCCCAAGGAGGTGTCCAGGAGGCATCCGGAACAGATGCCCGAGCCACCTCAACTGGTTCCTCTTGGAGAAGCAGCGGCTCTACTCCGAGCTCCTCCCGTGTGACTGAGCTCCTCACCCTATCTCTAAGGGAGCGCCCAGCCACTCTGCGGAGGTAGCTCATTTCGACCGCTTGTATCCGCGATCTCGTTCTTTCGGTCATTACCCAAAGCTCATGACCATAGGTGAGGGAGGGAACGAAGATTGACCGGTAAATCGAGAGCTTTGCCTTTCGGCTCAGCTCCCTCTTTACCACAACGGTCCGATACAGCGACCGCATCACTGCGCACGCTGCACCGATCCGCCTGTCAATCTCACGCTCCATTCTTCCCTCACTCGTGAACAAGACCCCGAGATACTTGAACTCCTCCACTTGAGGAAGGACCTCTCCACCCACCTGTAGAGGGCAAGGCACCTTTTTCCGGTCGAGCACCATGGCCTCGGATTTGGAGGTGCTGATTCTCATCCCAGCTGCTTCACACTCGGCTGCAAACCGCCCCAGTGCATGCTGCAGGTCCTGGTTCGTTGGAGCCAACAGGACAACATCGTCCGCAAACAGCAGAGATGAAATCCTTTGGTCTCCGAACCGGACCCCCTCCAACCCCTGGCTGCGCCTAGAAATTCTGTCCATAAATACAGTGAACAGAACCGGTGACAAAGGGCAGCCCTGTCGGAGGCCAACATTCACCGGGAACAGGTCTGACTTACTGCCGGAAATGCGAACACAGCTCTGGCTCCGGTCATACAGGGATCGGATGGCCCTCAGCAGAGGACCTCCGACCCCGTACTCCCGGAGAACCCCCCAAAGGACACCCCGAGGAACACAGTCGAACGCCTTCTCCAAATCCACAAAGCACATGTGGACAGGTTGGGCGAACTCCCATGAACCCTCGAGTATCCGATGGAGAGTATAGAGCTGGTCCAGTGTTCCGCGACCGGGACGAAAACCACACTGCTCCTCCTGGATCCGAGATTCGACCATCGGCCGTAGCCTCCTCTCCAGTACCTTGGAGTAGACCTTACCGGGGAGGCTGAGGAGTGTGATCCCACGATAATTGGAACACATCCTCCGGTCCCCCTTCTTGTAGAGAGGGACCACCACCCCGGTCTGCCACTCCATTGGCACCGCCCCCGATCGCCACACGATGTTGCAGAGACGTGTCAGCCAAGACAGTCCTACAACATCCAGAGACTTTAGACAATCAGGGCGGATCTCATCCACACCCGGAGCTTTGCCACCATGGAGGCTGCCAACCACCTTGGTGACCTCAGCCAGGGAGATGGATGTATCCGCCCCAACATCCTCAGCCTCTGCCTCTGTAACCGAGGACGTGACGGGGGGATTGAGGAGAACCTCAAAGTATTCCTTCCACCGCCTGACAATATCCCCAGTCGAGGTCAGCAGCTCTCCACATGGTACATGGTGTTGGCAAAGAACTGCTTCCCCCTCCTGAGGCGCCGGATGGTTTGCCAGAATCTCTTCGAGGCCGACCGATAGTCATGCTCCATGGACTCTCCGAACTCCTCCCAGTCCCGGGTTTTTGCCTCTGCAACAGCCCGGGCCGCGGCACGCTTGGCCTGCCGGTACTGGACAGCTGCCTCAGGAGTCCCCCGAACCATCATGGCTCGATAGGACTCCTTCTTCAGCCTGACAGCATCCCTTACTGCCGGTGTCCACCACCGGGTTCGGGGGTTGCCGCCGGGACCAGCACCAGAGACCTTGCGACCACAGCTACGAGCCGCCGCATTGGCGATTGAGGCAGAGAATATGGTCCACTCGGACTCCATGTCACCCTCCTCCGCCGGGACCTGGGAGAAACTCTCCCGGAGGTGTGAGTTGAAAGTCCGTCTGACAGGGGGCTCAGCGAGACGTTCCCAGCAGACCCTCACTATACGCTTGGGTCTGCCAGGTCTGACCGGCTTCTTCCCCTGCCAGCGGATCCAACTCACGACCAGGTGATGATCGGTTGACAGCTCCGCCCCTCTCTTTACCCGAGTGTCCGAGACACGCGGTCGAAGGTCAGATGATACGACAACAAAGTCGATCGACCTCCGGCCTAGGGTGTCCTGGTGCCACGTGCACTGGTGAACACCCTTGTGCTCGAACATGGTGTTCGTGATGGACAAACTGTGACTGGCACAGAAGTCCAACAACTGAACACCGCTCGGGTTCAGATCAGGGGGGCCGTTCTTCCCGATCACCCCTCTCCAAATGTCACTGGCGTTTCCCACATGGGCGTTGAAGTCCCCCAGGAGAATAACTGAGTCCCGGGCGGTGCACCGTCCAGTACCCCTCCCAAGGACTCCAAGAAGGCCGGGTACTCTGCACTGCTGTTAGGCCCGTAGGCCGTCACAACAATGAGAGACTTGTCCCCCACCCGGAGGCGGAGGGACGCGACCCTCTCATTCACCGGGGAGAACTCCAACACGTGGCGGCTGAGATGGGGGGCAATGAGAATGGCCACCCCAGCTCGCCGCCTCTCCCCGCGGGAAACTCCAGAAAAGTGGAGCGTCCAACCCCTCTCAAGGAGTTGGGTTCCAGAGCCCAAGCTGTGTGTGGAGGTGAGGCCGACTATCTCTAGTCGGTATCACTCAACTTCCCCCACGAGCTCGGGCTCCTTCCCCCCCAGTGAGGTGACGTTCCGCCACCACGGACCCCTCTGCAGGTGGTGGGCCCACAGGAGGGACTGCCCACGTCATCCCTTCGGGCTGAGCCCGACCGGGCCCCGTGGGCTAAGGCCCGGCCACCAGGCGCTCGCATACGAGCCCCGAGCCCCGACCCCAGGCCTGGCTGCAGGGTGGGGCCCCGGCTGCGCCATGCCGGGCGACGTCACTGTTCTATTTATCGTGCTGTCCATGGTGGTTTTTGGACCGCTCTTCGTCTGACTCGTCACCTGTCTGCAATGGGAGGCCCTACCAGGGGCATGAAGCCCCAGACAGCATAGCTCCCAGGATCATCCGAGTACTCAAACTCCCCCACCACGTTAAGGTGGCAGTCCAGGGGGGGAGGTTTATAACTATATTGAATAAAATAAGTAAATCTTTCACTTGACAGTTGTATGTTCATTTGTTTGTGGCTGTTAAAAATAACTAAACAATCCAGAATAAAATATTGGTCTGTGTTGGTAAAAATAACAAAATGTGCCAATGTTCAAGTTGTGTGTGTTATTATGTCATCATTTCTCTTTTGGGATAGTTTTAACCAGTGGGGGCGGGTCCCAGCTCAAAAGTGGCCAAAATGACGTGCGCTGACATGCTTGCAATACCACCCCGGGCCGATGGGGGTGGACCCGGAATAAGAATTAGCCAATTCTAACATATAGCATCTTCCTACCTCTCAAAAACGTCTTTACAGGATGGTCCAAAAGTTGGCTCTTGGCCCAAAGCTCAGTTCCACATGTGTGTCAATGCTGAGGGGGGTGAATTTTTTTTTCGTTTCTTGTTCAAATGAATGGAGCTGCGCCGGCTGACGCAGATGCGTTTTTTCACAATTTTCTTGTGGGCGGGACCACTCGCGGCCATTTTGGATAGCTCCAGTAGAGCACATTTTTTGGCCCATTAGTTGGAACGGCAGAGATAGGCGTGACTCTGTCCGTTAATATATACAGTCTATGGTTTTAACACAGAAGACAAGATTTGGGCGGGAGCTTGAGGGTGGTATGAATAACACACAGAATTCACTTTAAATGCAGTGGAAACATTTATTTAGAATTAAACATAATTAATAATGAAAAAAATGTGTTGAATCAAAACTTTTCATTTACCAAAAAGAACAATAATATTTATGTAAAAATAGAGAGTTTTGTTTTTATCCGAAGTTGAATAAGAAAAAGGTTTTACGGTTTTAATCCATAGTTCAAGGATATCAAAAGGAGGGAATGAATCTATCTCACCAGCTCGTCATCATTTCACTGAGAGATCAGTTCAATGGGTAGTCAGTCACTGAAGCTTCATGATCAGTCCATGGGATGAACAAACAAACCTGACTGATGATCCTACATAATGCCCCTTTTCAGGACTTGGTGTATTGTGTTGCCATATCAATTAAGTGCCTCCAAATAAAATACTAAACACTAAAACAAAAGAGAGATGGAGGCGTGTCAGAGCCGTGTCAGAGCTATCTCATTTGATGAACGAATATTATTTTACAAGTATGCTTGCTAACGTTTATGCAATTTCTATGTTTATTTACAGGTGGAGCGAATTGTTGACAAGAGGCGGAACAAAAAGGGCAAGTGGGAATACCTGATCAGGTGGAAAGGCTATGGGAGTAAAGAGGACACTTGGGAACCAGAGCACCATCTTCTTCACTGTGAGGAGTTTATCGATCAATTTAACGGTTTGACGATAGACTCGCAAAAACAACCAAAATCATCCAAAATTCATCTCCATCATTCCACCCCAAAGGAAAACTCTAGAGCTCAATCTGAAACTAAAAAGACCAAAAGGACTAGTGCATCCCTTTTGAGAGTGGGGACTGTTCTGGACATTGGCAGGGCTGCTGGTCGCGCTCACAAACAGAAAAGGGTAGGTATAATGAGTGGAAAGCATCCTTTAGGAGATAGACTCAACAAAAGCATTGCATGCAAAGCGCCCCCTGGTCCTGGGCTGCCTCCTGCTCCCCCAGAGCAGATGGTCCAGCGTGGTCAGAATGGACTCGAAAACGGAAACATGGAGCCCGTACTGTACAGAGCAGCAACACGACCACAGAGACCACCTCCAGCGAGGCGACACACAGACATGACCCAGCCAGAGTTTCCCAGTGAACTCGGTATGTATGGATGTTAATGGTATCTATTTTTGCTTGCAGTCGCTCTGCTGCAGGGGTGTCAAACCGGTCCCAGTAAGGGCCAGTGTGGCTGCAAGCTGATTTATCTGCATGTGTTACTTTTTGTCTTTTTAGTTTTTTTCTTGCACTAACATGTTACTCTGCCTTAAAAAAAAAAAAAAAAAGTCAAGTATTTCCCATAAATTAGTTTGGGTAATCTCTCAGGTGAAATAACGTTCTGTACAATGGCATGGCTGTGTTTGCTGCTGATAATTTTCACACAAAAAATCAACTCCCTCTGGTGGTAGCATAGAGAGCTACAGGTAGCACTTTGAGGTTGCCTGGAAATGTAAGGTGCCATATGAATAACATTTTATATCATTTATTATTATTTTGAGATACATGAGTTTTTATCATTAAGGTTAAGGTATAGACCTACTTAATTGTGAATGAAAGATGTCCATTCATCCATTTTCTTCCCCTTAATCCCTTTCTGGGTTGGGGATGGCAGTCAGAGCTGCACCCAATTCACAGAGCACCAACCCCTCACTGAGGAGGTGAGTCCACAGGAGGATGGTTCCTGTCAGTGACAACACAGCCTTGATCTTTCAGTGAGTGCTTCAGGCAAAGTGGGGTTAAGTGTCCTACTGTCGTTGTGCCCAAGTACACAACGACAGCAGACATCAGTGGGAGTGGGTGGAGAAGAACAAAAAACATTTACTTGTGTATTGGTGTCTTTGAGAAACTGCTATTATTTTTGTTTTGATTACCTATGATTTAAGAGTAAAATTACAACAATCTAACTTTTTGTTTAGTTTACTTTCCACAAAACTTTCTTAATGCATATTGAATATATGTTTTTAATTGTAGTGAAAAAAACAGATGTTTGTGTTCTCTCATCTCTCATCTCTTATAGCTGTGCTTCCACCAATATGTTTTGTTTCATCGTCACCTTCTAGAAAGACAGAAATTGAATTGATTGACTTGTTTTGTTGACCCAAGGGCCTCATCTGGTCAATGGAAAATTGAATTTGCACAACTCGGTTAAACGAAAACTGATTGAAGACAAAGGCAGCGCCATCGACAAACGGCTCAGGTACAATGTGCGACAGAACGAGGGCAACAGTCGGTTCAGGGACATCGTGGTGAGGAAAGAGGAAGGCTTCACTCATGTGCTTCTGTCCAGCCAGACCACAGACAACAACGCTCTGACGCCTGAGGTGAGCAGTTGTGTGTGCTTCAACTTATTTTTGTCACATCCTATTCTTCCTTATGTAGAGATACTTTTTTCATTGAGAATTAATGTTGATTAGATTACACTTGAATTTAACTTTTTCCTGGGCCAATCTACAGTCTCTCTTAGTCATTATTCAAAAAGGTATGCAATATTGTTGGCCTCGAAATTACTTTCAGACAAAACTTCAAGCTTCCTCACTGTTTACAAAAGATGTTTCAAACTAGAGAATGTAGCTACAGCCTCAGAGGAACTGATCTGCTACAAAAACCCAGGGCAAAGAGTAATACTAAGAGGAGATGTGTATCAGTCAAAGGATTTGATCCATGGAACAGTCTATTCAATTTGAGGGCTCTAGAACTATTAAAACCTTTTTTTTTTTTAAGTATAAGTCTAACATTATGGAGAAGTACAGAACAATTGAGTTGGATTATGCTTAATAACTTGATTATGGAATTTTAAGTTTTGTGTAACATGTTACTATTGTTGGCATATGAGAAACTTTATATTGTGTCATCTATAATTTTGATCATGTAAAACATATGTTTGATTTGTCAAAGTTTAAGTTTCTGTGCTTCATGTTACCATCGTTGGTAAATGAGGAACTGCTAATTGTGTAATCTAAAATTTTGATCAGGTTTAGCATAATTTTGATTTGTAGAAGTTTAAGTTTTGTGCTACATGTTACCATCGTTGGTATATGAGAAACTGTATAATTTGCCATCTTTGGACATATTGTAATAGGGGTTAGGCAGTATAAGTCTTGACTTCAGCCTAAACCCTTTCGGTCAGGCATTGTTTCGCACAAGGTACTTAATGGACACATTGTGGTTCCTTATATTTTATATATATATATATATATATATATATATATAATACAGTGCCTTGCGAAAGTATTCGGCCCCGTTGAACCTTTCAACATTTCGCCACATTTCAGGCTTCAAACATAAAGATATAAAAATTTAATTTTTTGTCAAGAATCAACAACAAGTGGGACACAATCGTGAAGTGGAACGACATTTATTGGATAATTTAAACTTTTTTAACAAATAAAAAACTGAAAAGTGGGGCGTGCAATATTATTCGGCCCCCTTAATAATACTTTGTAGCGCCACCTTTTGCTGCAATTACAGCTGCAAGTCCATCCATCCATCCATCCATTATCTACCCTTTAATCCATTTCTGGGTCAGGGGGGTGGCAATCATAGATGCCACCCAAGTCTCATAGCACCAGCCCCTCACTGACCTTCTGCAGGTGGTGAGTCCACAGGAGGACGGCTGCTCTCTGAGTCTGAGCATAGCCTTGATCTTTCAGTGGGGGCTTTGGGCAAAGTGGGGTTAAGTGTCTTGCCCAAGGACACAACGACAGCAGTCATCAGTGGGAGTCGGTGGAGAAGGTGCAGAGGTGGGAATTGAACCCACGACCTTCTGGCCTTAAGGCCAATGCTCTACCAACTGAGCTACTCTCACCCCGCTTGGGGTATATCTCTATCAGTTTTGCTCATCGAGAGACTGGACTTCTTTCCCATTCTTCCTTGCAAAACAGCTCGAGCTCAGTGAGGTTGGATGGAGAGCGTTTGTGAACAGCAGTCTTCAGCTCTTTCCACAGATTCTCGATTGGATTCAGGTCTGGACTTTGACTTGGCCATTCTAACACCTGGATACGTCTATTTGTGAACCATTCCATTGTAGATTTGGCTTTATGTTTTGGATCATTGTCCTGTTGGAAGATAAATCTCCGTCCCAGTCTCAGGCCTTTTGCAGACTCCAACAGGTTTTCTTCCAGGATGGTCCTGTATTTGGCTCCATCCATCTTCCCATCAATTTTAGCCATCTTCCCTGTCCCTGCTGAAGAAAAGCAGGCCCAAACCATGATGCTGCCACCACCATGTTTGACAGTGGGGATGGTGTGTTCAGGGTGATGAGCTGTGTTGCTTTTACGCCAAACATATCGTTTTGCATTGTGGACAAAAAGTTCGATTTTGGTTTCATCTGACCAGAGCACCTTCTTCCACATGTTTGGTGTGTCTCCCAGGTGGCTTGTGGCAAACTTTAAACAAGACTTTTTATGGATATCTTTGAGAAATGGCTTTCTTCTTGCCACTCTTCCATAAAGGCCAGATTTGTGCAGTGCACGACTGATTGTTGTCCTAAGGACAGACTCTCCCACCTCAGCTGTAGTTATCTGCAGTTCATCCAGAGTGATCATGGGCCTCTTGGCTGCATCTCTGATCAGTCTTCTCCTTGTTTGAGATGAAAGTTTGGAGGGACGGCCGGGTCCTGGTAGATTTGCAGTGGTCTGATACTCCTTCCATTTCAATATAACTGCTTGCACAGTGCTCCTTGAGATATTTAAAGCTTGGGAAATCTTTTTGTATCCAAATCCGGCTTTAAACTTCTCCACAACAGTATCTCGGACCTGCCTGGTGTGTTCCTTTGTCTTCATGGCTCTCTCTGCGCTTTAAACAGAACCCTGAGACTATCAAAGAGCAGGTGCATTTATACGGAGACTTGATTACACACAGGTGCATTCTATTTATCATCATCAGTCATTTAGGACAACATTGGATCATTCAAAGATCCTCACTGAACTTCTGGAGTGAGTTTGCTGCACTGAAAGTAAAGGGGCTGAATAATATTGCACGCCCCACTTTTCAGTTTTCTATTTGTTAAAAAAGTTTAAATTATCCAATAAATTTCGTTCCACTTCACGATTGTGTCCCACTTGTCGTTGATTCATGACAAAAAATTAAAATTTTATATCTTTATGTTTGAAGCCTTAAATGTGGCGAAAGGTTCAAGGGGGCCGAATACTTTCGCAAGGCACTGTATATATAAAAATATTTTTTTTATATATATTTTTTTTTCTTGTTGTAAAAAGTATATGTGACCTGAGATCTGGTGTACATATTGGCCGAAGAAAAAATAAACTAACTAACATAAGAATAAAATGGTATAAATAGTCTAGAAATGTATATAGATAGTCTTTAGATTATCTAAGACTATGTATATAAATGTGTTCCAATTATTGTGGGATCACACTCCTCAGCCTCGTCTTTAAGGCCAGTAGTAGAGTCTCATATTCAGGAGGAACAGTGCTCTATAGACTAGCACTATGCCCTTAATTGGGAAAGAAAATCTAGTTTTCCATCCTTGTGTGTCTTCCAGATCATGAAGGAGTTGTGCCGGGCTCTGGGCAGTGCAGCTGCAGATGACAGTAAGCTGTTACTGCTCAGTTCTGTCGGCACAGTGTTCTGCAGCGGACTGGAGCCCTCCTACCTGATTGGCCGTTTGTCAACTGATCGCAGGAAAGAGAGCTGTCGCATTGCTGAGGCTGTACGGTAAGACAACCTTTGACACTCAGAACCTTTAAAAATAATACTGATTATATTGGGGTTTTTTCTTAGAGAGTTTGTGTTGGCATTTATACACTTTAAGAAGCCAATTGTAGTAGCCATAAATGGCCCAGCACTGGGCTTGGGGGCTTCCATATTACCCCTCTGCGACGTGGTGTGGGCGAGTGAGAGAGCCTGGTTTCAAACTCCATGCGCTGCCCTGCACCTCACTCCCTCTGGTTGCTCATCATACACATTTCCTCAAATCCTAGGGGTAGCTCTGGTAAGTCCCTGTCACAATACATTGATAAGATGGACACTATGAAAAATAAGGATTAGTGATGTTTGTCTCCTCAATGACAGGCAAATGAGATGTTGTTCTGTGGAAGGAAGTTGACCGCTCAGGAGGCCTGCAGTCGAGGCTTGGTGTCACAAGTGTTCTGGCCCACCACATTTAACCAGGAGGTCATGCTACGAGTGAAGGAAATGGCCTCTTGTAATGCAGTAGTAAGTTGGCATGGCTTGTAACATACACATACGATCTCCTCATGACTCCAACCTATTCTCTCAAACGTCTGCTGTCATTGTGTCTTTGGGCAAGACACTTTCCCCACTTTGCCTATAAGGAGTGCAGAAGTAGAAGTGTGCTGCATGCCTTGATGTGTATTCATTCAACTGAAATAAAGGACCATCTTACCTTATATTAAACGTAATCACTCCAAATTAATCTTTTTGAGAAACCTTTGGAGAACAAGTGGGGGATTCTTTCTGAATCTGATGCTCTATAGTTTTGGCCTCTTATGACTTATTTACTCCGTACAGAAAAATGTCAAACTGTAAAGGCTGGTGTCTGGGTAATAATTATCCTCTCACAATTATCCCTGTATTAAAGTATTTTAGCAATGTAGTTTATTTGGAGTTCAAACTTTTCATCCTTCCTACCAGGATGGAAAAAAGGTAAAATGCAGGTTTCCCATGTACATTGGCTCCTTAATTTCAAATTATATCTTCATCTTTAATCTTGGGGTTGCATCTTTAGTGATGGGGTCGCTGTATCGGACCGTTGTGGTGAAGAGGGAGCTGAGCCGAAAGGCAAAGCTCTCGATTGACCGGTCAATTTTCATTCCCTCCCTCACCTATGGTCATGAGCTTTGGGTAATGACCGAAAGAACGAGATCGCGGATACAAGCGGTCAAAATGAGCTTCCTCTGCTGAGTGGCTGGGTGAGGAGCTCGGAGTAGAGCTGCTGCTTCTCCACGTCGAGAGGAACCAGTTGAGGTGGCTCTGTTCCAAGAGACCCCAGGGAAGACCTAGGACACGCTGGAGGGACTGTGTCTCTCAGCTGGCCTGGGAGCACCTTGGGGTCCCCCCGGACGTGTTGGAGAAGTGTGTGTGGACAGGGGAGTCTGGGCGTCTCTGCTTAGACTGCTGCCCCGTAGACGCGAAAAGCGGAAGAAAATGGAAGGATTCATCTTTTTTCTGTCCCCAGATGGTCATATTAGGTCAACATGTACAAATCATATTTTAACAAATCGTCACAGATCATTCAGTTTGTACCGTTTCTGGCTAAACCCCTAGTAGGTGGTTTACATCAGTAATTGATGCTTAGGAGCAAGAATTTTAATGACTTTTAGACCATGAGACGGCAAATAAAGTGTGGCTTTTTTATTTGTTCATTTTTAGGTCTTAGAAGAATCAAAATGCCTTGTTCGGGGAATAATCATCTCAATTTTGGAGGAGGTGAATGTGAAGGAGTGTCAGATGCTGAGGCAGCTCTGGTGCTCCACCAAAGGTCTGGAGACACTGTTCAGTTACCTTCATAGCAAGTCTTACGACAAATGAGTGCTACTGCATAAACAAAGCTAATGCTGTGATAATCTAATGTTGAAGGTTGCAGTTATATTTATTATTCTCAAAATACATAATAGATTATTTAAATGGCAGGGATCAGTCAAAGCACATTAGAAAAATACAGAATTTATTTGTGTATTTATATTTAAAAATACTGAAATATTTTGGTAGTCTTTTTAAGGTGAAGATATCTGCTTCTTAATCATTCCAGAGATTCTTGCTAAAGAAACCTCTTCTATTCACTGGTTGCTAATAACTTGCAGCTTACTTATTTATACAGAATCATCCTTGATTAATGTTGTGTGCTCATTAGTTCTTAAGGGTATTTTGCAAGAGTGTAATAGTATTCATTGTCATATTATAATACAATGCAGTATACTAAGCTTGTCCTGAACTGTGAGGTTTGAATCAAAGGAAAATTAATTAAATATAATTTATTTAGATTTAATATATAATGAAAAACGATGGTTTGGAATATGTTGCTTAAATGTACAATAACTCATTTGGATATGGTTTGTATTTTTGTTTTCAAAACTGGAAATGTAGTGTAATGTATGTAATGTATTGTAATTGTCTCTTTGGTCCTTGTCTGCATGTGACACATGCTGTAAAGAATCCTAGTGTGCTACACTCACACAGTAATGAGTGTCTATGTGAATGTTGTAAAAGTGCATGTGTATATGTTGTAATATACTGTACATATACATGTATGTTTTGTACCAGCATTGTAATTATGGTAGAGATCTTGCAAGTTATTTTTCTATTTATTTAAGACTTTGAATATGCAGTGCCATGTGCTTTGGGTTTGCTTTACTTCAGAGGACCCCTACAACTGTCAAGCTTTCTTGGCCAGTATTCTGGCAGTATAACAGGACAGGAGTCAATGCAACTCTCATAATGTAATCCATCAACAGAAATATCAAGTGTGTTCAAGCCCAAGCTTTTGTGCTCAAGAGGCATTTGCTTTATTAAACATCTAAAGTTTTTCTTACTCAGGTATGTATGAATGATCACACGTCAGAATTATTTCATTATTTATTTGATGATGACCCAGACAGTTAACACTGTCAAGAGTAGGTCAAAGACACCAAACATTTGCATGTGTTTAATGTGTTTGTATAAACTTGTGATAATTTAAGGCATGTTTATTGCCATCAACACATGTCGTTGTTGGTCTTTTCCTGGTCCAGAATCTTTGTGCCTTACATATGTTGGTAATGATCCATATATTGCTGGAGTAAATTACATTCAATAAAATTGCAGTCCTTTCCCAATGTACTTTTGTCTTCAATGCATTAAACTCTATTAAATAAAATGACAACATTTAGGAACATCTAGTCATAACATTAAAGAATCTTCTTTCATCCATCGACGTGCAGCTTTTCATGTGCAGAGCAATTTTAAGAAGTTGAAACTTTTTCTCTTGATGCTTCCTTTATCCTTTTTTTCATTTCCAGTGCATGTTGCTTGCTGCGTTCTCTTTTGTCAAGACGCTGAGACAAGAAGTTGTTAGTTACAATTGGAAGTCATTTTATGTTTTTACAACAGCCCGCTGAATGTCTCACCTCCTTCTTTAGGCAGTCACGCATGGCACGATCAAAATCATTGCATTCCCCAAAAAATTTCTTAAGATTATGCTAGAAGAAGAAAATAATTAGAGATACACTTTACACAAACAGAGCTTTGCCTATTTAACTATACCTCCTGGTGGCACTTTTTGAGCTGAGTAATTATTGAATTGCACTCCTCTGTGTGCAGGTGAGGTGACAGATCTGTGTGCATGATGAGTTAAGGGCCAATTATACCTATGCAGAAAAAAGCTTGACATTAGTGGAGCTCAGGCCCCATGAAACTACAAAATATGTACAACTGAAGATTAGAGGGACAAATTCTCCACGTGGACATCTTGTGGTAACAGAACTGTTGTGATTTTAGGGGTCAACAAAAAACTGATAAAAGGAATGGACTACTTTTCCATACAAAGTTGGAAACTGGTCTTGGTAAAATTAGATGCATGAACTTTTCTGGTATGGAACAATTCATGGACAAAGATCCGCTGGCTGCGTCTGAATTCAACAACAAAACTTCCTTGTGCTTTAAAATGTACCTTAAAGATGTTTTTATTTCTACATAGGTGAAACTTTATACCACAAAAGTTATTGGAAATAACTTTTGTGGTATAAAGAAAGAACGATAAGGAAGTTGTTTTTACATAATCTGATGTCGGGTCTGTTCTGTGTTACAGTACCATCTGTCAAGGAACCTGTTTAAAACCTGTGAGATGACGGTTCTTGATTTGTCACGCTACACATTTCATTTATCATGAACCAGTTGCCGCAGTTTGAAACAAGGATTTTAATTAAGTATTGACTGCTTGGTTATAACCATCATTACTAAACATTGTGTTAATTAATTTTAACTTGCATAATATGTGTATATTTGCATTATAATAACAGTCTCTCCTTTCATGGAACACCCACTTTAATTGCCTGAATTAGGTGATCTCCACATTACAAGTTCTTTTTTTCGCCAAATATGGATTTCCCCATCAGCCCTGGCAGAAGATTAAAAGGGGCTCCTTCTTCAATCAGCATTTCAAGTGAATACATGATACCTCCAAATTCACATCTCCTCCTTGCAGCGTGTTCACATTATTCCACTAAAATAATTTTAAAATATGCTTTTTGACACCCAAAAATGCTTCACATGGCATTCATTCCGTTCACTACTACTGAACTGTACTGTGCTCAGCTCTATGCTGCATGTACTAATAATTGTGGGTCTTCTGACCAAACCAATTGAATCAACAACCTTCAGGTTAAGAACCATTGCATTAAAGTAAAGGTATCTTAAGGATACTAGAGCCACCATATCCCTCTCCATCCTGAACGCTCATTTTGTTGGTTATGGTAATTTCTCCACTGGGAACTTACCTGAAAAGACAAAAAGGGACACAAGACAAATTGTCAATAAAACGGGCCACAATAGATTATACAATTAAATGCATCAATCAGTAGACACAAAAGTAGAAAGAGTCAATTCCTTGTACATGAATACTTACCGGTAAATGTTATGTCATTGAAAACAGATCACTTAAATGGGACCCCCTGTAAACGAGATACAGACGCACGACGAATCGTTCGGAGACTCCAAAATTATACAAGCAATAAATCCAACCACTAACGCAACCTCACGGATGTCTAAATCGTCAGTAAGGTCGATGGCAATATCATAGTTGTCAGTGTTGTTGTTCAGAGTCCTGACCATGAGCTGTCCACGGGTCTGTCTTACCAAAGAGTACATGAAGCGCATGCGCACAAGGCATCAGGCTAATTACTGCGACCAATGGCCGGAGCTGTTTTCAAAGTAGGCGGAGCTTCATTTCCAACATTAACCATCATAATTCTTACATTACATAAAATACTTTATATAATGTCGCAGGTATTTTAATATTCTCAAACAAATTACTTGCAGAAATGTTTAAGAACGATATCATATGTAGGCGTTCTTATCACTTTATTGTGAAGATAACGGAAGTTTTGACAATGACCTGCCTGATATACTTCCGGGGTGGATGTCAATGTGGACGATGGCATCGCAAAACGAGCAAAAGACTGGCCTTGAGGGCTTTACATGTCAGTAAATGTAACGCTGTTGTTGGTAAGGCATTGGAGTGGATTATTTTACAATGAAAATGTCTGCATTTAAGATCAGTGAAGTAGAAAAGCGAACGTACGAGTTTGCAAACAACCAAACAGATCTCCAGAATGTGTCGCAGTCTCGTGAAATGATAAAGCCTTCGGTCACAGACTTGTCTAAAGAGGTGCGAACCAACATCCTCTGCACAGTGGAAGGATGCGGGAAGATCCTCCCCAACACGCCTGCTCTCAACATGCATCTGGTCAAATCCCACAGAGTCAAGGTAAGTGTGAACGGAGTCAAATCATCTGGTTACGTCTCTACGATGGCGATGCAAACTACTTCAACCATTACCAACATATATGGACGATGCTTTTGTTTTTCTATCGGCTCCTTTTTGGAACTAGCTAAATTTGTGTGTAATGCATTTTTATTCATTTTTTTGTCTTACGGTCAGTTGTTGCCATGTAAATGTTATACCCAGAATAATATATATTTATCTTTTAGTAGTAACAATAATCATTTGTATACCCTTAGGATGGCATTGTTAACCCTACTGTAAAAAAAGACGTGAAGGGCTCACAGAAACTTTACTGTTGTCCAATTGACGGTTGTCCCAGAGGACCAAGCAGACCATTTTCACAATTCTCTTTAGTGAAGCAAGTAAGTATGTTCTAGTCATTGGACGTTTGCATTTTGATGGGCATTGTTCATATTTATTTGTTGCCTTGTTATATTGTTTGTTTGTTTTTGTTTTTTGTTTTTTCACAGCATTTCATGAAGATGCATGCAGAGAAGAAACACAAGTGCTCCAAGTGTAACAATGGCTACAGCACAGAATGGGACTTAAAGAGGCACATTGAAGATTGTGGAAAGACATACCAGTGCACGTGTGGCTGTCCTTACGCCAGTAGAGCTGCACTCCTCTCTCATGTCTACAGAACGGGACACGAAATTCCGACAGAACACAGGCATGTACAAGGCACTTCATGCAGCTGTACTTATACAATACTTATTGTATTTATGGATGTATTGATTATTTTAATTCTTCTTTACAGATTCCCCCCAGTTAAGAAAAGAAAAATGGAGAGAGAGCTGAATGTGTTTAAGAAGGTCAAAGAGGTTTCACAAATAATTCCAGCATTTGGGGAAGTGACAGAAGGCTCTAACTGTCATGATCCCAGCCATTCATCAGATACAGCATATAAGAAATTACATTCTCAAAAGTTACTTTTGCCTAAACCAAAAATGGCTTTGGTTAGTGTTCCGGTCATGCAATTGACACACCTGCCAGTTCTCCTCCCATCTTCAGAAAATGGAGCTTTAAGACCTCTTGTGTTTGCTATTGATAACCAAGGATCAGTTGGTACTTTTCACCTGGTACCTCAAAGCACTGGAGGAATGAAGGAAACTATGACCGCTTCCAATTCTTACAAAAACCCCATAAGCATAGGGGTACAGGTCAGTTTGGATCCTCCCGTGGTGGAAGAGTGTACAATGCGAGGAAAAAGCATGTCCACTAACATACAGACTGATCAGTCATACTTGTCAAAAGTGCCTTCAACGTTGACTGAAACAATGACTGTTTATTCTGTTGCCGAATCGTCGGTATCTTCCTGCTCACAGACAGACATCAGTGTTAGTACTCAAGTGCTTCTGCCTGTCAGTGTTGAAACTCAAACCTCCTTAAAAGCCAAATGTAAGGCCTCTATTGCAGCACAAACAGAAAACCAGGCTTTGTGTCAGATGTCCTGTTCCTCGTCTTTGGTGACTGCATCCAAAACTAGACAGACGCAGACTTGTACTTTGACAGCACATTCTGAGAACAAGTCTCAGAACCTAGCTTCCATAAGTCCTGACCCGTTCATCGACAACAGCCTCAGTGTTTCTACCCAGACGACAGTAATGGAGCTGGATGCACTGAATTCAGTAGGGAGCTGTATTTATGGGGACATGAAGTCTGCAGGTTCAATGTGTTTTGCTGTGCAGACCGAAGACCTTAACCATAATGTGGCAGACAACCAAACCCAGACAATGTATTTGCTGAATGACTTGGAAAATATTTTATCTGACAGCATGTCCGGCCACCAGGTACTTACAGAGACATCAGAAGGATGTGGGGCTGGTCTCAGCTCTGTTCAGGAGCAACACAACACCATAGACTTTGACTTTGAGGACTTTCTCAGTGCAGTGCATATTCAGACCCAAACAGAGGAAAGTGAGTTTGGGGTACTGGGGAGTGACACGCATCTTGAGTCTTTAGACATCCAAACTCAAACAGACTTCCTTCTTATAGATGAACTGAGTCAAAATGCAGGACCAAATCGAAATCAAGACCTTGAATTATTTGATACCCAAACCCAGACAGATCTTAATTTTTTGCTCAATACAGGGAGCCATGTGCCGCTTGGCAGTATATTACGACATTCTAGTTTCTCTATGAGCACTGAATCCTCAGATACTGAAACTCAGACAGATGTTCCAACTTTCCCTTCAACTTTTTCTGCTCAAACTGCCCTTTCTGTTAATCAAGGGGACAGTGCTCGGTTACTGAGTAGCACAGAGACACAGACTGTGACCAGCCAGACAGACGGCCTAGGCCAGCTCTTTCTCATCAGTAATGAGACACAAACTGTCATGGATGACTTCCTGTCAGCAGACTTGGCGTGGAATATGGAGTCTCACTTCAGTTCAGTAGAAACACAGACATGCAAGCATCTTAGTGCTCTCTTTCCACAGCAGCAGAAGCCCAACAGTTGAAGATGCCCTAGACCGATTTCCCCTTCATTTGATGAATAAGCTGAGGCTTACATTGATTGATTGATATGTGAAAAGTCTATGAACATATTGCAGGCATTCCCCTAGACCATGCACTTTATAGCGTGTAGGATATGACCTAATAACATTTTATATTTGTTTGCACATAAGCTTGAATGTTTTTTGTTTTTTTACATGATTTAATTTGATTGAATCACACTGTTGTGTGGAAGCATTTTTGCATTTCTATTTAATGGTCTTAAATTGAAGGAAAGAATTTCATATTACATGAATTTTGATTTAAGGGCATTGAATGCATATGATTTATGGTTTCAGACATTTTTCTTTGTTTCCAAGTGTTATTGCGATGAGCTTGAACCAGCCCTACAGAATGCAGATAATTTTGCTACCAGAAGTTGCCTCTTGAATGCTGCATTATTGAAAGCGGCAGGACTGCACATTGAATGAACAATATAAGCTGAGCATTAGCTGTGCTATATGGCACAATGAAACTGTCTACGGTGTCTTGTCCTGTTCCTGTGCAGACTTTTGATGTGTCTTAATGTCTGTTTAAATCAATTCCTTAACAATTGTAGTACAATAGAAGTCCAGTAATAGTTCTGCTTGGCACAATTTTGAATATTATTGACTAAAGGCTATATTTGTGTAATAGTTTCAGTTTGCTTTTGTAATTGGTTTGTGTGCGTGTGCATGATCTTTGCACTACTTTACCTCAAAGCACACCTTACAAACTACTTATCCAAGTCATAAGCATAGGCCTTGATAGTTTTTTAAAGTTTTATGTTTGTGCCTTACTTGTCATTCCCCTGCTTAAATGTAAAGAATAAATTGATTCAATGTACAAACTATTTTACTTGAACTTAGTTTGACTAAAAAGTACTGAACTTTTGTCTGTCTGCTAATCCCCAGCTAAAGGGATGTAATCTGATTGTTACTTTGAACCTGCAATTATTGACGTCCAACAAGTTCAAGAAAGTTATTGGTAGAATTATATTTGACTTCAGAGGTGAAGCTGATGTGTGAAGCACAAGCCTGAAGTTGTCTGAAAACACACATTTGCCTCAAAATGATGAAATTGTATGGGTATAAAAGTTTATTCTGTGGTTAATAAAAACAAAAAAGCACTTTTTATCTGTATAAGTGCATGTGTGTTGACTATTAGTCCGGTTAATGTGAACTGCTTGGATTATTTGTGATGTACTGCAGATGTCACAAATAAATAATGCTGGTGTAAGTTGTGTATGGCCTGTTATTGTTTTGTTCCACCATTTATTGTATTCACTTTTACTCTTAAAAATAAAGATTTTTCTTTATTTTCTTTACAAATTCTGAATATGTTATCAACATGCAGACCTTACGAAAGAAAGTAGTGATCAGTCATGCAGAATACCTTGCTCCAACAAATCCTCTATTTATTAGACATAATATCTTAAAATGGTGTGATCTTGTTGATGTTGTACAAGGCTCACAACTTCATGCTTCCTCACTGTTCACAAGAGATCTTTCATACTAGAGAATGTAGCTACCCAGGACAAAGAGGTGTGTATCAGTCAAAGGAGTTGAAAAGTCTACCTATTCAGCTTAAGGGCTCTAGAACTATTAAAACCGTTTATAAAAGTATAAGTCAAATATTATGGAGAAGTTTAGAACAATCGAATTGGATTATGCTCGATAACTCTTAATTATGGTGTTTAAGTTTTGTGCAACATGTTACCATTTTTGGTATATGAGAAACAGCATATTGTGTATCTATAATTTTGATTATTTGACTTTTCTCATATATGATTACATAATTTGTCATCTTTGGACGTATTGGGGTTAGGCAGTATGAGTTTTGACTTCAGCCTAAACCCCTTTCGTTCAGGCATTGTTTCGCACAAAGTCCTTAATGGACACATTTTGGTTCTTGTTAAGTCTTTTAGTAAAACGTATGTGATCTCTGAAAACGTGTGGCCTGAGATCTGGTGTACATATCGGCCGAAGAAGATAAACTACTACTACTTGTTGACTGCATGAAGCTAATTATTCTTGCCAAACAACCAAATGTAGAACAGTGTGTGTGTGTCACAAAAAGATAGAATCACATGTAATTTCAACCATTTATTTCTCTGCAGATTTTTTCAAGACAAGGCTCATGAGCAGCTTGGGTGTATTTGAAGTGGCTTGTTTGCCGCAGTGCCGGAGCGAAGAGCCTTGCTCACAGAGTATCGAGGGTGCAATGTTTCAGGTTTGGAGGACACTGTTACATGATGCCTGTTTGGGACGGACACACTCACAGTGGAGTAATAGTGGGGGTCATGTTGGCATGTCCTGAACTTGGATGTAGTCTCAGTGTTGATGTCCTTGGGAAGTTCGGTAGTGTAAACCAGGTCACCCTTTGTTCCTCGGATCCTGCTTAGCTTATCAATAATGAAACAGTTTTCCATGTTAGATACACTTTGTTGATATTTGTTGAGGTTATGTTGATGTGGCATATTTATTATGGGTGGTAAAAAGGTAAGGTTTTTAATAGGAGCTAATGTGTAGTTGGTCTTAAAAAAGTTTGTTCGAGGCTTTTGTGACTTGCTATCTGCCAAAGCACATTTTGAGATGACTTGACGATGCGGAAAAGAAGTCCTAGGATCCCTTGTCTGATCTTCCAAAACAATCTGAGCCATGTTTTTACAAATGGCATCTCCAGAAGAAATTTCTGGAATTTGTGGTGATTGGTTTGATCCATTATGCTTGATACATGCCATTGTGTTGGTTGACCGTCTAGTTGAAGGCTGCAGTTTTGTGTCATTGGGTTGCTTCACTAAACGCACTGACTCTCCAGATGTGGAAGCATCATGCTCAATATCTTTGTGCTTTGGTCTGGGGCCAGTGTCCTCAGCCAGAAATAGGCCGGCATATGGGGCGACTCTTCTCCAGCCACACACCTGTAATGATTCATTTTAGTCATGTCAATCAATCATACAGCTAGCTTGAGTTAGCTAGCGCAGTGTTTTTTAACCAGTGTTCAGTGGCATGTTAGTGTGCCTTGAGATGTTTGATGTGAAATTATCCAATTATCCCTATTGGTAGAAATAATGTGGAAAAGAAAATATTGAAGGTTAGAAAATGTTTTGCGCCTGCTTGATTTCTATATAATACACATTTTAATGAGAATAACTTTGCATTGTTAAAGGTATATAGAAGGATTTTCCAAAATGTTAGGAAAGAACCGCCCTCTCCTCTTATTGAACAAAACTCTCTGGTCTTATTTGACGAGCACATATCACCAGAATGATTGAAAATCGGGAGGACCATTAGTCTTGATGATCCACCCGGAAGTAGAAAATCCTCCTGTATACCTTTAATAAAGGCTGCAGCGTTTCATGTTTGTATCAGTTTCAGCTGGTGGAGTGCCTCGTGATTGTTTTCAATAAAAATGTTGCTCAAAAATAAAGATGTTGCTCAAAAAGGTTGAGGAACTGATCATGAGCAAGAGAATCTGTGCAAAACAAATATTGTACTTACAGCTTCATCCCAACCCGGGGAACAGTGATACTCGTGTGGTTGCAGGTCTTTCTTGGTCTCTTCCTCACTTAAATCTAACAACACATTGACGTGTCTTCGGTCTGCTGATATGTCTGCCCTCCACGTGTTCTCATTGGACTGGTCAGCAGGGCCACACACCGTTTGCATTACTAATTCACACTTCGCCATTGTGTACAGGTGCTACTCTGGTCGAATATCTGTAGCTCTCGAAAAAGAGGTTTAACGACGACTTTGACCATACATATATTGCAACGATGTATACTCACGCATGTTAACGCTTCTCTTCGTTGTTTTGTCAACAACTGAGCAGCGAATTCCTATGCAGCGCGTCGTCATGACAACAGAGGCAGCGAAGCACGGCGTCCACATACGGGGCGGGGCCAATGAAGGAGTCCTGACGGCGTGCGTCCCTGACGTCCTTACGTCTGGTTGATTTTGGCTTTGCGCAGAGCGAGAGCATTTTTAAGAATGTATGCTCAGCCACTGTCATTTTTAACGTTAAACACGTACAATTTGAAGACATTGGTAATTGTAGGGTCGTATTTGTTTGCTTTTATTTTTAGTTGATATACTATGATACATAGTGCATCATTTACAGACGTAAATACATTCCTTTTGAAGAACAAAAAGCAGACACTTGCAGATGCATCGAAATATAATGCGGCTCGACGAGGAGACCATGTAATTACAATACTAACACAAGGCTTTACTTACACTAATCCTGGTCAAACAAAAGGAAGAGGAGAAAACACTGACGTGATTTGAGATGCTATATGATTCAAGATTTGTTTCGTTTTTTATTCTCTGAAATGTGTTAACATCGAGGGAGGTGGACACCATTGCAAGGTTGAGTTCTGCACGTACGACATTTGACGTCATGGACCTGACAGGGGCTGTTGAGGCATCAGAAGGGGAAGAACATCAACAGAGCTTTGCCAAATCTGCTCCAAATGAATAGAGCTACGTGCGATGGGGATGTCGTATGAATGAATTTGGAAACTATCAATCATAGAGGTGGATTGTACCGGTACCTGCAACAAGGTCTCATTTCACTGGCCCAGAGTCCGTGTGTGTCTGTGAGTGACGCGCTCTGGGACCCTATCCGCGTTTTCAACACTGATCTCAGCGCGACTGAGCGCTGACTTGCCGGGTGCTCACGACCACTTGACTTCTGCAGTGCGGGGACTATTGCGTTTTATGGAAGGGGAGTCCGTGCACTCATTTGTGGTCATGCTGCCTCCAAAGAACTGCCTGCCAAGGAACTACAGCTGCATTGCGGGACTCTTTGGTAGCCTGACAGCAGAAAACCCGCGTCTTGAAGAAGGGGAAGATTTTGACGTGATAAACATCACTTGTGAGCCTGTCGAGTGCCCCGTGGTGGACGAAAGGCCACGGGGCAGGGAGATCCATCTGAAGCCGGCACAGAGTCCCACACTGCGGCGGAGATGCAAGTCGCTCCCCACGCCCACCGAGAGAACAAAGTTAGAGGTCTCTCGCAGCAGAAGTCCAACCAGCCAGAAGAAAGTCCGTTTTGCCGACTCTTTGGGGTTGGAGCTCATCTCTATCAGGCATTTCGATGATGCGGATGAACCTGATGTGCCAGAGCGCATTCTCGCTAAACTACACAAAGGCACGATGCACCTGAACCACTTAGACACGAAGTTCCCAAAACCCGTTACGCATGCCATGTTTATGGAGTTGGAGTTCAAGAATCCTGGCACTCTCCCTGATTATGAGGAGAAAGTGCGAGAGGTGAAGGTCTTACTGGAGTCTGTGGAGGCAGATGAATTCAGCTTGTCTGGTTTTGTTCGTGTTTTAAACTTGGCCTTTGAAAAGAGTGTGTCCCTACGCTACTCACTCAATAATTGGATTTCGTTCATGGACAGTTTGGCTTCATACGTTCCCAACTCGAGCAACGGCGTCACTGATAAATTTTCATTCAAAATTGTTATGCCCACCTACCTGGACAACGGAGGCACGCTGCAGTTTGCTATTAAATACTGTGTTGGGGGGCAGGAATACTGGGATAATAATAATGGAAACAATTATAAGGTGCGACCACGTCGTTTGAAGATGTCTCCTCCCCGCGAATGGGAGAATGGATGGATACATTTTATCTAAATTCTTTCCATAGCCTTCCCGGTAGCCCAAGTGTCAATGTTAGCAGCCCAACTGCTATATGTTAGGCTTATTGGTGTGATTTGATCTAATTCTGTCTTTAGTTGTCAGGGTGCAGCGTTAGAAGTGTTCATACTTTTCCTTGGTGATGTGGTCCTATGCTGTGCACTCGATGCACTTTGGGGGGCATGTTCACATTATGTAATGTGGATACACGTGCCCAGGAATACGTAGCAGACACGAAACAACCACTGGCATCACTCTGATTTGTTTGACATCCAACTCTGTCAGCGCATTGGCACATGCCCTGATCGATGTATGACTTTAGGGAACGTTTTTTTATAGAACACTGTCTATTCTGTGAAACCAGGTATACTTACACGCTAAACAACATTTAGTTTCATGTTCGGGTTATAATTATTTTTGTTCAATATCCACAGTAGCCTTATGTTTTCCAATGCCTCAGGACGGGTGCAGTGCAAGAGCAAAAACACCATTATTTGGTCTGTCACTTTATTTACTCTAAATGTTACATTTTCAGAAAGCATACAGCTCTTCCCTTGCATGCAAAGACCTCATCATGTGCCCTTTTTAGATGTAGGTATAACTGCAGTTGAATGGATTGAATGTATGAACCTACTAAACTGTTATTTCTTGACCGCGTCTATCACTGTCAAATCCATGTTTTGAAATGGACCTGGTTTTATGATTATAGTTTTATCTTCTTGTGATGTGATTTTAATGGCAAAACATGCAGTCATAGTGGATTTATTAATGTGGACATTGATCAGTTTAATTTGTTATACTATTCACTGTGCAATACTAGTTCAGAGACACATTTTATAGGCAGAAGTGCAGAGTGCATCTGCCAGCTGATATTCCAATCCTATACACTGTGTTTGTCGATTCTGAGCTTGTAAAACATGTCCCATTCTGTTTCTGATGCAACACCTCTCTATGTTTTGACCACTATGCCATGTTGCATCAAGGAGCACTGTATAAAATGTGTGTCAACATTTATATGTTTCATCTAAATGTCTTATTGTTAGTCTATTATTACTATATTATGTGTTGTGTATTCTTTAATGGAAATGGAAAGTTAACGAGAAGTGTCTAGGAAGGGGAAATGAAGTTCAACTGAAAAAGCACAGTGTTTGTTTGGCTGAGAGTGAACATTTTCCCAGCAGTGAATTTTGTGGATTATGTATGTCGTCAAATGTTAGTAAATCAATGTATTTGAATATAGTCTAATTTAGGGCTATGCATACTTGTTTACTGACTATTTAACTTGGCGCACTATTGCTTATTCAAAAATATGACTATTGATTGTAGCAGACTGCTTTGGCATGGGGAAAAGCAGGTTTAAGCACCTTAAGAGAAGGATGGAAATGACAAAGGAAGGACACTTCAAAGCCTATAACCAACAAGGACATCCATTCTTTTTTCATTGTGAGAAGCTCCTGAAATACTCTCGTATGAGTTATTGTACTAGCATGAAAATGTTGAAGATTTGTTTTAGATTGGACTGTATAATATATTTTATGAAACCACCATTAAATAAAAGCATTTATAATCAATTCTGCCTCCAACCATGATGCTAGGAATTGGTTCAAACCGGTGTACAGAGAACATTATTCAATGAAAAACATAGATGTTTGTAATTCCTCATTCCTCTCTGATGTGTTATTTGGATTTTTATACAGCACGCAACGTTTTTAAGTCTATCTCTCAAGAACTTATTGAGCTTGTGTTTGTATATGGTCACAGTAGAAGCCTTGTTTACAATCCAAAGTCTTTATTCCCTGCTGCTGGCTCTGCTGCGCATGCTTTCAATGGTAGCTATAGGGGACTTGGCCGATGGTAAACAAGGGAGATCACCCTCACCGCCTCTGGGAATCACATTTAGCTTTGTCTGAAGATTGTCAATGTCACTAAAGCGGAATAGACAGCATGGTTTCCTTTTCTGTCCTTATAACAAGCACATCTTACACCTGCTGCATACAGAACGTTTGTGTGCATCCTTCAATAGATGCAATACTTGTATGCATACACCACATGCAGGATATGCCATTTATATCACACCACCTGGTGAGTTGTGGATTCACACATAGTTCTATAAATGTATACAGGGTGATAAATAAAAGAATCCTGACTCAGCACACCTCCTCATCACCTCTCCTTAGAGCTTCGGGCTGAATAATTAATCTGTTCATTGATCTTTCCAGAAAGTCGAAATTTGCTTTGCTACTTGAAGTGTTTACTATTGAGTTTTCGGTCTCCCATTGCTCCTTCTTGGCGTAGCTCACGGTCACAGTTTGATCTCATCTTTCCCAGCAATAATACATAAAATGGAGTAAAATTATTTGTTCATTAAAAGTGATAAGTCTTTGTTGGATAGATCAAGAGGGTTTGTTCATAGAAATTGTACAGAGCAGCAAACAAAACGTATTTAACCCTTTAAGGATCACCTAATTTCGCCTGCTCCTTCTCGAATTATGATACCCAAATGGAAATGCTTATTGTGTGGACATCTTGTGTCTGATTTTGTGTTATGAGGCCTCATTTGAAAGGTAAAACCTTCTAGTTTCTGAAAATGTATGTTACAGTTTGTTAGGAAGGACACAGTCTGCACTACAGCTTCTCAAACATGAGTCAAAGTTAGTTTTTTTTGTCTTGAAACAAAAAAGGCAATTTCAAAAGGTTCTTCTGAAGACATACTTTATGGTATGATGTTCAAACTCACCAGAGCAGATGTTTGTGGTGTTGGAAACACCTGTATGAAATTTTAGACCTTTAGGTGGAACTATTTTGATGCTGGGGGCTTTTTTGTAACTAATGGGCACATTCGGCACAAGTGGTCCATTTTTGTGCCAACTGTGCAAAAGTGTTTTACATGCAAATTATCAATGTTTTTACACCAAAAATCCATTTATATAATTTTTTGGCTATTACTCTTGCTATAAATAGCATTTTTTCCAGATATTGAAATGTTTGCAGAAATATATATATTTATATAGTTATAGCGCGTGTTCTCCGTGAAAAAGGCTCCGTCTTCCTCTTTACGCATTCAAATATGACGGGAACAGTGGGAGGAAGCTAGAAGTCCGACACATCGCCTGAAACCTGAGATTATTGGCTACAAGATGATTTGATTGACATCCAAATCGGCCAATGGTAGTCAAGACAA
The DNA here is from genome assembly GCA_964034765.1 of Knipowitschia caucasica. Lineage (NCBI taxonomy): Eukaryota > Metazoa > Chordata > Actinopteri > Gobiiformes > Gobiidae > Knipowitschia > Knipowitschia caucasica. The sequence goes on from OZ035826.1 coordinate 26,723,968, forward strand.
TGCTGTCATGACGCACAGATATCTATGTGAATGGAGCGCTAAATCTAGGTGCGCTTGTTTTACTCAACTTACTCTACCTTCCAAACCATAGCACTGAAAAGTCCGGGAATGGGCTTGTTTTAAAGGGAAGACTGAGAGGAAGACGAACATACCCAGTGACGCTAGCTAAACAGTAAAATGTCCTCTTCATACAGTGCGCAAAGAACAGGTTTTATTTTTGTTTGTGCAACTTTCAATACTCAAATATGTTGTTGCAAGTGGATATCTACTATAAGGATGACTTTGAAGAAAAAACAACTGGATATAATTATTCTCTAGACCGTAACGAACAAAACAAATGCATACATGTGTGGATTAGACGTGATTTGCCCCAGAATATTAGCATGACAAGGTAAGAAACGACAATATATATTTTAAACATATATACAGTTTGACTACTTATTCTTACTTTTGGTTATATTTAATGTTTATTTGAACATAATACGTGTATAGAGGTGGGAATAAGCTTTCCAAAGAGATATAGCTTGACTATATTGACACAAGTGAATTCTAATACTGATGTTGTTAAATGAAAAATAACTGAATCCTCCCTGTACAGGGAGGGTGATCCTTAAGAGGTTAAAGCCTGATTATGTGCAAATGGAATGGAATTGTTTTTGGCTATAGATCCATGGAATCATGTCATGTGCTACCTCCAGGAAGTTACCAAATCTCCTCTGACAATATAAGTCTTGTAATACATTTTATTTACACTGTGCTTTTCACAGATCAGTGGTTTTTTGATCAATTTGATCAATTCCTGTGAATATAAATCTGTCTCAAGCAATTGCTTTTTTTTTTCATTTCGTATGAACATTTATTTATTGAACAGTTTTATGGCAATGGTTCCCCTATTCATAATAAGGAGAGAGAAAATTGCTCAAGGCAGGATTGTTTTTAATAACAGTTGCCTTTATGACTGCACTTTTTTATCCCCCAGGGACGTCCATGTGGTGAGAGGAGATAATCAGTGAGAAGAGAGCATCATTATGCCCAGGCTGACTGCTGCCACTCGAACAGATAAAAAAACCTTCATCTTTTAAAACCTATAGAGATACAATGAGACCATATCTTTGTATGAGTGCAACAGTGGCATTTTCATTACTCTAAATGAGATTGAATGCGTTCTAAAAATAAACGAAGATAGATGTGTTTATAAGAATGATGTTTCCTTGGGTGTATCAGTTCTTCCACATTTGGAGCGGTGGTGACCTTGGGTGATTGTTGTCGCGGACACCGTCACTTCCCCGTCACATGCTGCTCCATGTGGTCGCATCTCTGTGGAGCTGGGAGTGAATCAGCAAAACACCATGTTCATGTAAGGCATTCTGATGGCTCCACAGCTGTGTCCCTGGACATTGGATCATAATCTATGTTCAAAGAAATCCCTGTCAGCGCTTTGCATATTAATGATGATCAGGGTATAATCAGTGTAACATGAATCCCATGTCTCATCCTGTGTCACCCGGGATCTTGGGTCATCTCCTCCTGCACAGATACGGGAGAATATAACGATAGAGTTCATTAAATAATAATGGCGGTGCACTCAAAACACATTTCATTGGTGCATCTGGATTCCTGAGCTTCAGGTCTGGAGCAGAGCGAGTCTGGGGACACGAAGGGCACATGGAGGAAAGTGTGACCGTCACAGGCCTCTGTCAGCTCCAGTGAGCTCAGCTGCTCACCAGTGCCTCTCTATAATACTGCTCCATTCGGCATTCACGATTTCTTCTCAGCCCAGTTATAAATACAACAATGAAACATTACTGGCAGCAAAAAGTGTAGTTCAACCATAAAACAAACATTGTATCTGTGCCTGTCTTTGACAACAACACCACACAGATTCTTGTTCGCGCACGTGCGCACTTATGTTGAGTCTGACTTGTCGACATAGATGTAAACACACAACTGCGCCCTCTCCTGGTGAAATACGATTTTACTCGCTTTATTTCTTGATATTCTAAACAATATTCTAATCTAATTTATTATTGTATATTATTTTCACATCATAATGACAGATTCTGGTTTCTTTGCATTTAGATGTTGATCTGTTTGCAAATGCAAAAGTTGCTTTAATATATTCCTGTTTGACACAACTGAAGCTAATTCCAAAAATCATATACTTAAAATGTATTTTCTGTGTGACAATAAAGAGCTGAAACAGAACAAGTAGACTTCCTAACGATGCCACTCAGTATGACAGTAATATAAGTTATATTTTATTACAATTATATTACATGAATTCATGAAGTTAGGAATACATCTTATATTGACATTTTAGTTGTTCAACATTGTTGGTAATACATTAGCTAAAGATGATAAAGATAAAAATAATTGAAGCTTTTAATGCTGAAGATAAATAAATTGAGCCATTATTAATATTTGTAGCTATTTATCTTGTATCTACTCCCACATCGATCTTTCTGTACTGTGAGATGTAATAATGGTACTCTTATCCTAACATAGATATGATGAGAGTACTGTTTTATCTGTTCATCATTGTTATAATGTTCAAACACATTTTCTTTATATTGTGTGTTTGCCAACAACAGTGTGCCTTTTGCACATCTGCTGAGGACAGCTCCAGGTTTGGCCAACATAAATGTAACACATGTATTTGAAGTGTAACATTGGTCAAATGTTATACTTCAAATATCGATGGGACTGATGAAGATGGGAAGTTTATTTTACAAATTGGAGAATTGACAGCAGAAAGCGAGCGAAACACAAGAGAAGACAACTGTTTATTTTTGTTTTTGATCATCTGGTCAAAATACTGCATTGCGTCCACACTCAAAAACACAGCCCCGGTGATCCAAGATGGCGGCCTATTCAAATGAATGGTTGTGCTCAGTGGCGCTTTGTGACGGCATGGGGGCTGAAAGATTAGCGGAAGTTGCCTGAAACTCGCAAAGATCTATGGGAAACTCGCCTGTATTTGGGCATCGTCTGGTCCTCCCGGTTCTGCGCAGTGGATGATCTCCCATAATGCGTTGCGCCAAACACGCGTGTGTGGGTCTCACACCAGGTCTCACGCACGTGCACAGAGGGGCTCGGCCGCGCTCTGACCAATCAGAGCAGTTCATCAGAGCGGGAGTTAGAGCGAGAGCCAGAGGAGCAGAGTTTGTGGCACTAAAGTGTGGATTTAAACAAAACCGAAGGATTTAAGAAGAAAAAAAGTTCAGGATGACAAGGGACACTAAAATCCCCACAAAATCCGATCTTTATGAAAGCTGTAGGTTCTCTGTCCGCTGAGGTCGAGCTGTTTTAATATGCATTGAGTTCTATGGGGAAAATTTCTGGGTAGCCCACGTGAATTTAGTCTGGTTTAGTCTGCAGTACCGCGAGAATCCCCTGAGCACGTGAGTTATTCAGCTACAAGCTGTAATACCCTATCCAGTTAATATAATAGATCCATGGACTTCACGGGGACCTGAAGCTTGGCAGAACTCACCTATATTTGGGCATTGTCTGGTCCTCCCGGTTCTGCGCAGTGGACGAGCTCCCATGATGCGTTGCGCCAAATACGCGTGTCTGGCTCTCATGCACGTGCACAGAGGGGCTCGTTTTGACCAATCAGAGCTGCTGATCAGAGCAGCAGCAGAGAAGAATCAGAGCGGGAACACTGTAAAAAAGAAAAAGTTAGTTCAACTCAAAATTTCAAAGCAACCAGCTGCGAAGGATTTTTGAGTTGAAGGCATTAACTTAATTCTTCACGTTTTGAAGAACTACAATTATTAAGTTGTGTCAGCTAAGTTTTCCAAGTTCTGCCAACTAAGTTTTTTAAATTCAAGTTACTAGATTTCAAGTGTGTAAAAACTTTCTTTTTTAAGTTCAGATTACTGTCCCCTACAATGACAAACTCTTTTGAGTTTAAATTAGCCCCAACATTAAACCATCATGATGTTTATTTATATAGCGCATTTTACAGACCAAGTTCACTTGGGTAGGGGAAACCAGAGCACCTGGAGGAAACCTATATGCAGACACAGAGAACACGCAAATTCCACTCAGAAAGGCTCTGTTTCGACCAGGATTCGAACCCAGGACCTTCATGTCAAGAAGCGAGAGTGCTATCTACTCAGCCACCGTGCAGCACACATTGTGGCCCCAAAGAGTGGGGGAATTTTTTTTTTTCTAAAAGACTGACCCAGGGAATGTATAGGGCTACTTTGGCTTGGCCCTGTCGATTATAGTTGGTAAAAATAAATACAATGATTTATTTGGTCAAATTAGTTTTTTAAAAATGTTGAATGCAGCTGGTTGCCATGACAAATATTTAAATGAGCAAACGCAGATAAGTTGACCTCACTCTAGCTCGGTGAACTGTAAAAACGACAACTCAAAATTGTTCACCTTACTCAGATTTTTGCATTCAATGACAATAAAATTGCCAGTTGGAACTGGAACTGTCTGTTGTGAGCCACTTGAACTCACTTTCAGAAGTTGATTAAGTTAATTTTAATTTGAAGTTGTAGTTGACATGTCAACTACAACTTCAAAGTAAAATCAACTTAATATATCAAATAAGATGAACTTTTCATTCAAGTTGCTCACAACATACCGTTCCAGTTCCAAATGGCCATTTTATTGTCAGTGAATGCAAAAATCTTAGAATGGTGAACAATTTTGAGTTGTAGTTTTTACAGTGAAGGAAAGGAGCAGTTTATGGCAGTAAAGTGTGGATTTAAAGAAAACCAAAGGATTTAAGAAGAAAAAAAGTTCAGGATGACAAGGGACCCTAAAATCCTCAAAAAATCCGATATTTCTGAAAGCTGTATGTTCTCTGTCTGCTGAGGACGAGCTGTTTTAGTTTACATTGAGTTCTGTGGGACTTATTTCTGGGTAGCCCGTGTGAATTTAGTCTGCAGTACCACGGGCGCCCCCTGTGCCCATGGGTGGGACAGCTATAAGCTAGTAATACCCTATCCAGTTATTATTATAGATCATGGGTGCAGGACTGAAGCAGCTCCCAGCCCACACAGCGGGTCGGGCAGGGCAGTCCGCAGGTGCAGATGGAGGGGGGTAGGTTCAGAGGTCCTGCCGCCGTACCATGAAACAGACAACAGATGAAAACTAGAAACTTGCAATGGCTGAAGCCATTGCGATTGACTGCGGAACAGATCTAATGTGGAAATCTGCTAAAAAAAATCCTTGAAATCCTTTAAAAGGCCTTGAAACTGTTAAAATACTTGATAGATATTTGAAACTCCTGAAGTCCTTGAAATTGTTGAAACCTTTAAACTCCTGAAATCCTTGAAACTGTTGAAACATTGAAACTCCTGAAATCCTTGAAACTTTTTTAAACCTGGAAACTGTTGAAAGTGTGGAAACTCCTGAAATCCTTGAACCTCCTGATATCCTTGAAACTGGTTAAATTCTTAAACAGTTGAAATCCTTGAAACTACTGAATGTATTGAAAGTGTCCTTGAAACTGAAAAATCCCCTCACCGCTGAAACAATTTGGTTCCTGTAACTAAGGAAACCTGGTCTGTGGTCATTATCTGGTGGTGGTCTGAGTCTTCGTTTGGGTCTTGGTCTGGTGGTATAATGCAACCTATTAGGTTGCATTATACTGGTTTTACATGGAAAAATCCCTATTAGGTTGCATTATACTGGTTTACATGTACAAATCCCTATTAAGTTGCTTTATACTGGTTTACATGTAAAAACCCCTATTAGGTTACATTATAGTGGTTTACATGTAAAAATCCTTATTAAGTTGCATTATACTGGTTTACATGTAAAAACCCCTATTAAGTTCCATTATACTTGTTTACATGTAAAAACCCCTATTAAGTTCCATTATACTGGTTTACATGTAAAAACCCTATTAAGTTGCATTATACTGGTTTACATGAAAAAAACCCTATTAAGTTGCATTATACTGGTTTACATGGAAAAATCCCTATTAAGTTGCATAATACTGGTTTACATGGAAAAATCCCCATTAAGTTGCATTATACTGGTTTACATGAAAAAAACCCTATTAAGTTGCATTATACTGGTTTACATGGAAAAATCCCTATTAAGTTGCATTATACTGGTTTACATGGAAAAAACCCTATTAAGTTCCATTATACTGGTTTATATGTAAAAAAAAAACCTATTAAGTTGCATTATACTGGTTTACATGGAAAAATCCCCATTAAGTTGCATTATACTGGTTTACATGAAAAAAACCCTATTAAGTTGCATTATACTGGTTTACATGAAAAAAACCCTATTAAGTTGCATTATACTGGTTTACATGGAAAAATCCCTATTAAGTTGCATAATACTGGTTTACATGGAAAAATCCCCATTAAGTTGCATTATACTGGTTTACATGAAAAAAACCCTATTAAGTTGCATTATACTGGTTTACATGGAAAAATCCCTATTAAGTTGCATTGTACTGGTTTACATGGAAAAATCCCTATTAAGTTGCATTATACTGGTTTACATGGAAAAAACCCTATTAAGTTGCATTATACTGGTTTACATGTAAAAACCCCTATTAAGTTGCATTTATACTGGTTTACATGGAAAAATCCCCATTAAGTTGCATTATACTGGTTTACATGAAAAAAAACCCTATTAAGTTGCATTATACTGGTTTACATGAAAAAACCCTATTAAGTTGCATTATACTGGTTTACATGGAAAAATCCCTATTAAGTTGCATTATACTGGTTTACATGGAAAAATCCCTATTAGGTTGCATGATTACACTGAAGTCCTTGAAACTGCTGAAGTCCTTGAAACTGCTGAAGTCCTTGAAACTGTTGAAGTCCTTGAAACTCTTGAAATCTTGAAACTGCTGAAATCCTTGAAACTGTTGAATCCTTGAAACTGTTGAATCATTGAAACTGTAGAAATGTCTGAAAGAGCTGAAGTCCTATTAAAATGCATGGGCCTATTAAAATGCATTGCAGAATTCTCAATGCAGATTTTTGTCCGATTGCGGAAAAACCGGAAATCGCTGAAGTCCCAAAAGTAATAGCAATAATCTCCCAAACATGTGGAACGTTTTGATGTATAACTTGTGGAAATTGTTGAAAATGTGAAAGCTGTGAAACGTGTCAAAAAAAATGACGGAATAAAGAAATACAAAACCAATGGTTGACTGCGGAAGGTTCCGCAGTCAATCAATGATCCTTTGTTCACAATCTGACGTGTCTACATTATGTTTGATCATATATATTCATCCACATGCAATGTCCTAATCCAAATAAATAGGTAAATACTAATAACAATACAAACAGAAATAGGAGCGGGATTCAATTTTGCAGAACTACCGAGTTTATTAATGAAGAGTCTTTAGTAATCTTTTTCAAAAAGTTTTAAAAAGTGTGGAGCAATATTTTTCATCATTTTAAATTAAATGTAAGGCATTGTTGGAAGCCTCAAAGTGCTTGTTTGCCAGACCTCTGGGGTACTTGTGTTTGTCATGCTGGCGAAGTGGTACACAGAGCAAAAAAAAGGGGGGAACATAAACTATTTTCAACTTTTTCACTATACAACCAATCCAAATAAACTGTGGAAATACTTAATAGTATTATCATTATCAATGGTTACATAAATTATTCAACACAAGCTAATAGTTAAGTGTAGCTGATGTTTTATGCCACCTGGTGGCAGCAGCGTGACACAAGTAGACTAGGCATAAAAAGCCCACTTTACAGGGAAATAAAATGTAACCTCATCCTCTAAGCCTTTGAGGGTTCTGGTGAAATAGTGCCCATAAAAAGCTCTTGTTGGCTACCCCTACTACTGCTGTCTTCAGGGGAGGGCTTGTGGGGACCGCGGCCTATTAACAACAGCCTGTGAAGGAGATGTGTTGAAGCAGGGCCAACAAGAAGAATGTGTTGGCACATGTGAGGGGCGCCACTGAAATGGAACTTTAATTCATTTACACAAACTGTAGAACAATCGTAAAAACAGACCTCCGAGCCTGAGAGTTTAGGTAATCACAGCTGAAACATCGCTTCCTTTAACATGACACTTTGCCTGTTCTATGGTTTTATTTAGATTTATTTGCATGTTGTGTGTGGGATGTGGCCAACAACAGTGTGTGGTGTGTGAGGTACTCAGATGGCGGAGGTGAGTTTGAATGGGTTTTTGATGTTGCTTGCCAAGTTTCCTGTGGACAGCAGCTGTTATGATAAACAAGCTGTCGAGTAACTTCCTCGATACTCTCCAAGAGGGCTCAATGCCCCCCTCCTTCACTTCACTATGTCTAATTTTCTCTGCTTCTCTCAAGATCAATGAGGGAGGAAAAAACAAATGCACTGTCAGTTACGTATATATACAGTCCAAGCCAGCAGTATCAAAAGTACGTCTATATGAAAGACTAGAATAAGTTGTCAGTTGTGTTACGTGGCCATAAGATAAATAGGACTTGCCTGTGGTACCAATGATCCTGTGACCTTGGCCGGATATATTTCTTAATTTTACCCTCAGGATATGATTTGTTTGATTTTGACTGAAAAGACCATTATTATTGATGACTAATGAGTGATAATGGACAAGTGGCAAATTGTCTAGTGTTGTTGAAATGAAGCCTCAAATAGCCAAGCGAGGAACCCATTGAACATACAGAAAGCTATTGGAGACTTGAGGCTTGGATGTTTACCTTCCATCAGGACAACTTCCTGAAACATAATGCCATATTATACAATGGAATGGTTTAAAACTAAACATATTCATGTGTTAGAATGTCCCAGTCAAAGTCCAGAACTAAATCTAATCCAGAAACTGTGAAGTTCTTGTGATGTATTCTACCCCACTCGATTGCAGAGAAAATATGAACTGTTAGGCTAAACTGAATACTTTTGCCAGCTCCATAGGTTTTTATTTTAGAGAAAATATTACATTATTATCAATTATCATTTGCTTTAATTTTACATTTTTCAACCACTTTGAGGTGACCTACTGACCCTTCTCTCAAAGATTTTTTTGTGGTTTTGACGAGATATAATGTTCATGGGGGCATGAATACTTTTAGGTCAAAACAAAACTTCTCTCTGTCTTTTGAATCAAACTCAAACATTTTCTGTATTTGTCATTGTACATTCAAGTTGGACAACAGAAGTTGAGTTATAAGTTATGATGAGTAACTTAATTTCAAGTTCAAGTCTTTCAAGGCTCATGTCAAAACAGAAAATCCACTCTACTTCACTCATCAAGGATGTCTCATCTTGTAATGTGACATCATCTAAGATTTGTTTTCATCTGTTTTTCTCATTTCCCCAAATCACTATTGTGATTGATGCAGCAATTAAAGGCAAAACTCACACAGAATGTATATAAATAAACAGTCATTTATAGCTCATTTAATTTTATATATTCTGCCATGTATATTCAAAGATAATTTGACCAATAAATAAACATCTTTGATGTAACACATGGTGAAAATCTGCTTATCAAACGTGCCCAAGAATTCCTCTGTGTTCTGTTTTGTTGGAGGGTTTGTATGTGTAGCAACCTGGTTATGAACTTGTTGTTGGCCTGTATCTCGCGTGTGACCCAGTTGGGCCTTTCGGGTATCTGTTGTGTCCAGCTCACTGCTTTGGTCACTGTGGAGGGAATATTTGTATAAACAGGTACTTCCCAATGCCACCACTGAAGTCTAGGTGAACAAAAATATCCTTTCACTCTTCACTTCAGTGGACACCCAATCTGGAGCCAGCTGGACTTGTGCATTGACTTGCACTGGAGGATGTTTGACCTTTCATGAACATACACCTCAATACTTCTGGAAAAATGAATGCATGTCCTTTTATATCCGCAGCCAAGTCCGAGAGAAATCATTGTACCAAATGTTTTTGTAAGGTCCAATATGTTTGTCAAGACCTTGGAAGGGTATAGGGAATTGATGCTGTTGTCAACAACAATAGATTCAAGATTCAAGATTGTATTTGTCATTTGAAATAACACATAAAAACACATTGGAAAAACAACCTCAGTGTGCACCAGACTCAGTACACAGTACACAGTACACAGTACACAGTACACAGTACACACAGTATAGCTCTAGTGTGTACTATCTGCTCTGTCTGGTGCACACTGGGATTTGACACAATGATGTTAAAATACTCATAAGAGGATAAAACAATATTAACAGTCTAACAGTGAAATGAACAATGAATGTTTGTTATTTGAATACATTTGAAATGTGTTTTACACAAATAGAGTCCAGATGTAAGTGATCTTTTTTCCTCTGCTCTTTCGCTTATTGTATCTCCCAACATACTTACATCCAAATATGCATTCTACATTAAAGGGCCCCTCAGGCGTCCTTCACCACATCAATTTATCATAACGACAGGTTTGCACCAATGAGGAAAAGTGTTTCTTTCTGATGTGCAATATTTGACCTCATTCGAATGATATCATATTCATTATGAAACCATATATCATCTGTATTTAATTTATGTTCTAAAAGTACAGAACAGTGCAGTGCATGGATGAAAACACAGACTTGGAGCTGTCTTTAGGTCCATTCATGCTACCAGGAACATGTCGCTCCACCCCTTCTGTCTAAAAGCTCCTGTTTCAGTCCTCCAATAGTATTATGTCATTGTGACCTGGAAAATAACTATGCTTAAAGCAGATGCCATTTAAAACAGAAATAGTTCACCTAAAAAAGTGTTTGTTACAAATGTGCGTCTGTTTTCTCAGTGGATAATTTTCAAGTTTGAAAGAAATAAACAGACCAAACTAAACTATTATATTGTTAATGATGTATCATATTTATTTATCATATTTAACGTTTAGGAAAATAACTTTTTATTTGAGATTAATGTATTTTGAGTATTTTGGTGTCAACTGTAAAGCGCGTTATAAATAAAGTGCGTTATTATAATTTTGATGATTTCCTTATTTATAATGTTAATCCAAACACTTATACCTTCTACTAACACCATTGATTTTTTGTCTTATTTTTTTGGGTTCCTATTCTCCTCCACTTCCAAGACCTTTGTTCCACAAAGAAGGGTTAAGGTCAGTACACGTTTAAGGGCTTTGTGTTGAAAGCAGTGAAAAGAGGTGAGGAAGAGGAGGTTTCCCCAGGCTGTGTGGCTGGCCCTGTGCTCTTGTGCTGCTCGCGGCTGTGGCTGGCTAAATAAACACTCCTAATTGGCTGTGGAGCCCCACTAGTCTGGGGTTTCACTCGCTTTCATCCTCTGGAAGCTGTGGGAGAGCTGAGAGGTGAGGCGGAGGCATCTGCGCTCACACACACACATGTGCTCAATCATTCGGCTTTTGCATTTACATTCTTTGGAAGTAGATTAAATGCATGAGCTTTTATTTCTTTAACGCTTCTTCCTGAGGATAATTCTTTTTTGACACTTGTTCAATATGCTATATGCTTCAGATGCATATAGCATCTGAAGCATGCTATATGCTATAGGATAAGACAGTGGGGAATGAGAAAGGGAGCTTTGTCGAGAATGAATATATTTCGCATGGGTACAAATGTCTACCGGACAATATTTATGAGTCATATTTGTTCTATTATTTGTAGAATTACACTTGACTAAAACTACATTTGTGAAGGGTGAAGTTTGTCACAGGTGCGCCTGATGTGATGCGGTCAGTCATTACGGTTGGCAGGCAGGGCGCGTTCCAGTGAAGACGCCTGTAAAGAGCCAAACATGACTGGCCTGTCAGTACAGTACATCATCTAGTGTTCAATATGTCAAAATGGAGGGGGGATGAAAGTCTGACTGACAGGGGGCTCAGCGGAAACTCACAACCAGGTGGTGATCAGTTGACAGCTTCACCGGAGTGACCGAGACACAAGACCAAAGATCAGACAACACAACCACAAGGTTGATCATTGACGTCTGGTGTCTGCTCGCTTACTCACGGGGACACGTAAGCGAGAGCACATCACCCCCGTGCTGACCTCACTTCACTGGCTCCCTGTTACATTCAGGGTTGATTTTAAGATTCTGATGCTTGTTTTTAAATGTTTGAATGGTTTGGCCCCTGTATATCTGACAGAGCTGTTATCTCTGTATGCTCCTGTCAGATCAGTGAGGTCTGAAAACCAGCTAACCAGTTAAACGTGCCCCGGTCTCGTCTCAAAACTCGAGGAGACCGAGCCTTTTCTGTTGCTGCCCCCAAACTGTGGAATAGTCGGCCTCCGTCCATTAGAGCAGCTCTTTCATTGGAACTTTTTAAGTCTAGTTTAAAGACACATTTTTACACCTTGGCTTTTAACACCAATTGAGTTTTACCATTTTATTTTTACATGTATGTGTGTGTATTTCATGCTGTTGTCTTTTGTTTTTATCTTTCGTGCCCTGTGAAGCACTTTGAGCAGCTGGTATTGTTGTATATGTGCTATACAAATAAAATTGACATTGACATTGTCTTGATGCCCAGTGCACTGGTGACACCCTTGTGCCCGAACATGGTGTACATTATGGACAAACTGTGACTAGCATTGAAGTCCAATAACTGAGCACCGCTGGGGTTCAGATCGGGGGGAACGTTCTTATGGTGCTTTCAGACCGAAAACCGAAACGCAGCAGCCCAGCTCACCAGACGCGCATTCTCTAGTTTTCAGACGCAGAGGCTTGCACACTGCCAAACAACGCACGAACACAAGCACGCCCACCTCACTACACTGATACTGAAAAAACTTTCCAGGGAGGTTGAGCTGCTGCGCAATGGTCTTCCATACCGAATCTTTCTTTGCTCTGTCGCTATATTCCGGAATGCAGACTTTCCACAACTCTGGAAAGTTTGTAACAGCGACAATGAGACTATCCACAGCTTGATCCTCCATGTTTAAATGACCGGTTCCTGGCTCTCAATGGGGAAAACATACGCCGTGTAGTGGCGTGATTACGTCAGTGGTGTGCGTGCTCTCTGATTGGTCGCTGCACGAACGTCTCGAGGAAAAGTTGAGCGGAATCCATCTCCTGTGGGGGTTCATTTTCCGCTCCTTCTCCTCCCCTTCGACTTTCCCGCCTAGTCCGTGCGTTTCTACTGGGCGGTCCGTGCGTGTGTGCCGAGAGGTCCGTGCAATGCGACGCTGAAACGCGCCTCCCCATTGACTTTGCATTGAACGCAGACGCAACGACTGTCCCGGTCTGAAAGCACCATTATGCATCACCCCTCTCCAAGTCTCACCGGCATTTGTTACTTTGATCCCAGCTTTCTGCAGTCCCCCTTGTTGTCCTGGGATTTTCTTGACCATTTGGGGTGGAGCCCCAGATCAAGGGAGAGAGCACACCTCTGCTTACCTATTGCAGATTCAGTCTTCTCAGCCTGGTGCAGGTCTACAATTTTGTTTCTGGTGTCCTTTGGCAGCTCTTCGGCCTTGTCCATAGTGGAGTTTGGTGTGTGACTGTTTGAGGCTGTGGACAGGTTTCTTTTATACAGATAACGAGTTCAAACAGGTGCCATTAATATAGGTAACGAGTGGAGGACAGAGGTTACAGGTCTGTGAGAGCTTTTTGGTAGATGACCAAATACTTATTTTCCACCATAATTTGCAAATAATTTCTGGTGATATTCTGGATTTTGTTTTTCTCCTTCTGTCTCTCATAGTTGAGGTTTACCTTTGATGAACATTACAGGCCTCCCTCATCTTTTTGAAGTGCCGCAGATCCTAGATAGGATCATCCGAGCCTGCAATCTCCCTCACCACAGAAATGCCGCTTTTCCAGAGTCACTGTGCCGCTTTTCCATAGTCACTGTACGGCACGGCACGGCCGTGTGCGGGTGCTTTTCCATTAAAAATAGTACCTCTTCAGCGTGGGAGGGGTTGTCAGACCACGCCATTTACGCGTGACGTGTAACCAGTAACATTGGTGCAGTGCATGGATTTATCTTAATATTGGTGATAGCTGGTTATTACCTCCTAGGGGACTCCGCTTAACCCCTGCAGAACTGGACCTAGCACAGCGCAAGTGAATGTTGAAAAGGCTTTCGGCAGACTCGTACACTGAACATGTGAAGTCAATGGTGCTGACTTGCTGTGCTCTGCACAATCTGTGAGAAAACCATGGAGACCATGTGACACCTGTAGCAACAGCAGCCTGTGTAGCAGTGGTGCAGAGGAAGGTCTGATGCCTAAACATTTATTTTGCCCTTGTTTTTACCACACAAAAAACCTTTTGTATTTAGCAAATGTCTCCATCCTTGTTCATACATTTACCAAGGTTATACGGATTTTCTGACAAATATAATGTAGGTAATGTGATTAGAAGTGAAAGTATATGGTAGGAAATCGTAACTTTTGCTTTTGAACCCCTTATCTGCATGTGTACAGACAAATGAATGAAACAAAGTCTTGATACAATCACAGTTTTATTAAAAACAAAAGTAAAGTGCAAAAGCAACAATACACAAAATCCAAAGTGCATATGTCTCTTGAGACCAGGTGAGGAGACGTGTGGTCATTCATTGCTCGTTGGTAATCCCCTCGCTTGTGGGAAGGGATTCTCAAACAAATAAATATACACACAACAACTTAAGTACAAGCACAAAACAGAATGACAACACGTGTAAGAGCAAAATACAGCACACTAGCACAGGAAGGACGTTTTATCTTAGCTTGCTATGGACTCTATGCACGCACCACTTCCGCGTTTTAGCTACTACCCCACTTCACTTCCTGTTCGCGGGAAACGGCTTGAGTTTCACTGGAGTTCAGCAGTGGTTTACACGAGTTTCCCAAATAATGCTCAAACGGGATTGAAACTTTGAGGATACTGGGCCTTTTTGGGACACAGCGGTGCTCTTTGATTTTGCTGTCATTGTGTTTTTATAAAGTTTACAAATCTCTCTGAGTGGCCACAGTCAAAGCTCTACCTCAGAGAGAAAGCACAGCAACACTTTTGGGTCAGTCTCACAGCTGAATGTATCAATCTAATTACTAAAAAACGTCACTAAAACCCACCTAAAAGGGTCGGCACTAGATCATATACGGAATCGGGACAAAACCGGAAGTAACAATCCCTTTTTTCAAATTAGTTTTAGACTAAAAAGTCCTTAAGTGGTGACTGGTTAAGTTTTAGGTGTCTGAGTTAAGCCTGGTTCACACGAGACGATTTTAAAATTAAAACCACACACATCACACACAAACCAATCCCCCCCCCCCCCCCCCCCCCCCCCCGAGCATTTGCAGATCAGACGGAAATCTCACAAAATCTCGCGAGATCAAGCGTGACTTCAGAGTAAACACACATGGCGGACGAAGAGGATGCAGTGTCGATAGTTTGTTTTTATTTGAGAAAAGACGTAAGCAAAAGAAAAGGTGAAGGTCAAAGAAGTGTAGACAACACGAGCATGGACTATTCTTGCTTCATCGTGATATGGAGGTGAGTTGTTTTTTTACGGCGTTTCCTCGCCGCCTCGTCTCGTCTTCTGATTGGCTACACGCCGCAGTCATGGCAACGCGCTCGTCTGTCCACACAAGAGGAGAAATCGGGCCAAAACAATGCAACATGTTGGATAGCCCCGATATTGAGATCGGAGCAGTCCCGAAGTCCTTCCGAGCGACGAGCACAGTCTTAACACACCACACACGGCAGGAACTTCCATCAGATTTTTTCGGAGCGTTCATTAGATTGTCGTAGGTGTAAATCTGCCTGCCGTGTGAATCAGGCTTAAGATGGTTAAGTTTAGGGTTAAGGGTGGGTTGGGGTTTTCTTAAGGGAATGGCTGGTTAAGTTTAGGCATGAATAGGTAGTTTGTTATATTTACTTCAGCTTCCGTCCCGATTCCGTTTATGATCTAGTGCTGACCCACCTAAAAGCCATAGGATAGCACAGGCAGGAAGTGGACGGGCTGTTCCTTGTTAACAGGAAATGACGTCACGCCTCCCCGTGCATATAGCCCATTGATAGCTAAATGTAGCTAGCTCACTGTGTACAACAGACAATCAAACTCTTACACTAGTAAATACATTTAAGTGAGAGCTTTAACGGGATACGTAGCTAACCAGTTATTTCCAGGATTCCCACAGACTAGTCACAAATCAAGAGCGATTTCCATGAAAACCTTCTCGTTCCCTGTTGTGCGTTCGAGCTCCCTTTGAATTCTTTCTTCGGCCTAAAGAGAATAACTTGTGGACCTCGTCAACCGACCATAAGGTTGCCAACTTGAGAACAGAAAAATAACTCAATAATTGGGTTGATTGAGTTGAGCACTTTATAGTCCTAATTTCAATCTACACAAGAATCATGGAATTTCATAATCAGTTTTTAGAACTTCTTTTATTGACTACATATAAAAAAACAAATCCTTAGTCAAAAATGAAATTACATGAGTTGACAACCACTGCTGCTGAGATATTCTGTGTCTTAGGTTCAGGTGTGTAGCTCTACAATTATCTTAGTGTGTAAACAAGGGTGGAATGAGACTTTCTGTTCTGTAAACTATTGCTTTAAGCAGCAATGACAACTGTCTGATTTTTTTTCGTGTGACAAGTGAGCTGCTCCCACTGATGTCTGCAGTCGTTGTGTCCCTGCGCAAGACACTTAACCCCACTTTGCCTGAACTCCCCGCTGAAAGAGCAAGGCCATGTCTTCAATCACGGAGAAGCCATCATCTGTGGACCCACCACCTGCAGGAGGATCAGCGAGGGACCGGTGCATTGACATGACATGACAAGTGAGCTGTCAATCACAGCCCAGACCACGCCCAAATCAAGCCCTGTTTCTTGTCCCTTGGTCCTCCAGGCAACGCCCTTTTAAGAGAACAATTGTTCATGTGGAGTAAGGCCGGGCACAGCTGTTTAGTCGCTCTTTAAAGATTGTTTTTAGCATTTTACTGATATTCATACAAATGTCGATGTTGTATGTGTTTTGTTTTGTAGTACAATGCGACACACTTTGTGACCCTGGTTTGTGAAAAGTGTATATAATAAAGTTTACTTACTTATTTTTGGTTTTCATTGTTGCTATACAGAGTTTATATTATACAATATGGTTGATTAACTGTAAATCTGTGCACTTACTACTTCAAATCATTGTGTGTTTATCTCCAGGACAGATATGTGATAAGATGAATTCCTGATGTCAAAAAATACTGTTGCCAAAGAATAATGTTTACAGAGACGGCTTGCTCTGAACTTTTAAAAAGCACTTTAAAACTAATTGCACAAAATAACATGGAAAGTAGATTTCGGTTACAAAAAAGTAGGATTTTACAGCTTCGCAATAGAAGGCGTTTGAAATATAAAATCTAAAGCAACGGGCCATAATCCAATAAACTGAATGAGAAGCTTTATTGAGGTGAAGTTGCATGAATATAATATACACAATGCGATTTGGGAGGCTTGTAATGTTCTATGATCACAAACAAAGATTACGAGTCCACTTATTAAAAATGACAGCGCCAATGAAAATCAGTGTGTAGGCGTTTACTGTATGTGCGTGTTCTTCTTATTGGGCTGTAAATTCCAACAACTTTGCACCATTTCCTTCTATGCATTTGGAGAAAACGTATATAGTGCCTCCCCAATCAATGCTTCTCTTGTAAACCCCCCTCCACATCTGGACGCTTCGGCTTGTCCCTTTTTGACCCTCCATTTTGTCGTGGCGCCGCCGGGCCATCTGCCGCTCCTGGTGTCACACACAAATTTCCTTAGGCAAAAAAAAAAAAGCGTCATGTCCGATCTCTGCTTCCACCCTGTTGCACATGAAACACTCCACCCCCCGGCTACATGGCTTTCTCTCTCCCAGACAGGTCCGGACATGAAATGCTGGACAAATATCTCAGGACTTGAAACGGGGCATGGGGCACTTTCTCTGTCTTATCTCATCTAGTCAAAGATATGTTTTGGGCTTGTCCTCGCACTGTCATATGGTATGCTGCTTAGATATCTCTGCCGGCTGCGCTTTGGTATAAGCGATCACTTCTATCTGATGAGTCTTTTTTTTCTCCCCTGTAACGTAGGTTAGATCTTGGTAACTGTTCATATGCCGTGTTTCTGGCTTCACGGATTTCTGCGGGCATGTCATATTTCTGTTATTAGAACACATTACTGCTAACATGTAACATCTTAACACTCTGTTTCTGCTTCACACTCGTAAGCATGTATTGTTATGGCATACATTTACTGCGTTGACCAATTTCATACGTAACGCTGCATACTCGCTAGCGCATGTTGCTATTTAGAACACATTACAGCTTCTTCAGAGTCGCGTTGTTAGATCTCGGAATATCACTGGCCGATAAAAGTACTCACTACCTATTAGATTCATAAGACTGATCGAGGCAAAGATTTGGTGTGTCTGTGCGCAGATTTCTAACTCTGCTGGTGCCCAAAATAAATAACACAGGCCTGTTGGTGGAACGGCGAGCTTCCGCTCCGGAGACTAGCCGCTCCACGCTACCAAATTCATACTAAATTTATAACATAATCTGGAGTATTATTACCCTAATATATATAACTAAGTTACCCTACAGTATTGGTACCCTGTTTGTGAGATCCGCGAATATAGACCAGATTTATCGACTCGTACTCTGTGACTGATCTGCAATACGCTAACTTAAACTGCTGCTCCGCTCAAAGCGCTCCCCCCCCACTCCCGCACCCCCTCTGTCCCTGCTACCCCCGTTGCTATAGTGACTTCAACGGCAATCGAGCTCCCCTACGCCCCACGCTTGCGATAAAAGCGTCTCGTGCATGCACCAGACTATTAATTTAGTCTCAAATCCCGGCTTGTACTGGGTACTACGCATTCTCTCCAACGTTTTGCCCTGTCTAGGCCAGTCAGGCAGCGTGAGTCTGTGAAAGTCGCTTCCCTCTGAAGAGAAAGCGCAAAACCTTATTCTTATAACTCCACTGTACACCGTGTCCAGAACACGGGTGTACGGATCTACTCTGTGTCCCTTGGTGACCCAGGTCACACAGGATTTTAACCGAGTATATCTGTGTAAAAGGCTGTAAATGGCAGCTGTTTGAAGGTGATACTGTTGTTCTGCTAAAGGTGGCTAACGCTAACTCTGTCTCACCACTCTCTTTCTCCTGCTACTCTGCTGCTGGACATACACACACCAAGACTGTTCTGCACAATACAGACATACACCATCCCACCACTGTGATTACGTGCTTGTGCGAACTGTATAACTCGCTCCAGACTTTCGTGTATAAACTGCTGCTACAATGTACCGTTGCCGGCAAGCTAAATGCTAGCTACGCTCCCTTGTTTTTAGCATACGGCTAACTTCCGGTCCTGGCGCGCTAAAAGCCAGAGCCGCATCCCCACTGCTCCCACTATAAGCTGCTTCTCTACCGTTAAAACTAGTACCACTCTGTTTAACCGAACTGCATTCGGTCGCCAAAACTCATTGTTTATTGCCTAAACTGCTGCCAAAATGTCCCGTTGCCGGCAAGCTACATGCTAGCTACGCTCCTTTGTTTTTAGCATACGGCTAACTTCCGGCCCTGGCGCGCTAAAAGCCAGAGCCGCATCCCCACTGCTAATACCATTCTGCTGCATTGTCTACCTGTTATCTAACAATAACACTACTTACTATACTTCGTACTATCCTATCCCACTCTGATTCTGTGTTCTGACGATCATAAGGCGCCAGCCGTCTCGGCATACTGCTAAACGGGCCGCACCTCTTATTGTCTAAACACAAAATTGCTTTCCGGTCCCGGCACTACTTCCGGGACCACATTGCTGCTGTCTTGACTTTTACCCTGCACCACGTCTCATGATCAAGTGATTGGCTGTGGTTGTAACGTTAACACTGTTTTGGCTGTTGTCCCTTGCTGTTTCTGTTCCAACTAAAATCTCTACTTTGCCAAACTTGATGTTTGATTGTAATAAACTACTACGCTAATTCTACCCCTCCTTCTGCATGCCATATGTTTTTCTTTTCCCTTTCTTTGTGTTAAACCACATTGCTGCTGTCTTGACACTTCATTCTGCACCCCGTCTTTAATCATCTGTGAATGTGGATCTAACATTAACACCGTTTTGGCTATTGTCCCGTGCTGTTTCTGTTCCAACTAATAACACATTACTTGGCCAAACTTGATGTTTGATTGTACTAAACTAATACGCTAATTCCGCCCCTCCTTGCACTAAACTAAAACTAATAATTTTAATCCTGCCCCTTCTTCTGCATGTCACGCCTAGACCACACTGCTGCCCATGGTGGTAACATTAACACGGTCTAGCTGTTGTTCCATGCTGTTTTGATTGCTCAAACTAATAACCACTCTATGTTTGATTGTACTACACTGAAACGAATCATTTTAATTCCGCCCCCTTCCGCATGTCATATTGTTTTTATTAGTACACATTACTGCTATACGTAACAACAGCTAACACTCTGCTTCTGCTTCACCTCTTAAGCATAATTGTTAGGCTACACTACTGCGTTGACCAAGTTTCACACTGTAACTCTGCTACTTCTAGCGCATGTTGCTATTTTGAACACATTACTGCTAATACGTAACTAAAACTAACAATTTTAATTCTGCCCCTCCTGCATGCCACGGCTAGACCGCACTGCGGCCCATGGTGATAACATTAACACTGTCTGGCTGCTTGTTCCATGCTGCTTTGTTGCTCCAATTAATAGCCACTCTACTCTGCCAAACTCTATGTTTGATGGTACTACACCAAAACTAATACTCTATTTCTAACCCTCACTGTGACTAAAACTGCATTGCCCTGCTTCAGCCTGCTGCCTTTTGCTACTGCTTACACGCTGCGTCTCAAACGCCGCTGGTGCGTCTCAAACGCAACAGCTGCGCTGCAAGTGCGTCACAAACGCAAGTGCGACACAAACGCAAGTGCGCGACAAACGCAAGTGCGCGACAAACGCAGGTGCGCGACAAACGCAGGTGCGCGACAAACGCAAGTGCGCGACAAACGCAAGTGCGACACAAACGCAAGTGCGCGACAAACGCAAGTGCGAGACAAACGCAAGTGCGCGACAAACGCAAGTGCGCGACAAACGCAAGTGCGCGACAAACGCAAGTGCGCGACAAACGCAAGTGCGAGACAAACGCAAGTGCGAGACAAACGCAAGTGCGAGACAAACGCAAGTGCGAGACAAACGCAAGTGCGCGACAAACGCAAGTGCGCGACAAACGCAAGTGCGCGACAAACGCAAGTGCGCGACAAACGCAAGTGTGTCTCCCACGCAGGTGCATCCCTACCGCTGCGATTAACGCCGCGCCCTAATACTGCTGCTGCCGCCGGCGCCACTGCTAACCCTACGTGCGCCAACGCCACTAACCCCAACGCTCTCCGTTGACACACAGGTGAAGAAGTACTAACGCCCGGCCCCTGCCCTAGGCCGCCTACTCGCATACACCGCCACACGGAGAGGACGCTGTAGTCACGGTTTTGACACACACCAAGGTCTACACCACCACACGACCAACAGCTAAACTACCCTCTCTATAGCACTGCTTTCCTCCTTTCCCTCCTCCCACCGTGTCGTACACACACGTTCCAAGTCATACTCGCATACACTCACCCACACAAATATGGAAATCGATGGCGGAAACTCGCCACGACCGAGCAGGCACGACGGTGTCTCAGAAGGACACGGCATAGTGGATAACTTTCTGCGAGACCTCACAGAGAAGTTATTCCCAGGGGGCTACGACACGCTTGAGCACAGCTCACTGTCTGACTTACAAGATGCTACCTCCAGATTAGCATCCGAAGCTACTACGACGAAACTCCAAGGTAAGACCCTAACCCAGTGGCTAGGACGACTGGCCATAATCTCCAGGATAACCTTGCGCGACTCCGAAGCCCAGAAAGCAAGGCTCCAAAACACAGTGAGTGACCTGGAACGACAACTGGCGGAAACTAGGAAATCCGCCGCGACCCGCTTACAACAAATCCCACAGGTAAGTAGGGACCACCAACAGGGACTGAGCATGACTCCAAGCGCGACCATGGATCTTGATCGCGCAGCGGAAATCAGGACCGCTATTTCGAACGGAACCAGCCGTGACAGTACCTCCGGCCCACACTCCCCTCGCTCCGACCGCGGCGAACCATCGTCCAACTGTGAACGCAGGAGCGTGGCCGAACTGGTAAGTATCATGACGGGAAAGGACCAAAATCAAGGTCATAGGAACAATACACAACCCAACATTGGACACGTCGACCACTGCGACCCCCACGACGCCCCTCCGGGAACACACATGGACATGCGACACAGACAACATGACTATCCGACCCATGACCCCGGCCCACCTGACGTCCATACGAGACATGTTTCAGACCGCAGCCATTGGGACAAAAGGGCCCGCCCTCAACATCGCGGACAAACCTACAACGACCCCCCTGGCCCACACCTGAACATGCTACATGGACCACACGACTTACGGTGCCCCAAGTCTGGGCCGTCCGCATATGCTGCGACACAATGGCCAGTGACCCGCGATGGGAACGCCGGGAACCTCCCCAAACATGGAGGACAACCCCACGGCGACCCCCCTGACGCACGCCAGGACTTAACCCTAGGCCAACGGGACTACCCGGACTGGGGGGGGACGGCCCCCGACCTCGACAGGTCGGACTTAGCCTCCCTCCGACACGACAACCCCACACTAGAACGCCCCTTCGACGTCACGATCGACACGACGCTCGGAACCCCCGGCCGTGATGAAGAAATAATGCCGATACGCCATGGGCTGTTAGATTCTGCTTCCGATACACTCACTTCGTCGGTACTCGTGGTGCCTCGAAGCATGAGGGGGGTAATGTTGGCACACGCCCATGACGCACCTACCGCGAAACAAACAGGTATAAACAACACACGTCAGGCACTACAACAGGTAGAAACAACGGACCGAACGGCGACCGAAATACTAAGGTACGTATCCCCAAACCGGAGTGACGAGAACGTGAAACTCCCCCGGCGCCTGAGGACAAACCAATACAGGACCGACCCGCAGGACCACCCCCAGGTCAAAAACCAGGTATGGTATTACACCTTGGCACACTCCCCAGGACACGCGGGGACCGGCCCCACCAGACTACGCCGGAAATCGCTACCCCGCTGGTCAAGACCATACAGGGTGGGAAACAAACTCTCAACCGCAGTGCACCAAATCGAGGTCACAAAAGGTAGAGAGCCCACCCTCAGATGGGCCCGTTACAGCCAAACCAAACCACACAAACAAAGCCCCATGGGACAAGCAGGGCACACTTCAAAACCCAGTTAGGAACACACCACGTGACCTCAAACACGATTAGCCCAGCACTCACTAACACTCTTCTCGGCTGCACTAATCGACTCTCTCTCTCTCTGTCTCTGTCTAACCCCTAACAGTTGTTTCACGCCTTGCAGAACATGTGGCCCACTTTCCTTCTCGTGCTGACCTGGCACTATACCACCTGTACCCAAACCAGTACGAGGCAGAGGTCGAGGTACCAGAGTTCTTTGAGAAAAGGGCCTTGGAACTTCAACCCTCTACCCTAGTCCAAGCCACCTACGAGGGGGCACAAACCGTTGACGTTACAGTCGTAGACAGCCTCCTTCAAGAGATTGCCAAGCGACCGATCATCCACCACCAACCAGTAGCCTACTCCTGGGCCGCCCCCGACACAGTCATGGCCATCGCGGTAGGACTCGGGTACGGCCTGGCCGTAGCCACGGCCTTCGTCCTAAATAGACGAGTTAGACGACTCCGCGATAGTTTCAACAGGTACACGGAGGCAATGACGAGACAGACCCGGAGACGACCAAATCGGGGCGACAGCGCCGTCGAGCGTGGCAATTTGAGTCGGCGCCCCCAAGTCAACGAATCAGAGTACGAGGACCCCCAAAGCCACCCACTCGAAACGGTCACTCTTCCTATCACAGAAGGTGAACCAAGGGCCTAAAACCCCATTAAGAGTCACCAGCTCAGACCCAACCAATCTACCTCGATGCCTAATCAGTCTCCTAGATAATCACACCTGTCATCCCGTTTATATACAGGAAATGTCCCTTGTAATTAAATTCCCACTTGCTACGTCATATATTCGTGTAACCCTTACACTCCCCTTTTAGAACGAGCAAGATGGGAACCCCTCACCATCGAGTGCCTTAATGACGCTCCTACCCGCTGCCAAGACAGCCACCCTTTTTGATTTTGGAAGTTTCCTATTTTTGTATCCTAGCCCCCTAAAGTAGAAACTCCTGCTACTCTCTTGGCTTGGAACTTTGAGTCTTCCAGACCAAGAGACCCAGGAGTCAGGCGCACCGGCCCAAACCTTAGAGTTCACGGCCGGAACTCACTCCCTAAAACCCCTGATCCCGGTTAGAACTAGCCTGCAGGGCTACTGAGTCACATTGAGACGGGAATGTTGTAACATGTCACCACAAATTGTACAGTAACACCCGAACAGGCGAGACGACCGACTGAGGACAACCTCACGGCCATATCCGACATGACATGCACCTTGTCGGAAGGTGCATCTCTGCCGTGGGGGGGTATGTAAGGTTAAAACGGAGGACAGGACCGGCCGGGCCTGTTTTCTCTGTGAACCAGTGACCAAATGGAGATAATGCTTCACCGCAACTTCAAAGGAACCATGGGGTTCAGCCACAGGAGCATGAGGATTACGGACTCCAGACGGACCCATAAAAAACAGCGGGATACCCATCTGGTGCCTTCTTCATGTTAACAGAGGAGCTGATACAAATCAGCATTGTCACAATGCATTCCACGGACCAAGGGGTCCACCCGCGGCCCTCTGACGCTCCC
Source organism: Knipowitschia caucasica (assembly GCA_964034765.1). Taxonomy (NCBI): domain Eukaryota; kingdom Metazoa; phylum Chordata; class Actinopteri; order Gobiiformes; family Gobiidae; genus Knipowitschia; species Knipowitschia caucasica. Next base: position 26,748,698 of record OZ035826.1, read on the forward strand.
TAGCGGACACTGGACGCTACCGCACCCAAGACGAACATTCAAAGGGGACATTACTCAATGATATTAACGTTACGGACCTTACTCGTGTGTTTAATGTCTGTGATGTAAATACACGGTGTGTGTGTGTACATGTGTTGTGATCATTCGCATCAATCCTGTGTGTCTCCTTTGCAAAATTGTCCGGTGTGAAGGGTTGTGTCCACAGAGAGGGAAGACATGGACACGCCCCTTCAGAAGTCAATATAAGCACCCGCAAACCTAGAGACTTCCTCTTGCCTTCTCCTGAAATCACTATTCCAACCTCCCTGGCCATCGGCGTCCCGCGGCACGTGTCTCCTACTACGGTCGCGCCAGCACGCATCGGGCCTTCTACTCCGCCAAACATACTCTCCTCTGGCTCGGGACCTTACGAACCATTTCATCACCAGCCTCTTTCCTTGGCTCTGGACTATACGCGTGCAGCCCATTCCGGACTGAGCTGCATACGCGTGGACCAGCAGCTGGACCAACTCGCTGGCTTTGTACCTCCCGCCTGCCCAGACAAAGGAACCACGTGGGCTGATCCCCAACCCAAATCCTTTCTCCATCCTCTACGCTCCTACAAAGTAAGACTGTTCTTGTTAAATGTATGATTTGAATGATATGTGTACAACTCCTGCTTTTAATGTGACCAGAAATCCCTTTTCGTTATATTTTTACCCTCATTTTTGTAATCAATAAACTACTTTTCTTTAACTCAACCCCTTCAGAGTCGCGTTGTTAGATCTCGGAATATCACTGGCCGATAAAAGTACTCACTACCTATTAGATTCATAAGACTGATCGAGGCAAAGATTTGGTGTGTCTGTGCGCAGATTTCTAACTCTGCTGGTGCCCAAAATAAATAACACAGGCCTGTTGGTGGAACGGCGAGCTTCCGCTCCGGAGACTAGCCGCTCCACGCTACCAAATTCATACTAAATTTATAACATAATCTGGAGTATTATTACCCTAATACATATAAGTAGTTTACCCTACATGGATATAGGTTCAGTATATAAATGATTATGGATATAGGTTCAGTATATAAATGGGTAACTCAGCGCGGATGTTCAGAATTCTTTGTTCAGTTTTCATGTAGTTTCAGAGAAAACAATCCAACCTAATATAGGCTTGATTCGGAGGCTCCGTAAAAACAAATCCGTGCTGCCCATGGATAGCTAAATGTAGCTAGCTCACTGTGTACAACAGACAATCAAACTCTTACACTAGTAAATACATTTAAGTGAGAGCTTTAACGGGATACGTAGCTAACCAGTTATTTCCAGGATTCCCACAGACTAGTCACAAATCAAGAGCGATTTCCATGAAAACCTTCTCGTTCCCTGTTGTGCGTTCGAGCTCCCTTTGAATTCTTTCTTCGGCCTAAAGAGAATAACTTGTGGACCTCGTCAACCGACCATAAGGTTGCCAACTTGAGAACAGAAAAATAACTCAATAATTGGGTTGATTGAGTTGAGCACTTTATAGTCCTAATTTCAATCTACACAAGAATCATGGAATTTCATAATCAGTTTTTAGAACTTCTTTTATTGACTACATATAAAAAAACAAATCCTTAGTCAAAAATGAAATTAAATGAACAGGTGGAACTCTTTGGCTGGTTAAGAACTTAATGCATGCTTATTAGTCATTAAAAAAAAAAGAGACAAACACTGTAACATACATTATTTATGTATGTTACAGTAAAGACCATTTACTTTAAATCAATTAAAAAAGTTTTTTTTAAAAACATCATTAAAAATACAAAAGACTCCCAAATGTTGAAATCAAAATCTGTAGCAGTTAGATATGGTCATTATTTATAGTGTCTAAGAGTTTTACATAGCATCATGTAAAAGCTATTGTTCGTTTACAAAGCTGGTCTTGACATTTGTTGACGCTCCCTAAGCCCTTTTCTCGGCGCTTGCAGCAATGGATTTCTCTGCATTAAAACAGCGCATTGAATTTAAACAATCGATATAAATGTGATAATTTTGACACAATTACTTTTGTTTAACAAAGTAGCATTCGTGAGCTGTTGACCGCAGAAGTCCAAATCTGACGCTATCTTTACCAAACTTCTGCCGTGATGATGCTGCGGCCGTGGCCCACGCTGCCACTTGTCAACATCAAGCGATGTGATCGAGCCTGCGCCCCCTTTGACACCTACCTTTTGGCCGAAAGGTAGACGCTTAAACTGTGATTACTGTGTGTGTGTGTGTGCGTGTGTGTCGTGCAGTGAGTGAGTGATGCATTTAAGGTTACGGATTCAACTAAGGTTCACGTATTTTAAGGCTCCCTTAAAATACGGGACAATTCCGTATTTTATGGGAGGGTTGGCAACCCTAACCGACCAGTACGTTGACCTTTGGGGCTTTCTGTGCGATTCCATTTCTCTGGAGTGCTGTGTCCTACTGTACCGTGCCGTACTGTACCGTGCTGTACTGTACCGTGCCGTACCGTACCGTTTCTGTGGAAAAGCGGCATAATAAGGTGGCAGTGCATTTAGGAGCTTGTAAAAAATATGTCTTAAAATGTTTCTAATGCCAGATAATAAGCTAGATTTATATTTCCGGGGGTCCTATGACTTGAATAGACTGATATTTTCACACATTCCTGTCTTCTCTGTGGTGAAAAACTGATGCCAGTCAAACATAGAAAACAATAATTAAATTAGAATGAATATATTTTTTAGTGCATTTCATTTCCTTTGAACATTTCCTAATGATACTGAAACAGAAACCTCTTTTAATTGTTTATCTTCTTTACTCTGTTACAACTATTCTGTTTGGGCCTCAGACTTATTTTTAGAGTTTATTCATCACAAAACAGAATCATGAAGTCCTTGGTATCTCCCAGAGAGGTCAGGGATGAACTTTGGGTGAATTTTAAAGCATTTTTGCAAGTAGCGTCACCAAGATCTGACTTGCATTGGCAAACACAGAGAGAATAAACTTTCACAATGAAAACACAACATTTGACTGTTGTTCATAAACAATGGAGTCAGGCCTTATTATTATGATGACACAGACAGTTTCATTGCCATCAACACTTTCTTGTGAGGAATCAGCTGTTAGATTTGAGCAAGTTATGCGCTTTTGTAGGTTATCCACGGTTTTTCAGTTAGTTCTAATTGATTGGAGAAATTGACTAACTGTTGTGCAAATGTTGATAGTGATGTGAGAAATGCACCAAAGCAAGTGAGAAAAATGTAATAACTCATACTGTCTGAATACCAGCCTCACTTTTTACGTTTTCATTCATTTTTAAATACAACATCATTTTGTATTTTGTGTTCATTCACAGTTCTCTGTTGTCATACTCTTTAAAAGGATAATGAAATAAGATCAAAAAGAAAATCTTTCTGTAAACGTAAATGTGTTTTCAGGGCCCCCTGCAGTTGTAGTGTCAGGAGCATTTCCGTGGCAGCTCAGTCACCGCTAACACACAGTGGAGAAGAGAGCACTGAGAGACTGAGGCTGTATGACTTTCCAACACGGCATGCTGCCAAAAACAACAGCCGACTCCAGTAGGTCGGCACAGGAAGGGAGAGTCGGGGGGTGTCATAAGGAGTGAAAAGTGTTGGGGGGGGGATTGGTTAAAGGCCTATGTGTGCACTCTTGTTCCTGTTTGTTGTTGCCGAAGCTAGAGGGCCTTCAACTTGGCAGGCCCCAAGGGAGTCATTAGACAGCATTCCTGTCCCATTATTCTGAGACTTTGAACAGCATCAGCCCAGAATTTTGTTGTTCTCCCTTTTCCCATCCTTGGTATGTCATACAACTTGCAACCTGTTTCTCTACATTGGCATGAACATTAGATGAACATTGAACTGATAATGATAAGACCTGGTTGTGTGTTATACCATCAAGTAGACGTTTTCACAACTTATAACTCAACTTCATAATTCCAAGGGCATGAATCATAATGTGCTCTGTTCTTTTCACTATTATCATTATCCTTATTATTTCACAGTTAAATATTCTGTCCCTGTCATTGTTTCCATGATACTGTAGATATGGGGATGTGGGCGTGAGCTTGTGAGTGACAGGTACAGGTGAACATGGACGGGTCAGCCCTGGTTCACAGAACACACACGGCTCCAGTCAGACTGTGGAGCCACAAGAGAGGTCACCCACAGCTGTGACATGTTGAACTTTAAGGGAAAGTGCATACTGCACTGCAGTGACGGACTGGAAAACAAATGTATGGTTTAAAAATAAAGAGACAACTGAGCATGCAAGATTTCATCTTATGTGCTCACTTTTTACAATGCTTTGTATGTACAGTATATGATTAATATCTTCGAATGTGTGTTTTGATTTTTACATTTGAGACATTAGACCTCTTATCAAAGATTTATTTTACATTAATTATGCATTTTCTGGAGTGTTTGGGGAAAATCTGAATGAACTGTGTCCTAGTCGACACTGGAACTGCTTCATGTGTTGATTTTTCCTTTTTAAAGGAAACACATTCCTCTGTCGCACCTTTGACCTTGGAAACAGAGAAGAGATCCTGCTGAAATAAATGAATAAATAAACACAGAGAAAGCCCAGGCACTTCCCAAGAGGTTTCACTTTCTCCCTCCCTTGACCAGTCAAGCTATGTGTGTGGTGTCTGTGTACAGATAGCACACACATTTATAAGTACACTTCTTGCTTAGATGAAAACAACATAGCCATGACCGTGATTGTATGGGTTATGTTTTCAACATTTTGAACTCAGTGTTCTATATCAATTCTCATTGTTGACAGGAGTTCAACAGTTGGCTTTGCTTTACTTCCTGTGTCTTTTTTCAGCTCTGGCATCAACACCCTTCTTCCTGTACAGTAGGGTACATCAATGGTGTCTGACCTCTCTATCAATAGTGACCCTTAATCATAATCAATAAATTACATGTTATAGATTATTTCTATAGACATATGCAATTCAATTGAATTTATTCTTGTATAGCTCTAAATCACAACAATAGTTATGTCGAAGGATTTTACACAACCATTGAATTTGCCAACACAGATCAAAGAACCAACCAGTTCAAACACTAGAAATAAAATAGAAAACACATTGGTATTGGTCCATAAGGGGCAGATGACCAATGTCCATAAATGCTGATGAATGTTGAGTGTCCTGGATCATCACCACCGCCCTTTTAGTTAGACCCAGACAAGACTAACAGACCCTCCTGCATCGGCAAGGAACAACTCTAAAACCCAGTTGGAAAAGTGAGAAACCTCTGGGAGGTCCACATTGAGTGAGGGATCCGCTCCAAATGGACAGACAGGCTATAAATCCAGGACTCAAGCTATAGAATGAGGACCAAGGCCTCGCGATGCAAGACTCAGGCTCTGGAATGAGGACTGACACGATGCAGGACTGAGGAAGCTCCCTGGCGGGCAGGGGGTGCAGCCCACGAGTCGGGCCGGTCAGGACAGCTCGCAGGTGCAGATGGAGGAGGCCGGTATAAGGAGTCCCATCATCACGCCATGAAACAGACAGCAGTTGAATAGCAATGAACAGACTACAGCCAAAGTCCTATTGATGACAGAAGAAGTAGGAAGGAGGATAGTGCTCAAGTTACCATACTTCTCCGAGCAAACTAACTCCATGTGCATCTTGACTGACAACTTGTGTTTAGACTTAAGGTTGTATTTTCTATGTTCTCTTTTATGATGATAAAAATAAGTTTTGATATGATAAATACATTCAAAGAGAAGTTTGCATGATATATACATGCACACACCAGACTCATTAGCAATGCGAAGCAATGTTTGGAGAAGTGTTTTGCCTAAGGACACAATGCTTTAGCACTTTAGACCAATAGGAAGTTTAGCACTTCCTATTGGTCTCCCATCACACTACAAACATGCACACAAAACAACCCTTGCTCTACTTTCTGAGATCTGACAAGATCTGCCAATCACGCAATATATTGTTTCATTTTTGACACTTAATAACCTTTTGAATTTTTGAGACTCAAGACGAATCTGAATTATACAACATATAAAGAAGAAAGGCCTGATGGGATGAATATTACAAATGAAATATGCTACACTAAAGCATGAATTGTTGATATTTTAAGGATAATATGTTGGTGGAATGAATATCTGTATTTGTTTCTTATTACATGTATAAAGGACATTTACAATTGTCCTCACCTACAACAATTCATGAGACCAACATTGCACTTGTTCCTTATTTTCGCTAGAGGGCACTGTTATTACCCACAAACGTGCAGCCCGCCGTCTTTCAAAATAGGCATGGATCGATTCAGAGGTGAGTTATACATCTGTAATGACCAATTTCGCCTAATATGTCTAACTGGTTATGTAGTTAATTTGTAGGAATTGTGGTCTCAGTGGCTACATTAGTAGTCATTATGTTCGTATTACATGTTGTTAGCCTTGCTGCTGTCGTGTTGAACTTATTTTAGTAGGGCCTACTTTCGTTTTTGACAGATAAAGATAGAGCTGTATTCACACAAAAAACAGACTTTGATTTGAAGCTAAAATGTATTAAGCCGTAAAAAGCAATGGTATTGTACATTTAGTTTCCAACAATGAATGGCCTCTTGGTAATCTGTGACTGCCACTTAAAGATGCTCACAAAAGACATCATTTCTCTACAAACTTGTCAGATTCATGCTATTGTACAGCCTGAAGGTAAACTAGTGTGAGTGTGACCGTCCGTGAAGCAGCCCGGCTGCAGAGAAGGGCACGGGGGGTGGGGGTTGATGATTCAGGGATGGCGCTGTGTACAGTGTGAGCGAGTGGAGCACAAGTTTTCAGAGTGCAGCAAGGAAAGTTTGTTGCAGAAGATTTTTTTTTTTTTTAAGTGCACGGAAATCCTGGAAGCACGCGGATTACAATCTTCCATCGGAGCGAGGAGCTGAGACTTATCACGTGTCCTTGAAAGATAACGGTTCTCTGCCTGCGCTCCACTGTGTCAGTGAGTAACTTTGACTGAAACTTTTGGTTTCCAGACCAAGGGGAAAGCATGCTTAAGGATGGTGTAAAGTTTGAATGCTTGCCATGTAGACACGTTCATAAAGTATGAACATTCCCCGTGACAAAGATCTGGGAGCCCTATCTCGGAAACACCGTCTCATGGCTGCTGCTCTGCCCCGTGAGGACAGCCCACTGACCGGCCACCCGTCCAGGTCTGATCGTAACGGACTGGGAGGATTGGTGCATTGTTTTATCTGTGGCAGTGGAGTGTCACCTGGAAAGGAATTGCAGTTACAAGTCATTTATCACAAAGAAAGGAGTCCCTTTTTCCCATTTCTTCAAAACCAAGAACCAGCGCCGGGTGCGCGTGAGCTGAGCCCGGACGGACGCGCGCAGGTCTGTGCGGTCTGTCACTGCTTCCTCACGGAGCAATGGAACTCCTTCGAGCGCAGCAGGACGCCCATCGACAAACGAATGTACTGGTTAAAGCGGCCATACCAATGTGACTCCCGGAGAGTACCGCAGGAGTGGAACATGTCTTATGATGCCGAGAGAAGGATCAGTGTGGGCAGCCAAAACTACGACGGAGGTGCAGAGTCGGACTTCTCATCCTTTTCGGAATCTGACCCAGAGATGGATTTAGTGGAAAAGGCTGGAAGGGACAAGTATTATAAACCCTCTGGAAAATATGTTCGCGATAACAACAGAAACAATATAATCAGTGTTAAAAAGAGCCCCGAGTCACAGAGGTGCTCCATTGGTGTTTACGGGGCATCTCCAATAGGGGAGAATGCACTCGCTGGAAGACAGGCTCCAAAGGGTATAAATAATACATCACAACATTCTCCTGGTAAGTCCCAACTGAGACCTCCACAGGAGCAATGCCATCTTGACACTCGGGTCCCTGACGCACCTGTGCCGGACAACCGGGTCATTGTACGCAACAGGCGATGGCTGGAGGAGAGTCCTGTCAAACACGCAGAGCCTCGTCACACTCAGAGGAACTATCCTTCATCCAGGCATGTGTCCCAGCTGTTGCAGGGAGAAAACAAAGATTACACTGGAGCCGTCACCACTGGCACCAAAAGGAAAAACACGCCTGGCAGCTCTGAAGAGGACGAAATTAACATTACAAGTGATGATGAAGGGATGTTTGAACGCAAAACTCTAAGTAGATATCATAAACCAGCTGACAGAATGGTCTCACCAAAAAAGTCCGCTCAGGGTCCAGATGAGTATGCATGTTATGTGTGTGGCGAAGACCTCAGACATGACAACCACTTTATAGTGAGTGTTCAAAAACAGGAAAGAGCTCAGAGTGAGCCCTTCTTCCCCTTTTTGTGGCTGCACACTCCACCACAGGGAGCTGTGCCCATCAGTGCAGCAGGTACCACTCTGGTGTGCAGTCGCTGCCACTCCTCCCTCATGCAGCAGTGGCAAAGCTTCCAGCTGGCTGATGTGCCTGTGCTGCAGAGACTTTATGTAGTTCCCCTTAACCCTGATGCCACATGTGACCCTCCTCAGGCCTGTAACCCAATCAAACACACAGCTGAGCATGAGGTGTGTTACCTTTGTGGTCAGGGATGTGCTCTGGACTTGAGCTTGGTATACACACAACCTGGAGTCGGTAAATCCCGATGTGCCATGTATTTTCCATTCATCAACCTGTTCCCTTGTCCACCTAATGCTCAAAGTGTGAAAAATGGTCGTGTGCACTGTTGCCCTGTTTGCCACCGCATCTTACAAGAAATCTGGAATGCGTACAGACTAACTATGAATGAAGATCTTATCACATCTGTCACGGCATTTTTAACTAGATATCATTCAACTGTGGTACTGGAGAGGCCTGCATCATCTCAACCTCACTCCAGTAGCTCTGCTTCTCAAGTCAGCAGCTCCTTCTCAATATGTTACATTTGTGGTGCTGACTTATCAGCAGGAAAAGAGCATCAGCTTCATGTCAACCCGCCCGGACGCTGCGGGGAAAGAGAGCCATTCTTCCCGTTCCTCACAGTGCACCCTCCCGCTCCTCGCGCCAAACCCATAGACTCCACTGGCCTGGTGTCTGCCTGTACCCTCTGCTATCATGACCTGCACGGACAGTGGGACAAATATGAGAGCAAAGGCTCTCATTCTGTGTCCAACATGTGCAGTGGCACCACCCCTCAGTTGCCCAGCTCCCCTTGGGCACGCCAGTACAGCTGTGAGGCCTTTGTGTGCTTCTTTTGCAGGCAGGAGCAGCGCAGACAGGGCAGGCTGTGTATGGTGGTGATGGCGAGACTGCCAGTGTTTCTGTACGCACCTCAGAGTGCACACATGCTGCTGGTTGATGATGGGAGCAAGCTGGTCATCGGGGCGTGTGTGGAGTGTAAGGCGATGGTGCAGGTGGGACAGAGTACCCAGCAGGAGGAGAGACATGGAGCTACTGGTGCAGATAAGAACGAGATACAAGTGCAGCCAGCAAACCCTCAGCCAAGGCACAAGGTAAGAAGAAAGCACAATTAGAAAGTAGAAATATGTAATGATGTGCATTTATGTGACCTGTATATTGTTAGAATGATAATGAACTGTGTTAAAGCCAAGGAAGCCACTATACTGTACACCACTAGATATTGTATTGGATTGCAAGCCTATTGAAACAATAATTTCTGCCAAAAGGCTTCATACAAGCCGTGTATTTATTACCTGAATGAAGTTTTTGTGCTCACGCTGGTGGTCCTATCATAATTCATATTATTGTTTTTCCTACTCTGAGGCTCCAAAGTTTTGAGTGTTTCCATTGCCTTCTCTGCATTCACTTGATCAGGATGTTTGGTGCTGGGTGGAAACTCAAGACTGTAAAGTGATAGCACATTCTCATCTTGATTTTTTTTTATCAATATAATCCTTTTTTATTATACACAAGGGTTTATTGTAGTACACGTAGGTCAATTACAGCAGTAATACATGTATCTTCAACTGATAGCAGCAAAAGAAGCATGGAGAAAAGGTCCAAAGGGAGAGTGTGGGACTAACAGATCTGTGGGTCCTTTTTGGCCTGAGGTGACGGTCAGTGTCGGTCTGAGCGAGCCTGTGACCTCATGGTTGATAAAGTGCCAGGGGGATTGTTGAAGCAGAGGAGAGAGCACTAAGTTAGCAGGCTGTGAGCAACAGGTGTCCTTCAGTGTCATGCTACGCTCAGAACTGTCAACACGCTGGAACGGTTTGCACTTGGAGCTGTTGCTCAAATGAGTCCTTACAATCTTTGAATTGCATACTGTTCCCTTTTGATATTTCCTTGTAAAATGTTCCTTTATTGCTCTCATTAAAAACATGCTGATATCCTCTTTTTTAGATATTTCAAGCGGATCGTGTTCCATTGAGAGATTTAAAATTCTCTTTAGTGCTTAATATCAAATTTCATCCTTTTTTTGGAATGTAAGCTTCATATAACCCTTATCCTAACGAGACACGCTCTTGCATTCTTGCCCAAATCTGACTTAACTAATAAATCCTAGATTGAACAGATAAAAGGGAACACATGGTGCTATTCATTTTTTTTCTTTTTAACGGTAAGAAGAGAGATTTTTGTTATTCAAGGCTATCTGTCGTTGTTGGAGAGGAGAGTTTGAAGTGCTAACAAACCAGGAAGCCTTCATAATGCATTCATCAATGTTTGTATGTTTGTTTCATTTTATATATTTAAAACATGTACACCTACATAGTACTTTATCTGTTTTTGTTGGACAGTGGAAAAGAAAAGAAAGTAATAAAATCAAAAGACAAATAATCAGTATTTCCATTCCATTATCTTCCATTGTAATCATCAGTCTGAGCACATATGCCCTATCCTCATACCTCCTGAGCTTCCTTAGTTGACTGCTCTCAAAGCTTGGTCAGACGGAGGAGCAGTGGCTGTACACTGAGCTCCTCACCCTATCTCTGAGGGAGTGACCAGCCATGTATCTGTTTTTTACTCTTAAATACCTTTTTTCACTTCGTAACCCAAATAATCATTTACTTCACTGGATTTAGTCCTATCCCCCTTATGGGACTAAAGTAGTGTAGTGAGCTACATTAAAATGTTTTGGTCTGAGACACCGTGTCCCACATAAGTTGTTAGTGTAGCAGTTATAGCTTCTACTTTGTCTCTATCTCTATCTTTGTATTTAATATCTGTTTTTGCAATCATGACACTATCAATTCCAATTGTGATGTCACCACATCTTCAAAATATACAAGGCAAGGCAAGTTTATTTGTATAGCACAATTCATACACAAGGCAATTGAAAGTGCTGAACAAAACAAGAAAGCATTAAAATCATAAATAATCACAGAACATTAAAAAGAAAGATAAAAATATAAAATCCCTCAGTTGTATGCACAGCTAAACAGAACTGTCTTTAACCTGGTTTTAAACATTGTCAGAGAGGAGGCCTGTCTCACGAGGCCTGTCTCATATGACTTTGAAGATGTATTTGAGGGCCGATTATTATATATTCATCACATTATTTCTAGCACATGCACTGGCCCTAGTGTTGTCACAAAATAATATTACAAACTCAATTTTTATTCTAATTATATAGATGATTTGGTATCAGTACTTTTATTCATTTAGTATTGATATGATACTTCTGACCATCTTAGCCAGTTGGATTACATCATTTCCATGTTCTTCTTATAGTATATGCATAAATACTGCTTTGACTGGACAAATATTGTGGGAAGGAATATTCTATATTAGTCTTTATATACAAACAAACATTTGGGTTAGGGTTAGGATGGATGGATGGAGTTTAGGCAAGACTGCTTTTTTAAAGAAACCAAACTGTATCCTCACAATGCCATTCCATTTGTAGAAAGCCTCCACATTTGAAATATAGGATGGATTTTGACAGATAAATAGATAGCCCAAGTCAGATGCTATAAAAGGCCCATGAGCCTTGGAAACAGTCCTGCTATATTTGTAAAGATGAAAACTCCCTGACATAACAGCCTTTGAGCCTCTGTTATTTTTCCTAACACGTGCACTGAATGTGTGCGTGTGTGTGTGAGTGTGTCTGCGTGTGTGTGGGACAGGCCCAGGTGCAACTCTCAGTCCAGTGCAGCTGCATCGTGCCACAGCTGCGAGTGTCTCTGCACCTGGACACAGCTGGAGCATGTGGCAGCTCAGTAGCTAAGAGCAGGCCTGCTTCCTTGCCAGACTTTTAACATGGAACTTATGCTTTTTCTAACTGGATATTATTCACTTGCGTCAAGTTATATTTGTTATTCTTTCTTTTTAGGCGCGTGGCTTCTAAAGGGCCTTCAGAATATTACACTGTTTGATCAGTTACTTATAGTTTTGGCATTTAAGACCATTAGGTCAAATTGTTACTCAGACAATCTCCATGTATGCAGCTTAGATGAACCAGCAATAGTTTTTCACTTGTCTTTCTGTCAACAAGCGAAAAGATAGTGATTAACATTGCTCATTTCCTAAGAGCTTAGTTTGGCTGAAGAAGAATTCTCTCCTTGGATTTCAACTTAACCCCTTAAGCATGCCTTGGCCATGACATCCCTCTCCTTTTCTCCAATGCTGTGAATCCACCTGGCCCCTCACATTCTCAGCTTGTTCTGCCAGCACTTGGACAGCTGGTAACATTGAGCCCCCCACGCCTCTGAGTTTGACACAGTTGATACCATCAGAGGAATGCAGCTGTACAGTAGCCTGGACACATATAGCATTATGTGTTGTTACATTTACTATAGCGGCTGGCGTGTGTGACCACACATGTAGCCCTCTTGTGCCCGGCTGCAGTTTCTTACATTTGAAAGCTGTTTCCATGTATATGTTATGCTATTGATTAACATTTGACCTTTTAACCCGAGTGCCTTAACCTCAGCAGATGTGCTCTAGCTTGTCTTACATCATAGCAATTCATTTCAGACTTCAGAGCATGGCAAAGTAAGAGCAGTAGTAAGGCCACTTATTGTCCAAGCATTTTTGAGCTCAGTAGAAAAAAGATTCAGGCATTGTCAACGGAAACCCCAGTGTTATTTCGTGTACTGCTTCCATTAGAAACTACCCCCTTAAAGAGATGACCAAACTATGACTCAGCGGCGCTTTTACATTTTCTTAGTCTGTGTGGCAAATAGTTACCACTCACACTTTTCCAAGGCCGTGCAGCATTGATAGTCTTCATTTTCTCATTCTCAATTTGAGGAAAACTCCATTTTTCCATTTATCATTTTTGGATTTCACTTCATTCTTCTCTTTATGATTGTGTCTGTGTAAAAAACAGCTCTTAGGTTTAATCTGGTTTAGGAAAAAGATAAATATTACTTTCTTGTTAATAATAGTCTTTAATATTGTCTTTTTGGATTTCCAGAGTAACAATATACCATAAGCTGGTGGTTTTGACGCTGAATGTTCCATGGTGTGAAGAATTCTAGTATCCTTTGTGCTTCAGCTGTAGTTTAAAGTCTGTACATTTCACTAGCAATGAAACTGGAGCAAAACGCCTCTATCATTAGGATTGAACTCTGAAATACAATATGTAAACTCTGTATAGCTGCAGGGGGTATTGAATTAACGCTTAAGGTGATCAGGTATCATTTGTTGTCACCTCTTTCTGCAGGGTCATTGAATTCTTCACTAAGGCCCTTTGCGTTGGTCTTTGTGTTTTTCATCTTCCCCTGTGGTAATATGGGGGAACATGTTGCTGGTCTCTCCGTAGCAGGACCTGGCTCCAGGCTGACGCGTAGCTGTAGGTGTGTGTGTGTGTGCGCACAGTTGGAGGCAAAAGCGCTTGTAGTGTGTGTCTGCATGCCAAAGAGCGAGCGTGAATGTGCGCATATGAGGAGACTAACACGGTAACCTGATAGCAGTGCGGCGGACCAGTACAGAGCGAGCAGCGCTGTGATTTATCCCGTGGGCCCAGCAGATGGCTGCAACAGGAGTTTGTTTAAGTTTGCTTCAGAGCCGGGCAAGCAGCCAGGAGCACAGAGAGGGCTTGCCAGAAAAATGTTCACTGACTCTAGATGCCTAACCACAGTGCTCCCCCCAACCCTTCCCCTTAACTCCTCACAGCCCCCATCAGGCCAGTACACATAAAAACACATGGACATGCACGCACACATTCTCTCGCAGACTTTCTGTCGCTACTCTCCTTTTACCCCTCTCTAATTTCTCCCTTTCCTCCCATCTGCTTCACACACAGACACACACGCTCACGTACATATGGACAAACACACATGCTCACTCACGCTTGTGCGCACACACACACACACTTCCTTGCATGCATCTTGGCCTTGTTGGCAGCCTCCCCAATACAGACATGAGCTCACATCACGGGGGGGTTGGGGGACCACAGCCTGCAGTGATGTCCCTTTGGGTTGGGGTCCCCTGAACACAACCATATGAGCAACACTGCACATCAAATGTGAACAAAGGCAGCTAAAATGTACTCACATACTTGCTTTCTGTTTTAAATTCTGTCTTGTTTACTTGATCTAGTCTTATTATTATTATCATTTAAATGTAGTTGATTCCCTAGTGTTTTAATTTGATATCTCATGCTATCACATGTTGGTATATTGGAGTAAATTATGAACAGTGGACAAGTATCCACTTTGGGCAGGCTCAAGTCCCACTGCTTCTCCTCCGTCTCTTCTACATTCTAAGAAACTTACAAAAAGCTGATACAATTCTAACAATTACACCAATGGGCACCTTGGCTTGTAAATGGATCAGAAATGATTGTCAATTTATAACAGCACAAGATTTTAATAATATCGTATCGCTTTCTTTAATTACATTATTTAGGGAAAGATGTCAGTTTATGTTTATTTGAATATGGTAAGCAACGCATTGGTTGCATTTGGCGTTAGTCATTATAAGAATATTTAACAATTGTAATTCTTGGACTCTTTAACATGTTCTGTATATAACTGTTGCAGACCAGATGGTTTTTTGGAGAGTGGGCTTTTGTCCACCTGTCGTTTGCCGGAGGACAGCAGTAAATGTGGTGAATTATACAAAGCAGAGCCGCAGACAGACTGACGCTGGCTGAGGAGTGATCAGACGCTGCTTGACTTTCTTCAATGTAGAACATGTGTCCTTGGTCTGTGGACTGAGTAAGGCTCTGGACAGGCTCCCACTAAGCACAGCTCCACAGGTGTCAGCTCTGTTCTCGTGTGGATATGAGTTTGGAGAAGAGCTGCTGCACAAACATATGTAAGAGTTTTATGTATCTCGGCGGAGGGTTTTAGTCTGTTCAGATCAAAGTGTTTTGTTGCTGACTTGCACTTGGCTTTGTCAGTGTAGTTTTATGGAGTGTTGCTGAAGTGGTCAGTGGTCTGTGCTCTGCTGTGGTCCTTTTTCTGATAGACTGTTAAATCTGAACAAAATCCCTGCTTTACAAGCACTGGTAGATCAGCCTTGGGTCTGGTGCAGCCGTGGGAAGGACAGGGCCTGCTGCTGATGATAAGGCTGACCTCTGCCCGCATGCACTCTGCATCCAGGTCATCTCATATTACATCCAACCTCATCTTGACCATCTGCTGCATGTATTTCTCTGACAGATGCAGCATTTGTTTATCTTTAAACAAACCTTTTTATTCTTTTTCTTTCTTTTTTACTTTTATCATTTTTTACAAATGGAAGGTTTAATGTTTCAAATGTCATTAGGTTGGGTGTATCAATTTTGTATTGGGTGAATTAATTTTGTATTGGCTAATTTATTACTGCTTAATGTTCAGTGTTAGAAAGTAGTCAGTGAAGTAGCGCTCGCAGCAGGAGAGCAGTACAAAGCCGCTGCAGTCTGCTGGTGTGTGTGCTGTGAGCCTGTGTGCTCTGCACAGATGTTCTCTGAGGCTGCACTCTCGCTCCGACAGAAAAAAGGGAAGTGTCTAATAAAAGGCGGGTGTGTGAGAGCGAGTGAGTCACACACACATGCACTACCCAAGAGAGCAAGCGAGAGAGTGAGAGTAAGGCAGGAAGCAGGGAGGGAGGCTGTGCCAAGCTGGAGCTGAATTCCTGCCAAGAGTCTACTTGTTTGCTCGTCTGGCTGGAGCCAGAGGCTGACCTTATTAGCTTGGAGGGCAGCCGTCTTATTAAAACACATCTGGCGCTGAGGGAGCCCAAATAGTCCTCATATTGTCTTCCTGCTTGCTCCTGACCTTGCGTTACCTAGCAGGAATGCTGACAAGAGCTTCACGCATCTGTTGAGAGTTTCAGCAGGGTCCCCGTGCCCCCACCTCCTCCCAGTCGTGCTGTCTTTACTGGCGCCTGCACGGTAGCTCTGTAGGACCTGTTTTTCTTCCTCCTCCCCTTTCCCTTTTCCCCCCCACCCTTTCCACTGCCGACCCCACAACACACCGGCACGGTGCCCCTCTTGCCCCCCATATTCTCTCCCAGGTTCCAGTGTTGACACAATTATTCCCGTGTGCATTTAGAATCAGAATCAGAATCAGAATCAGAATCATTTTTATTGCCAACGTAAGTAACGGGAGGTCACAGACTTGGAAATTGCTTTGGCTCAGTGCAACAGTCAAAAAGAGATAATAAAAATAAGACTGTCTGTGGCAGCTCTGAAAAGGTCCCAGTCTGTAGATTCCATGCATGCGCGCAGCTCTTCCACAGCTTCATCAGACCACACTTTGGAGCTCCTCACTGCAGGTTTCGAGAGCTTTAGTCTCTGTCTGTAAGCAGGAACCAGATGTATCATGGAGTGATCTGAGAAGCCGAGGGCTGGCTTGGGAACAGCGCGAAAAGCTCCGCGCACGGTGGTGTAACAGTGATCCAGAGTGTTCTCCTCTCTGGTCGGGCATTTGATAAACTGTCTGTATTTGGGTAATTCCTGGCTCAAGTTTCCCTTATTAAAATCCCCCAGGATAATAATCAGAGAGTCCGGGTATAAGCGTTCCATACACAGTACTTGCTCTGCGAGTGCGCGCTGAGCCTCGCGCGCGTCCGCGCATGGCGGTATGTAAACAGAGGCAAGAATGAATGAAACAATTTCCCGCGGGGAGTAATATGGATTACAATGAATGAAAAGATATTCCAGAGCAGGAGAGCAGTGCTTGGAGATCACTGTCACATTTATTTTATGAGGGCTATAACCTGGGTCTGTTTAAATGCCTCTTTGCTCCTTGTTTTAAAGTGTGAACGGTTCTGAGGCTGCTGCCTACACTTTATGGTGCCTTGTGAGATTTTGTTTTTAATAAACCTTACAAGTCTTTTCTTTAGAGCAGCAGGAGTTGGCCACCGCTGACTGTTCATTTTAAATGTGCTAATCAGGCCAAATAATTAGATGCCAATATTTCAGCACAATGTGTCTTGAATCTTGATTGTGTCCAATCTTTAGTTCATCATCATCATCATCCATGCACACACTTGGTTCATACTAGCCAAAGGTCTTGTTAAAGGTCACCTGCTGACCCCATGACACCTGGTGTTCCCTGTGATCTCCCGTTCAACTACTGGGCTGTACTGCTGTTATTTCCTAAGAACTGACACAGCCACTTTATAAAGGTGGTGGTTCTGTCATAGTTCCTTAAGATGTTGCAAAATAGTACTGTATGTGCTGCACATATTCTGTAATCCTTATACGCTAATTGCTATTTGTCACCCTGTTCATAAACATACTGGTGCTTGTGCCCTGTATTCACTGGTCAGAGCAGTAATTGAATTCAAAAATTCTGCTGACCTGTTTATTATAGTATAGAAGTAATTGTTTATGATTACCCTTTTATGAAGAAATTGTTATAATTGAACAAAGTGAGTAAGTGCACTTTTCATCATAGTATTTGTTAAAAGCATATTTCATCCCGGTGCCACTATGCCACAGCTTTGATGGTGTTGGAAAGGTGTGTTGGTTAGCTTGAAGATACTTTGACATATTGTGACATGTCGGGCAGAGAAGAGTAGGTCATGGCATCACAAAAAGGGTGGGAGCTCAATGACCGGACAAAGCTCTATCCTCTGTGGGGATTCCTGACATTCCTCCACTTTCCTGCTTACTACAAAGAAACTAATTCCCAAAGGTACAGGCTTTCCACATACACTTACAATAGGGCTGGGCGATTAATCGATTTTAATCATTAATTCGAGTTTTACGTTTAGGGCGATTTCTTTTTTTTTAAATTCGATTTTTATTTTCTCCAGCGCAGAACTACAGCGCAAACGCCCTAACCGCGGGTCTATGGTGTTGAGCAGTCATTTTGAAGCTAACCTAATGCTAACAGGCTCCCTCTGGCCTGATGCTCGCTCTCACAGTTGGTGCTGTTGCAATAACACTTCCAGACTTTATTTAAATCGCCAGAACACACACACACACGCACGCAGGCTCCGGTCGCTATGTTCGTAAGCCATGTTCGTACGCCACATCTTTCACGCTCTCTCACGCTCGTTATTCCAAAGCGCACTCCCGTGTCCGTGGCGCGCACACACTCGTGTCCCACTGAGCCGCTGCACTTTGGGGTAAGACACGTCTCACACATTGCTCTCATTGCTCTGATACAAACAACGTGTTCCCCGCTGTCTGTTAGCTACAGTAGCTGCTACAGTAGCTGCTACAGTAGCTGCTACAGTAGCTGTTAGCTACAGTAGCTGCTACAGTAGCTGTTAGCTACAGCATCAGAATGTAAACAGGAAGCTCGCACAATGTGGGAGTCCCTGAAGTTAGTATTAGCGCCACCAGCTGGACCGAGCGTTGTACTACAGCACAGTTACTCAGGCACAGTTGAAAGAACAAGCATGAAAACCCGAGGAGGCTTTTGGAAAAGACTGTCTGTTACAACATTTCTATTTTGAGTAATCAGTTTTAAAAATGTGATATTTCATGTAAATAATGCATGTGTTTAATAGGATTGATATATTTGCGATGGGCCTTGTTTGTGTGATTTAAGTTATTTTGAAGGTGCATAGTGTCATTGTAAGTGAAGTTATTATAAAACTGTTAAGCTACATTTTCACTGTTTACAATGGCAGAGCCATCTCGTTTACAAGCATGTTTTAAGGCTTAATTCCTGTTACACTTATGCTCCATGGGGATTTAGATTAAACTGCATAAAGGAAAATCTATTTCTTTTGTCAGTTGTAGTTTGTTTTTAAATAGAAAAAAATAAATCGATTAAAATCGAAAATCGGATTTGGTGTGAAAAAATCGGAGATTTTTTTTTTTTGCCATATCGCCCAGCCCTAACTTACAAATACAGATACTGCACAGACATACTATTGAGTTTAGAACCACAATCAGGGTCATTCCCCCCGGATCACCTCTTCCTTACACACTGAGTTAGGCTTGCTTGTCAGAACGCCTGGGCATTTAATCCGCCTCGCAACCTAGTCTTTAGTCAGTGGGAACACTATGACCAAATATAGTGGTAATTTAGACAGCAATAATACCAAATTGTTGTATTGCCTGTTGCATACATGTGGGTCAGGTAAAGAAGGTTATAAAACTACAAGTCTCACGAGGCAATGACAGCGGACTGAGCTGCGTAACAATAGCCCTTGCCATCATTCATTTTTCCAGTGCTCTACTTGGATGATAAACCTGTGTGGTGTCTAAATACTGTATATCCAAAATACCATAGAGAAATTGTTGTTTGCTGTAGTTGTCTTATGTGCAAATTGAGTATATCTGCGTTGTTTTACAAGACATTAGCACGTGCAGTCCTCATCCTGGGAACAGCTGTTCAGCCCAGCCACACACACACACACACACACACACACACACACACACACACACACACACAGATTGCTCTGTTTAGCACTTGCCCTCCTCCCTCCCTTTCAGCACGGCACGTCGGCAGCACCTATCATTCAACTGCAACTGCCAGAAGTCCAAGCATCTGAACACATAGTATTCCTTGACAAAATACAAATGCCTATTATGGGTAGATTTAAGTTCCTCCCCTCCATTTTCAAAAAACTCCACAGACGTACTGCTGGAGTTTATGGGAATCATCTTGTAACTGTCAACTTTGTCATACACTTTCATTTTACGCTTCTCCCTTTAATAATGACAATGAACAGATTAAAGCTGGGGTACATAACTTTTCATAAGAAAGCATGCCAACAGAAAGTGTGAAAGTAAATGTGAACAAATCAGACCACAACATGCGTTCTTCATCTTATTATAAAACAGGTTATCTTTTGCGTCCTTGTAAGAAAGAGCCATGAGAGTCACTATTTTACTCTTTGGGCTGTACGCTGATTGGATGAGAGAGGTCCTCTCTTTTTCACTTTTTCTGAAAAAGCTGATCTAAAGATGTAAGAGAAGATAAAATTCCTCCGTGTGAAAACTAGCGATTAACCCAAACTGCAGATGGGAATATGTTACATGGACTTTTTGACATCATTAATTATGTTGTGGTTTGAAAGTTAGGTTCCCCAGCTCTAATTAATTCATGACAATTTATTTTAAGGCTCGTCTTGAATAGTCATATTTCTAAGCAATGTATTTAACCAAATGGAAATATGATCCTTAGAGTCCACATAGTGCCAAAAAGAGGGTAGTGGCAAGGCAAGGCAAGTTTATTTATATAGCACAATTCATACACAAGGCAATTCAAAGTGCTGAACAAAATAAGAAAGCATTAAAAACATAAATAATCACAGTACATTAAAAAGAAAGATAAAAATATAAAATCCCTCAGTTGTATGCACAGCTAAACAGAACTGTCTTTAACCTTGTCTTAAACATTGTCAGAGAGGAGGCCTGTCTCACATCTTCAGGAAGACTGTTCCAGATTTTAGCAGCATGAATCTGAAAAGCAGCCTCCCCATGTTTAGTTCTGACTCTGGGCACTAACAGGAGTCCAGTCCCTGTGCTCCTCAGAGTCCGGGCTGGTTCATATGGGACTAACATGTCACTAATATATTTTGGTGCGAGGCCATGGAGAGACTTGTACACAAGCAGAGCTGTTTTAAAGTCTATTCTCTGAGCCACAGGAAGCCAGTGCAGAGACCTGAGAACTGGACTAATGTGGTCGTACTTCCTGGTTCTAGTCAGGACTCGAGCTGCTGCATTTTGAATGTACTGCATGGGGGTATCTCACAAAGGAAGATATGGCAGAAAGCAGGGCAATGAGGGCTTCATGTCAAGAGTCTGAAAGTTGAAGGCTATAAGGATCTTTGGAAAAACTGGAGGTTGTAAGTGTTCAATTGTAACTGTAAATCCCATCTTCAAACCAGATGTTGTTCTTTTGCAGGTTCAGTTGTTTTATTTTCATAAAAATATTAGTAATTAAGGCAAAAAAGCGCCCATTCTTTCAATATAAGCACGTAATACCGCCTGTTACCACCAGATAGAGTCATCGTTCTACTGTGTGAACCAGAACTGAGCCGCTTTCATATTAGGGAATCACAGAATACTGTAATGACCTCTGAGCCAACCCACAATGATAGAGGCAAATGTGAAGTTCTGTGTTGTCAGGTATTACATTTTTTTCTGCAGTTTTCTATTGACCTTATGGCAACTTGGCATGGTGTGTCCTCACATATATGGCTGGCTCTTTGGGAAAACTAATGTATACAGTAAAACAGCTGTTAAGACGCTTTGTACAATCACTGTTGTTATATTGCGTGTGTGTGTGTGTGTGTGTGTGTGTGTGTGTGTGTGTGTGTGTGTGTGTGTGTGTGTGTGTGTGTGTGTGTATGTGTGTGTATGTGTGTGGCAAATGGTGTCATCACTGTGGCGCGGTGTTGTGGTAGACTCTCGGCTCCACTCACCAGGCCAGTCTGTAATTACTGCAACCAGCGCATAAAGGCATTGAGCTGCACCGCTAGACTGTGGTCCGTTCCTCCTTCAGTGTCCTGTTCTTTTGGCCGTCACATCTGTCTCTGAGCTGTGGAATGTATCAGCGCTTCCACTTCCTTCGCACATCCCTAAAATCACCCATTCGGTCCCATAAAGCGCTCTGAAGTAGTTGCAGGTCTATACAGAATGTGCACTGCATGAATTTGAAAAATTATCTGTGATTTTTCTGTGTGATGTTGATATGAGAATATGTGTCTTTTTAATTAGATACAAATCTCAATTAATTTACACAAAAATGTGTGACTTTTTTGTCCTTTTTGATATTATTATGGAATTTTCATAAGGCAGATATGTCAATAGAACAACCAAACAGAAGCACTTTCCCACTGATTGAAACATGAAACTGAGCTTAGCAATGTAAGGCTTACAATACCAAATATTTATATGAGTCAAATTCAATTCGATTCGATCGCAATTATCGTGCAGCCCTAGAAGCAAGTTGGGAGAAGCCTTGATTCTGTCAGTCTACCCCAGGTGCAACTTACGCATTATTTTTGTTATCCACTCTCATGGTGCACAAATTAACTAATTTATATTCATATAATAAAGATCATTTCTGTGGTTTCCTTCCGCTTTGTTCTATGGAAAGTGCATTAGTGTTGATGAGGACAGTGACACTTGTGGACTTGAGACTGCTGTTCTTTTGTTCTGCATCCCCAGCCAGCGCAGAGGACTAAGCCACCCCTGGACCAAGTGTGAGAGCCTCCTATCTCTGCTCACAGCCTGTTACCCTGCACTGCACACACACAGCAAACAAAACCCAACAGTGCACCCTCTCATTCTGCTCTCTCACACGCATATCCAGCGTGGCTAAACTAGATTAGTGCGTAAAAAGGCTCATAATCCCGGCTGCCTCCCCAACAAGCAGAGCAGAGCCTGTCCTTCAAATTCACTTGGCTCTTTGGCTGATGAAGCTGCCAGCAAGCATCTCCTATTGCATTTGTGTGTGCATACAGTAATACTGTCATTGTAAATCTGTCATTTATGATTGGGCATATCTAAAATAAGAAGATTAAAAATAAATTAACGCTTTATGCATAATCAGTGTGTCTCTCGTATCTCTCTATTTCTCTTTTCCACATTGATTCCAGCCCAACCAGATTCAAAGAGCACCTGATAATGCTTACGCCTGTGATCCAGGGAACAAAGTGTTATCGATATTGACCTACAATTATTGGAATTCAAGTTATTATTCTAGATTTTAGCATTAATGGCTGGGGATATTTTCTCATGTAAACTAGAATTTTTGACTCTAATTTGTCAATGCAGGAAGTTTTTGTTCTTCATTTGTAAGAAAAGTTAGGCAACAAATTAGAAATACAGTGTGATTCATGTCGGCACTAAAACCATATATTCTATAATTTTCTTGTACCAGCCCTGATAGATTCCGTCCTTGACTAACATTAGCAGATATGTTGATAGTGCTTAATTATTGCGTGTGACTGTGCCAGGGTTGCCCTCGGTGCTGAGGCCATGAACACTGTACTTGTGTACCCCTGTGCAGCGCTTATCATCATGATTCAGCATGGCGCCTGCTCCACTGTGTTTGCTATGGGCAGCACTTGGGATCTAACAGTAGGAAGCCCACAGGGAAGCACAGTAATTGGTCTTTATTTATGCTGAGTGAAGGCTATGATTAACTGATATCACCCCAGAGTGTTCATGCAGGCGCACATGAGCAGAAACTGGCTCTCGTAGACGCCATATTCTGGACATAGTGTTTTGGGGATTCCCTGGTGACAGATGCAGGAAGCACTGGGACCCCACACGGGGAAAGCGGTCTACTGTTTATGGGTGCATTACATGTCGTATAGGCGAACACTGTTTCCTCTCTATTCTTGCTAACTTGGAAGGTATGCAAACATGCAGGGAGAAATAGCCTCAAAATGTTTTATAAAAACTGGATATGTGAATTATCTTCAAAATAAGGGTATGAAGGGCACTTGTTAAAAGAGCTGCAGCTATTGGTTATTTTAGTCAATTCACTTCTTCACGCCCTTATTAGTTTTTTAGTATTCGCATTTTAGTTATATATTTTAGAACAACATAGCATAGCATTCATATGTTAACAAACAATCCTGAAATGTAAAACTCCTTGATTGTTAAATAAGTCCTCAGAGCAGTGTTGGCACCAGGCACAAACAATTCTGTGTAAAACAAGTTCTGGAATTAGCTGTGCGCTTGAGGTGCAGGAGTTTAACATATTTGTAAGTAATTTAACCTTTTAATTAAATTAATTGAGGCAAAGGAATTGTAATAGAATCTTCTTTGGAAGGGATTCTATCAAGTTGATCATTAGTTTTAGCCCAAATTTGCAATTGGTTTTACAGTAAAGGCTGTGACATTCCTATTGATAGATGTATGATTCCATCATTTGATGCATCCTCTGGATATTGTTATTGTTCACAAGTAAGGGTCATAAAGTATCGGTCAAGAACAGTAGAATAAAGGCTTGAACAATATAGTATTTGACTTGTTTATCCGCTGTTGCTAATGAGCTAAGGTCAGTAGGGCATTCTTTGTTTTGGAGGAGGAGACAGACGGCGGACGGGGAAAGTTATGCCGTGCCCCCTACTAAACTTACACATGGAGGCCTCACTCATTCTGGTTACGGATCTGTTGTTCCTCGGTGCAAGGTGCATGTACCCATGTGTGTGCGTGTGTGTGTCTTTGTGGAGGGGCATCTCATGTGTTTACTCGTAGCGTAGAAATCCAACCTGGCTGTAATCAGAGCTGCTCAGAGTAGATCACAACAACAGTGTTTCCTCATTATGGCTTCAGCAGATCACCTTCCCCAGTGTCTAGAGCGCATGTGGCTGTACAATGCAGGAGTACAGCTAATAGACATCACAACAACACTCGTTTCTGCAAGTAATATTATAAGATAAGATCAGAGATCCTTTATTCGTCTCACAGTGGGGAAATTTCAATGTTGGAGCGCACATACAGGACAGTGGTAAGAGCACACAGGGAGCACACAAAATATTAAAAATAAGTAGAGCTATGTTTCTTAGCTAGTTGTAAATGCTTCAAAAATATAAATATGTACAGGTAGTGCAGAGTTATATTCTACACATTTAGGCAGAATAATAGGTAGACAAGATAAAGTGACATTGTTCAGTGGACATTCTGAAGTTGCAGTATTGCACATTGCACATGATTTTAGTATTTCCTTATTTACAGATGAAATAAGTAACATTGCTGATATTGTATTTTAGAAGTACGCAGACACTTTTGGAAGTGCTCCCTGGCAATTCACTGGGGATGCGTTGTTGAGGTGAAGTTGGTTGCGAGATGTGCTTATACATAATCCTGATGATTAAATAAGCATTACCTGTTTGTCTGCCCCTCCCTTCCTCCTCCTGCTTCTTATATGATTACATTACATGTCCCTCCCCATCCCAGCCTCCTGCTTTATGTGCTTGTGTAATGAGACAGTGACAGATTAGTCTAAACCTCTGCATATCCCCCACAGCTCCCTTCGAGTCCCAGTCATGGAACCCAACAATCTTCATTTGTAGAGAGAATAATCCGGTAAGCTCAGGTGACAAGTCTGTGATATGGTTCATGTGCCACAGACACAGTTTCTAATCTTGTGTCATCGGACATTTAGTGCCAGTTTGTAAGATATCTCAGAAAAACCTTATCTTAAATCAAACATCAGCAGGGACCGATGTGACATAGAACTGGGCCCTGCTGCGTTTTTGTCACAATTAGGATTTTTTATAACTAGGAATTGTTTAGATGCATCTTTTTTATTGTGATGTAAGCTCCTTGACTCTGGTCCACTCCAGGTCTATAGTCCAGTGTGGCCTGCCTGTCTGAGGGGACACTCTCATTTCTAATCTTCCTCTATGTTTAATTTACAGCCTGAGCTGCTGCTGCCATATGGTCCTTTTGTCTCCACGCATCTCTCTCTCTCTCTCTCTCTCTCTCTCTCTCTCTCTCTCGCACACACACACACACACACACACACACTGCTGTTTGTCTGTACCTGAGTGTTCAGTGGCGCATGGGAAAAAGCCAAAACAAAAACAAACACCCCACACCCCTCAGCTACACTTGTCCTGGGACTGTTGACTCAGAGCATTTAGATTAGGTCTGGGTGGGTGGGTGTCGATGACCAAAACAGTTTAAGGTGAGACACTTCTGTTTTTTCCGATCATTCTTTCCACTCTCGTTTCTGTGAACATTTCCTGTTTGAATGATTGAGGTACATCTACGGCATATGCATTGTGGTGTGTGTGTGTGCGTACGCCTGGAGTACACTTGTTTCTGTCAGGATCCATAAATCGGATTTATTTGGTGCACACACAGCAGAGCTCATCTGAGTGCAGCTAATACCGTGTCAGTGGGAATTATAAATGGCTTGAAAGGCGGCTGCTGTAGATGAGCACTCCCAGTCCCAGGCCTTTTTACACAGCACCACTGCCGCTCAAGAGCCTATCGGTATTCATTTTCATGGACCTGCGCTCTGGCTATTAACTTAAAGTGCAGAGAGGCATGCTCCTACTCAGGTGTATTTGGGAATATAATGAAGTATAGAGACAGGACTTCAAATAGAGAAAAGTAGCGGGTGCAGAGATGAGAGAGGTTAACACAATGAACAGACTGAGGCGTTGTGTTTGCAGAGAGAACTGCTCTGTTGTCTCCTGCTCTTCTCCCTCTCCTCCGCTCTTCTTTCCTCGGCCTCATCCGCACTGCCCGCTAACACGTGTTGTGGAATGACGTCCTCGCAGAGCCAGACACTTTGTTCACGGAGAGTGTGTGTGCACTTTGTGGTTGGTTTGGGCTTTCTCTCTGGCTCCACAGACTCTGGCCAAGTCCGGGTTGAGGTTTGGCTCAACTGCCTAACACACTCATAGTGCCTCTGTTCCACTGGTGCTGCCTCACAAGTGCCCTTTGATTTAACCCATAATCCACTGCACCTCGATATAAGCATCTGCTTTCTCTTGGCCAATGTTTTAATCTAATCTTTTCACAGCATATGTACTCTCCCATAGGTCAAACACTATGTAAAAGGAACATTGCACATGGTGAGGACATTTTAATTGAATTTATGTCTGACACTGATAATGGGAGTTACTGTACTGTTAAAGCTGGAGTACCTGACTTTCAGATCACAGAAAAAGACCTCTGTTAAAGTGTCAAAAATGTTTTCTATTAAGATGAAGACAGATGTTGTGGTTTGATTGGTTCACAACATTTTACTTTATAAAACTCTTTTTTTTGGACAAACATAAAGTGTTATTTATCAAAAAATAAAGTTACGTACCCCAGCTTTAGTATTTTTTTGTGTGGTATCTGTACTTAAAAGTGTATAGGAGGATTTTACCAAATTATAGAAAAGAACTGCCCTTTCAACATTTTGAACAAAACTCTCTGGTCTTATTTGACGAGCAGGTATCACCTGAATGATTGACAATTGGGAGGACCAATAGTCTTGTCGATCCACCTGGAAGTAGAAAATCCTCCTATATACATCTAACTCTTTTAAATGTTTTCTAAATTATTCTAAAAATGAAAATGGGTAAATCCCGGACGACCCAGCACTTAGACTTAGACAGACTTTATTGATCTACAAGGGAAATTGCGTTTTCACAGTAGCTTGCATTGTATTCCACAAAAAATAACAATGTCAATAAGAATAAAGTAAACAACCTGAAAATAAGAATAATGATAATAAGATACTATTGTGAGGATAGAATAGTATGGCTATAGGTACTAAGCACAAACAGTTATGAGGTAGATAGCGATGTTTCTTGGTCATATATTTATTTGTGGTTAGCTATACTAACTATATAATGTAGTTGCTCTTCAGTGTAGCATACCTGATTCATATAAACTCTACAATGATCTGGCATGTTTTGACACATTATTTATTCATCAGATGGAGTTACAGGTGGAGTTACGATCTTATACATGGCTTGGGGTTTACTGACTCAACATTTGGGAACCCCTGATTATTTCATTATATGATGCAGACTGAATTTACTGGAAACCTGGCGTTAGACTGCTGCAACTTTTGTCAACAGAAATGGGAGAGGGCTACCTTACAGAGATCCTGCCCATTGTAAGAAAATATTAAAAACATAATGCAGGGCAGTGAGAGAAAGATACATAAACACTTTTAAAATCCATTTTCTCCATATTTTCATTGTCGTATTAGTAAATATCAATGCCTAACTTTTTTTCACAGTCAAATTGGATATTTTTTTACAACGTTAGTTTCTCATGGGCTTTTCCGATGATGATGCTGAAATATTGTTCTTATTGTGGCTTGGCTGAGCACGTATGATGGTTCCATCTTTCTGTGCAGACTGACAGAGCAAGGCCAGTGGAGACAGAGGTCTGCCCAGATGCTTCCTCTGGCTTTAGTTTTGGACAGGAGCCTTTGTTCACAGATGTGATTTAAATAAATGACAGCCATATTGCAAAGACCAGTCATAAATGTTTTGTTTTTTGTGTTATTAATAATCCATTACATTCTAAAATTAAAGAGTATGTTTGAGGTTTCATGTTTAGTCGTATGGTTATATATTATCTATATACTTCTGCAGGACGCAGCTTCTAAAGGTGTTAAACTTTGTGTCCAGTTGCACACCTGTATAGTCACAGCTGTCACAGATTTAAAGCATGTAAAAGCATTATGGCCTCTCTACCAGCTGCTCACTGTACGGCAACCATGGCTTTCTTGTTGCTAGGATACAAACATGCTTACCCCATGTCACACATGTGCTGTGTGTGTGGCGTGTTGGTTCAGTGTGTGTCTGCATATTGTGATATGTAATGAATGTGTTACATATTTTATTTAATATATGAAAACTTTTTTTTGGTTCAGATTATCTGGGGTCTGTTTTAGGTGCTAAGGGAGAGCAGAGAGCAGATCTATGGAGCATGTACCATTAGAGGGCAGTGTTGTGTGTTTATCATTTCTTAGACTGCAATAGCGCTCCTCCTCTTGAGCCCTGTTTATCATTGTTTCCCGATATGCTTTGTGAATTCTCACTCTCTACCTTCATCCTCTCTCTTCTAGTCCTTTCCCCACACTTACATTAGTTATGTTGCCTCTGTTTTGGCATAAGTTATTTGCATATCAAGACTGATACTCTCCACCTACCCTTGCTTCCCATAGTGAAGCAAAGACTGCCTTTAGAGGACTGCCTTCATCTCTTCCTCCCTCTCTCTATGCATTCATCAGTCCTGCCCCTGAGGGTTTGTTCTGCCTTAATCAGGAGCTTAAGTGTTGCATTCTCACCCAGACAATGCCTGCCATTGAGTTTGGGCTTGTGTAAATAGGTGTGCCCTGTTCGAGTGCCAGTGGGCAATCCATGCCAGCCAACTTCACTGTGCAAGTGGTGATCAGCCATAGCCCCCAGCCACGGGAGTTGGGAGCTCACACATAGAAAGCTCAATGGAAAAGCTTTGATATATCAACATACACCGTCATTGATAAGCAAAGCGGCGGCATAATACAGAGTTGATTCAATTGTGTAGAAAGGTTTTTCAAATAAAGTATGTCTTGCTGCCTAGTTAGAATATAGACAGTAGTGAACTTTGATTTGCAGTGGCAGAGAAGAGTATAGTCTGCTTGGTGGGCCACCTGGCATGCTCTTGAAGGCATCCGCGTAGGCCTCTGCCCAGCTGGATGAGGCTCACAGTCAGACCCCACCATCTGCATCTGTTTACCTGCATACACTGACTCAGAGCTTTTACTAATCTTTCCATTTCATTGTTCTATTTCTATTATTGTTGTTTTATTTGTTCATTCATTTTGTTTTTTCCTGCTCAAATCAATATATGCAATGTTTTTCTTCATGAGAATTGCTAGAACAAGAAGACTTTTACTAGAACACACATGTGGGCACAAATAGACCAATATAATAAATAAGGGTTTGCATAGAACCCGAACAGTAAGAACAGTTAGAACTATAAATTTTAGTCCTCGTCAAATGGCCATTTGGGCTTGTTAATCTATCGCCTGGTAACAGAGACAGCCTATCAACAACAGCCACGCCCCTCTGCACATGCTCATAGAGAGGGGTTCACTTGGATCTTTGAAGGGAAAATGTGCACAGCACACAAAATGCATGCACAACCACACACACTGATCACAAATCCTGCCTGTCATTGAGCTCCATTGTTTGGCTGCGGTGGCTTTCTCTTGGTATGACTGCCAGCAGATGGCGAGCACTGAGCTGTCACTGTGGGCCTGGGGCCCACACAGAAACAAGAGTGTCTATTGCACATGGAAAATGCACCTTCCACTGTGTCCAATGAGGGGTGCTAATGCAGAGGTCCCACTAAAAATGAGGTTGAACCCTGCAGTGGGCCCTGGGACCACAGTATGAGCAACAGGTGGCCTGAGTAACCCACTCCTCTGTAATCTCTGTGTAATCTGGTAAAGGCTGCATGAGTGTGTGCAAAGGCCATTCTGATACATACGTATGTACAAGTCAAAGTGGTCGGTTATTGCTCCTGGGTTGTTCTGTCTGTCAGTGGCTCTATGTGCAGGAGCAGGTGTTCAGCGTAATGGTCTGTGGCTGCCACTGTGTAAAAGCAGTTGTGTGAGCTCAGAGTGGGGTCATGTCAGGTCACACAGGGGGGAAAGGCCGAGGTCAGACAGGAGTCAGTCCTGGCCCCAGCACATTCCTTCACTCACTAATCATAGCTCTGATGAGTGAGATAAGGAGGGCATTTGGATGTGGGGCCTGTAGATGACACAAGCATGAATGTCACACAGAAGACTGACTACACAGGCTGTGATCCTGGAGGTCTGTGTCAGAGGAGACAAGCTCAACACACGCTTGAGTGTATTGCTCAATCTACACACAATAACTATGCACACACACACACACACACACACACGCACGCACGCACACCTACACACACGCACACACACACACACACACACACACACACCCGCATACTGATGGCTGTCCTGTTGGTGACGCACTGTTTGTTGTGTCTGCAGGAAGCCAACACTAATGACAGGCTTTGTGTGCTGTGTGCTCACTCAGCTGCCCCCTGGACACACTTTACCCACCTAGCAGAAAACAGTCCTTTGTTGCTCTCTCTCCGTCCCTGTATCTTTCTCTATCTTGTTCTCGCTGCCTCCCCACTTTACCCTGCCTCTTGAGGATAGACTTGTTTTGCTTTGGTCCACAGTATATATTACCTACTGTATATATTTTGCTGCCAGCTGACAACAGACATATTTGAATATAGCAGTGTTTTGGCTGACTCTGGTCTTCCATAATAACGTGTAGATAGGGAAATAAACCGTGCCATTATTACATAAAATTTTCTTAAGGTCGTGGAGTTTGATTGCACCTTTGTTATACAGCTTTTAATATGACTGGCTAGAAGTCAGTCTGGCATTGTTCTGGTTATTGCCACCTTGACTTTGCTAAATGCTCTGACCTCCTCCTCCCCGTGCACACTGGAGTTGTTCTGTCCAATCCATTTATTGGAGTAAGACTTACTATTTTTTCTATCCAGTCCCAAAGAGCCACAAGGCAAAGCTTGAAAAAAAAAGACTGTTATTGTAGCCATGAAGAATACATCTTCTAATAGTAAATTTGAAGATCAACATTAACCCTATTTTATCAATAAGGTTATTGTTCTTCTTAACTGCATCTGCAGTTTGCAAATGACCCTTTAACTGTGGCACTGTTTTCTACAGACATGGGCTGGGTGTGTTGTGGTTTACAAGGTGTAACTTAAGCCGTGGGCAAAAACAGGAGCACTCCATGTCCATCCAGGCAGAAAAATTCAGACACGAGGCCTGCAGGGCAGCTGCAGAAGCAAGAGGACAGAGAGAAATAAGATCAAAGGAGATGAGTAGTTTGATAAACAAGTAGTAAGTCTCTTTTTAGCTTGGCTAGTTGGAAGAGAGATGTCAGTGCGTGTCAGTTCGCTCCACTAACCGGCCTGTAGCAGCAGAAACAGATCTCTTCCTCCCTTCTCTCACACTTTTGTGCCTTCCCTGACTTCAGCTCACTCCCACACCATCATCTCCTCTCCATCCTTATATCTTTTTGTGATAGCTTTTCTGCTTCAGTTGAGAAGGGCAGTAACACTCCATGGCTCAAGGGAAACAGCGTGATGCGAAAGACCAAGCAGCGCCAGTCGCCAGAGCGCAGTCAGAAAGTAGCACAGGTCCTCTCCTGATCACACTATGGGTGAGCGAGATGGAGGCCCTGAAGGCAGGCCACAGCCCTGCACAGTCACACACAGCTCCTCAAATACCCAGGGGATAAAATCTTCAAATCCTCTGGAAATGTCAAGCACGTCTGAGGAAATGTCAGTCGAGCTGAGAGCACACACTGGACTAGCCCTGTGTATCCGCACACAGCAGTAAACAGACCACTCCCCAGCGCACAGACAACACAGACTTGTCCGTGGGCTGCAATCAAACACACATCATCACAACTTATGCTGTTATTTAGAATGTTTGTTAGCTACTAAATTCTAAATGTGTACACACACGCTACCGCAGGGCCATTAGCCCCGCCTCTGTCTGACTGTACAATAAGTCACTTTTGTCACTTATGCACTAGGACTGATTACCTTCACTGCTATTGCCACATAATTATATCCTGCACAGACTATATTTTTTACCTTTAACATGTTGCACACTTCTGTCTTTTGCACAATTTGAGTGATTCTATCCATGCCAAATGTGATATGTACATTTCTCTGGCGTGAGATCAAAAAAGTCTTCATTAGAATTACTTATTGGCATGTTCAAGTATATTTCCTGTCCAGACTGTCTACCGTCTGTACGCATGACACACTCTCACAGTAGTTATTTCAACAGTACATTTTACTTTTTCTAACTCTGAGCATAAGATGTCTCTCGAAGAAATCATGTAGTTTGTGCTTGAATAGGTCTGTGTTGCTCTTCCATACCGCCTGCGTCCTGTGGCATCATCCATTACTGACTTCTTGCTCACCGTTTAGAGAAGATAATGTTGAACTGTGGAATTAACCTCAATTAGCACAACCAGAGCAGATCTGTCTCATTTCACCTCCTGACACCTGCGCTGCAATGTGCAAGTCCCCACTCTCATTCTACTCTCTTTAAGATTCATTAACCTTATTGAATTAAGAAAAAGCTAAGCCTCAAGTTATAGAGATTGTTTTTACTTAAAGATACCAATTATAATTACTCTCTTTGCATCAAAACACTTCAGACAGCAACAGGTGGACAAAAATCAATGAAACAGATTTACTGTAAATTGAGAATAGAAAAAAAGATTAGATGGATTTGACGTATATAAAAAAAATATAGACAGCTGTGTCCTGTAAAATATTTATGTTATATTATCTTTTTCAGTGCTATTTCATTTACACAGCCCTATGAATTATTCAAAATGCAAAATATGGAATCTGTTTGAAATGTATGTGATGAGTGGGACTTTTCAGCTCCATAGATCTATTTGGGATTATAGCAAAAATCCCGTCATTCAAACTCAAAAGGATTTCTGTGAGAAGCATTGCCATGAGTGGAACTGGAACTGGAACAAAAAGACTGGGTTTTGTTAAGCGAGGTCCCTTTAAATGGTTTTAACTGCTGGCAGCTGGCAGGCTGAAGTGAAGGCAGGTGCCGAGGTCAAAAGAAGCCTGTTAAAACAAATTTTAACCTAAATCCCCTGTGACCCACTCGCCGCAGGTGCATTTCCATAGAGTCACGTTTCGTCTACTTCACCTTTACTCACATCGATTGGATTTGTGTGTAGATGTAAGCACAATAGACCAAGCACTTATTTACTAACATTGTGTTCACGTGTTTAATATTTGCATCTATCGCTATTGTTAGTGGCGACTCAATAATATCGTTCTGATGAATTAAAGATGCTTTCCACATTAAACATTTCCTTTTACATTGAAAACAAGCATGTTGCAAGTTACATGTTATATAGGAATGTCTGTTTTAAAGCACTACAATATCACAAGATGCATGTATCGGACCACTTCACAAAAGCAGGATGGTTGAGCTGTGCACCTTTAAATGAAAAAAATAGTTGACAGCAGTGGCATTACAAAAACACAAGCTCATAACACCGTTTAGCTTTGATGCATTATGTGTGCATTTTCCCTATATTTGCCATTGAAAACTCATTAGCCATGTGTTTTATTTTTAGCCTGTTTTTAGCAGGCTAGTTGAGTCTGGTCTGGAGTCCTCCGGGCCATCCTCGGCTCTGTCGTGTTGTGTCTTTGTCTCCAGCTGAGAGTCTATGTATATTTCATATGCCCAAGGTGCCTTTTTGTTTTCAGATGAGCTGCCCCTCCTGCGCCTGTCTCAGTGCTTCTCGTCACTGGCTGTTTGAAACTCCCCTGTACACTTCTCTATCTCTCCTCTCTGACAGGCCGTGGTCAGCTCGTGCTCCTCCAGCTCCTCTTTGCCTTTTCCTTGTCTCAGCTGTAGTGCACATCCAAACAGACTCGGTGCTGTCAGAACTCCCTCTCCCTCTCTGTCTCCTTGTGTTTTTGATCCTTCCTGTCTATCCGTCTGCTCACGCCTCCTCATTTCAGGGAGAGGACAGTAATGCACAACCCTTTCAGGTGCAGTCTTTTTATAGCTGATATGTGACAGCGGCTAAAAATGGCTGCAACGTTAGCAGAGTAGATCACAAGTTAATTGCTATATTTGCAGATTATGATGCAGATTCAGTTGTGGTTCTCTGCTCTGCAATTCTTCATCTCTGTACCAAATCCCCATTAGAGTTTACATCTGGGTTATAGGTGGGGCTCACAGTGACAGTTCGTTGAAATTTGCCGAACTAAGCAATTATTTATCATAAACTTAAAATGTAGTATATGCATTTCAAATATATGGTGAAAATATCACTTTTCCTGGCAACGTACTTGGGATATTCTAACTTCTATGGCTGCATGGTATTGGAAATAAGTGCAATATTCGATAGTGGTGTCAAGCATTGCTATCATGAAATTCATAGTGTTCTTTCTGTTCCACCAAACCCATTAATACGCATGTTGAAACTGCAGCGTTTACTCATCTCTGCCATGTTTTGTTCTTTCCAGCCACCGCACTAAGAGAGTCTGTGGGGTCCAGCAGCAAAGTGTATGCATGCAATAACATATACATTCATCTTTGCCATATAAAATGTGTTGCACTTGCTATTATTGTCAAGATATTTTTTCTATACTGTACATTGTGCAGCCCTACTAATGTCTATATTGCTTTCTCTCTTTTGATGTGTATTGCACCCAGTAGCCTCATGCAGCATACTGTCTTTGTAAATGACAATATTAATGTTTATTCTTTCAAGTGATATTTAATCATGTATTGTTTTGCAGGCCGTAACTGAACCCCCCTCTGGCCTCAGCCAAGAGCCTGATCCTGGCGCAGGACCATCAAAACCGGCTGCAGACCTCCCTTCTTCCCGCTCCAAACCCTTGACCTCAGAGACAGAGGCCAGTGAACGATCAACTTCCAGTGAGTAGTTAGAAACTTTTATACCCAGCATTTTATTTGAGTTTGTTACCTCCGGCTGCGGGGTACTGTAATCACCAGGGTTTGTTCGCCTGCATGTTAGTAACTGAAAAATGGGCAAATCATTGTCTGGATCCAGGATTGTTTTAATTAAAGGAATAGGACTGGGAATGATTCTTGGCAGAATTCTGTGCTCAATGACTGCTTTCACAATATTCAGCTTTTTTCCCTAAAACGTCCTCAAAAATCAGTAAAAAATCAGAGAGCACACAAATACACTCTTATTGATGCGGAGGACTGTAGTTTTGGCCTCTGATGACTTGTTTACTCTAATTATTAGGGGAAACAATCGCTGCTCACAGAAAGATCAAACACAGACCCGACAATCCCCATTTTCTTTGGTAACATAAAAGTGGGTACAGCTGCTATCTGGGGATAGGATCTATTTTATGGTAGAATCACATTTTTATGTTTATTTTTAACAGTCCCTTTCACGGCTGAGGCAAATTTAGGGGAAAAAACAAAAACTCCTGTTGGAATAAAATCACTATTAACCATTGTGTTAATTGGATTATGTTTTCATGTGGTTTTGTCTTCAAACTGGTTTTATCGCAGAATGTTTGATTTGACTTACAGCTTTATTTATACACATTTCCACAAATTTGAATATTGTACCAACTGTCAACAAAAAATAGATAGAGAGTAAAATCGGTGTTGTAAGGGGAAATTCAATACAAATGTGTCTTTTGTATTTGTATCGGATCTTTCCATTTCCTGTGCCCTTGACACCGAGGTTTGACATGGCAGGAAATACTAAGTAAAAGAAAAATAGCAGGTTTATGGCTGCTCTAAAACCACTCTTGTGTCACCTGTCTTATTTATTACACGTCCTGAAGCTCAACACATTTCTTCACTTATTCAGCCCTGCGTGTATTGACAATGACCTTCTCACACTTCTAATGTTTGTTTTCTGTCTCGTGACATTTCCACAAGCTGCAAAACTGCTCTCAAAGACCAGAGGAGATAATGATTTCCCTGTACTTTGTTTTGCAAATCTCTCTTCTCTTCCTCTGCTTTGTTAAATAGCAACTGCTGCTACCTCTTTACGTCTTAGTTAAGCCAAACAAACCTGCCCACAAAAGCCTCACACTAGTCGCTTTATACGTACAATAACGGACTGCCAGTGTCTATAGTGGCGCACACTTGCATGCAGACACGCAGAGCAAAGTAGTTCTCCTTGCATTGCTATTTAATGATGAATACTCTGGGTGCATGAGTGGTGGTGGCATGCAGGAATAATTAACAAAAGGGCTGGAGAGATGGAGTGGAAGATGTTAAGATGCCGCAAAAATGCCCTATATATACAGTATGCGAGAGTGCCCCCAGGGAGGTCGTCGCCACCAAGAGGGATTTGAAGCTCTGTGTTTATATGAAAAGTGTTATTTTTTTCCTGCAAACTTTAACACAGTTTATTTCAACCCCAGATCTTTAATTTTCACTATTTCTTTGACGTCTTGTCTGCATTGCTGGATAACGTTACTTGTTACTGTTTTGTCCTTCTTGACGTTGACCACGCTCACAGCTCGACCGCAGAGCTCCGACGGTCCCATGACTAAACACACAGCCAGTGGTGGTTTGCAAAGACATACATCCTCCATTATCTACAGCACTGTTCTTCTCAGTGAGAAGAACAGTGGTTGAGAAGGGGCTTTTCATGACTTATTTAAGTGTTCCCTTCCTCATGTGCGTCCCACTGCTGCATGACATGACATGGGCCATTTCCTTCATTTCTGCAAAAAAAAAAAAGACACAGGAAACAATCTTTTATGATTTAAGACTTTTTGTTACATTTTAAACATTAATCCCTATCTTGTTGCATCACCTTCACAAATGTACTGGTAAACCTTTTTCACTCGTCTGCTGAGCATGCATTCATATTTAATAGTATAGCGATAACCTAATGGGCTGCTCCAATTTGAATGACTGCTGTTTAAAGCAGACAGAAGGTTTATGTAAGAAAAGCTACAACAAGCACTATTATAAATACAATTTTATATTTTACGCATTTCCATTGTTTTCCTTTTTGTTAGGCACTGTCATGTACCTGTCTGTTGTGACTATCATGAGATCAGGAAGAGAGTAGCAGTTGCACAGCTGGTATTTCCTAACATGCTAGACTTTGGCTGCAAGCCAAGTCGGCACAATTACAATTACCCGTCAATGAAAGCTTTGGCGGAGACACAAAAGAGAGCTAATACATGAGACGTAAAACGACACAAGGAAGAGCTGTTTAGATGTTGTTGTATTCTTCTTTTTTTACACACTTCATTAGTTTATGAAATTAAACTTCCTTACTGGATTCAAGCAGCTGCAGATGAACGATAGCAGCAGAGAGAGCAGTGGTGTTGGCAGACTCAGGCTAACCTCTTCAGTCTCTCTCCTCTCTTCCTTTGTCCCTCCCATGTGTAGCACGAGGGTGGGCTAACGTCACATGACAGTGACAAGCTTGCCTCTGCTCTTATGAAGCACAACAGATGGAAGTGTGTGTGTATGTGTGTTGTGTGTCTCTGCATGAGTGTGTGTGAAAAAATGCCTCTGGAGATGCAGTGAACTCTCCTGGCAGCAGTACATTTGGCACAGGGCCACCCCACTGCCCTCTTTTTCCAGCCCAGCAGCACGGGCGTTGAGGTGTGTGTGTTAAGTGAGAAGAGCTATTATCACCAAATAACTAATCATTAATAGTGTTCCTATTGTCTTTGCTATAATATGTATTCTTTGTAGTGAAGTGGGCCGAAGAGTCTTTGTGCCTGTGTTTTTCTCCACATCCATCTATTTGAGCAATTTACTAATGCAATGATCACAGGATTTTGAGAGAAACAGGCCTCTGTTCTGCAGCGTGGCGCCAGCCCTGGCAAGCAACAGAGAATTAGTGAGGAGACAGTGGGTTTGGCTCCGTGCCACAGTTATTAGCTGCTCACAGGGTGGGCACAGGGTTATGCCTTCACTCAATCACTCTGTGTGTGTAACCTGTTTGTTTGTGTGCTGATGTTAGGGTTCTCTCTGGTCACACTGACCTTATTGTGCAGTCACTGCTGGTTGATTTGTACACCTTCCAACACATTCCAGTCTGGGAAAGACTGAAGAACGAGCTGTTAGGCCCCTCTCCTTCTTTTCTCTTCATTCTCTCCCTTCCTCCGGATGGGTTTGATTTAGTGACTGTGGTTTTCCACCCAGAGCCGTGGAGCCAGAGAGACGCAGAGGCAGACCTATAGATTCACAGCCAGTGAAGCACGTCATTACTTGGCATAGCTCATCAGCAGATACATCAGCAGACTGGTGCACTAATAGATGTGAGCTGTCAGTGTGCAGGAAGTAATAAACCTCCCCTCATTACAATCACTTTATTATTTTCTTTTTGTGGATCACAAGACTTATATTTTAGTAAGATACACTTTTCAACAGTATTTTGGGTTTCGAAGATTTTGCAGATTAAAATACTTTTTGGTTATCTCCTCCTGTTTTTAGTATTAGCAGTTGGGTCACAGAAACATAATGATTTGTACGTTTTCTTAAGTCATTTAGAAAATAAAGCCTTAACGTTATAGCTGTTTACACTTAGAAAACAAGGTAAACATTTATGCTTTTTCTTTCATGCACGTAGAGTCTAATCACGACTTCAATTATCCATGCATGTCTCCTCCGCTCTTGCTTTTTTTGTGCTGCTCTTCGATCCTTCCCTGCCTCCCTTTCAAACTGTCCTCCAGTGTCAGGCCTCTTGGCTGGGGCTAAGTGCTTTTTGCTGTCTCGCTGCAGGTGGGACAGTAATAAAGCTTGTCAGTGGAAGTTACGGGTCGCTCTCTCCCCTCTCTCCCTCTTCCATGTGGTTCTCTCAAAAACACCTCTCAATCCCCCGCAATTACCTTTTCTCTTGTGCCTGTGCTTTTTGACATGTGTCGCCTGAACACCTGTCTCACTGTTTCCATGTAAATGAGCCCAGGTGAGATTGCATTGTTTGCACAGCTGCTAAGTATTGTTGGTCTCATTGATACAACACTGAGTCTACGTGATATCATATAGTTTTCTTTCCACTGGATAGAAGAAATGTGAAACAGCCTTTTCGCCTCTATTACGGTTTGTGGTATCTTACACAAGCTCACCACAGGATGGCATTAGTGAGCTCATTATTTCTCTGACTCAAAGGCAGACCTTGCTGAGTTCAGACTTGTGTAAGGTGACAGTGCGCAGTGAATTATTTAGTCTTTCTTGTGTTAATGGCTGACAGTGAACATGGCCTCTCCTCTCGGCTTTTGGCCCATTACTAGTACACTCTTTCACTTTCACTCTGGTTTTCTCTTTTTGTCTTCCCTGCAACAACTTGATAAAGATTTCATGGTTTTTATGAATAATAAGACCAGGTAGGATAAATGCAGAATTATTTCCTTCAAACATGTTTCATAATGTAGCTACACACGTGAATTAATTTGAAGGTGTTTAAAAAAAAAAAGCTTATAAAGATTTAAAGATCATTGCAAAGAAAGCAAGGTAAACAAAAGAAATGTTGTATAATTTTCCTCTTATATTATTATCATCAATCAGGATTTATGGCAGTGTGAGTGAGTGTGTATAATCTGTATTATGATCTGAACACATTTACTGTACTCTATGGAGTACATCTGCCCTTTGTTAAAGTCTGTAGATACATGTAGAGTGAAGGGTGTATTCTCATGTTTTTGAAGAGACATATATTTTATCTAAAATATATGTCCGATAAATGCACCATGGAATATACACATCATTTATTATTTTTATGAAAAGGAAGGAAGGAGAGAGAGAGTGTGCATGTGTGTAACCGTAGATACTAAATTAAACATACAGTTTTCATGGTTGTTTTCTATGTAACAGATATAAGAGCATAAGGGAAAGGTGTGATTCTATTACCTCATGTTTTTGTAATTTCGGAAAATCTCAATAAATCAAAATTGTACATACTGTTCCTTTAAACTGTAGTATTTGTCATTTTGAGGTTTATTCTGTTGCAGCCTGAACAATGTATGAGACACTAATGCAATAATAGTGCTCTGTTTGGAAACTCAATGAAAGGACACTGATATTATCACATAAACAAATGAGATCATTGGCCATAGTCTACCATTCAGATGTTTTTCTATAGCGGTTTACTGTATTCCTTTGACTTTTTTCCTGATGCTAAGATATGAGTGTTGTTGTGGGCAGCGGTGAGGCGGTGGGGCTGCAGAAGCACAGGGTCTGGTCTG
Organism: Knipowitschia caucasica; assembly: GCA_964034765.1. NCBI lineage: Eukaryota > Metazoa > Chordata > Actinopteri > Gobiiformes > Gobiidae > Knipowitschia > Knipowitschia caucasica. The sequence continues at coordinate 26,789,187 of OZ035826.1, forward strand.
GGTCTGGTCAGGCTCAGAGGGATTGGCAGTGACGTGTGGTGCTGTAGCCGGGACTCCCCCTGCAGCCTGTGGCTCCACGCTGGCTAACACAGTCCAGGGCCTGACCCCTCATCTGCCTGCCACCTCACTGTGCTCACATACTTCATCCTCATTTTCTTCTTCCACCAATTCATACCCCATATATTTAATTTAGCTCTTTCCAAGTCATTGAGCAGAAGCTGAATAGTTAATGTAATAGCATTACTGAAGCTCTGCCAGCTCCATGACATTTATCTGTGATCTGCTGTAAAAATGACTCATTGATGATAAACAAAGAATTTTGTCAAAGCTTCCTGACCTTTTTATGTTGCAACAAAGAGTCTTGTAAATATAACATGAGAACAATCGGAGCTCAACAAGCTGTATTTATCCTATTAGAAAACATTTTAACTTTTGCAAACTTGTAAGTAAGAGCCGTGTGAATACCCTTTTTGACTTTTCAGGCAGAGAGCTGATTGGCTGAGCATGTGAAAACTATTGATAGAACCAAACTGTTTTGAGAGTGAAGATTTAGTTGAATGGATTTTTATTACATAGTTACATTTTTGTTGTTATTAAGACCTACAGCCTACAGCTGGTTTAACCTACAGCTTTGTCATTTATTGAACGATTGCCTTTTGTTTTTGAAGACAAGGATTAGTTTAGATTTTTGCATTAGGCCTAATGTCTCTTGTGGCCAGTTGAAGCCATAGTTAGTGCTCGATGTGGAAAACAGCGCTGCTTTCTCTCTGTAGACTTCTCAAAATGACTTTTTTCTCCCAGAATGTTTCTTGCTGTGCGTTGGGTCCGTGTCTTCTTCCAGCTGCTATAGCACTGCAGCTTGTTTCTGTCTGTGAATTTGTCCTTGTCAAACAGTCATACCACAGTCACGTCCAGACCTCTTGAAGTAGGTTCATGATTGAGGCGTGCTGTTAATTAGCCGCCACTGGTTGTTGCAGCAATGTGATGGTAGGTAGTAATTAATTAGGTGGCTTGTGCACAGTGGGAGTAAAAAGCGTAAGAACGGGGTGCAGGAGAGAGCGAGCTAAGAAATACCAGCTATCAGTGTTGCTTTTATTCTCTGAGCTTAGATGAGTTCCCCCTAATGAGAAAAAATGAGATTCTCCCAAGTCGGGAAGAAAGCAGTTTGTGCTTTACATGTACGCTCTGCCTCGTCGATCTGTCACCGGCGTGTTCCTATTTCATCTGCCTCTCACATCCAGCCTGATGCTAGCGGGGTGCCACTGACTTGGAGTCACCACACACAGAGCTCCCGCAGTCGAGTGAAAACAGCTAAGGGGGTGGACATGTCCATACTAACCAATTGACATGCAGTTTTTCTTGTCTGCCAGAATTCGCCGGGGCTTCGTTATTACATATCCTATAGTGCTGTGCGAAAAGAGAGAAGCAGAGACTGAGAGATAATGGAGAAAGATGGGGAGACCTCTGAAACGTGATAGGGTCAAAAGGTGCGCAAACATTCAGAGCCCTATTGATTCTTGCCTTGGTTAAGCGCTGACTCCTTGACCCCATTTTCAAGCACCCCAGTCAGCAAGAGTGTGATATTGTTCGTGTGTGTAGTGGTAGAAGTGGTAAAAGAATTGAAGCTGGATGTGGAGTGTTTGGTTTTAGATTTTAAGGTAGACTGGTGGCACACGGCTGAGCCCTGTATAAGACATTTTACTCATCTGTCAGTAGGTGCATAGTCACCACTAGATTTTGAGCTAGGCTTGGTTAGGGCTCGGTAAGGACTTGGTTACGACTATTATATAATGCTAAACGCTCAGTATATGAACTCGGTATCGGTCACCTATTTTTTTCAGGGTTTCTAGTACAATAACTAGATAAAATACATTTTAAGTGTGACTGCATGCTTTTCAATGTCGCTGAAATATTGTTTCCCTCCTAATTTCATTTCTAAATGAGTTTAAATCATTTGTTATGTCTACTTAGATAAGGATATCGAACTGGCATTGGTATCGACTCCACCTATGGGACCAAGCTTCATATTGAATCCCAAATGGTATCAGAGCATGTATTCTGCCTATTCCTCTTAAGATGGGTTTCATTTTTAGCACTATGTGATTGAGTAAAATGTAAACCATGGAAATAGATGCAATTAAAATGTTTATCACACTGAGCCCAAGTAGTTTAGAAAGTCTCTCTACAAGTCTACTACAATTTTTATCAGTGTACTCTCAACCTAAGCAAAAAAGCATACCTATAAAAAGCGTGGTCCAGTACTCTTTCCTTGCATCCATGTTTGTAATTGTTTTTATAAAATGTGATTAAATAAGCCGCTCAGGTTGGTAAGATAAGACCTATATATTTTTACAGTGCAGTTGAAACAGCAACACTGCCTAAGATATACAATTTTTCCAAATGAAACTACTACAGTGTCAAATCACCATGTCCACATACAAGTCATGTTTGTGTTGATCTTCATGTGCACCATTTAAATGCCAGGCCAGGACACGTCCCCTGATCCCTGATGCAGAGTGATAGTTTAATGGGGGCCTTCTCTCTCCCCTTTCTGGTATTGGAGATTTTCATATAGGTGACAGGTTTATAGACAGTTTGACAGTGTGTGCCGGGACAGGCCGCTATTTACAGCTCGCCGATAGACACTCTGGACATTGGCAGTTAGAATAAATCCTCGGGTGAATGATACACATTTTGCAGCCAAACATAAATCTTCCAAAGGCAAACAAAATGCACAACAAGTTGAGTTGTTAATCCTTCTCTGCGCACACACTTATATTCAAAATCATAGCTGTGCCGTCGATCTGTACTTGTTATTTACACCCCTTGGCTATATCATGTTAACAGCCAATTGCTTTTCCTATTTATGCCTCTTATGCCTGTCTCGCATCCCCTCCAACTATCATTTGGCTTTACGAGGCATCCTAAACCCCTATCCCACCCCCCTTCTTGGTGTTGGAAATATTGATATCCACTATAAGTCAAAAATGCCTCCCTCTGTTACCAAGCAGACATTGATGACAGAGAAGCGTTAAGGGAGCGAGTTGAGCTCTACAAGTGTGCACTGCATGTAAACCATCTCATTAAGGAGAGTTTTGGGTGAGGCGATGGTAAAAGAAAGCACACTCCAGCTGTGAAGTGTAAAGTGTTGGAGCTGACAAGAAGGTGCTCCTCTGTCCTGTACTTTAAGAGCTGTCCCTGCTCCCATCTCTGTGTGGAGTGAGAGGACAAGTGCCCAAAAAATAACAATTGTAAACCGCTTTGAGACTCTGGTCTGTGAAAGGCGGTATATACATAAAGATTACTTACTTACTTACTTACTTACTTGTGTGTATGGTACGCCTGCTGTAAAAGTGGCAGACGAGTGGCTGTTTATAAGCAGTGTTTCTCGCAGAAAGCCTATGAAATCCTAATCACTTCTGCACAAATTGTGCATGTGTGTGTCCGTGTGTGTGTGTGTGTGTGTGTGTGTGTGTGTGTGTGTGCGTGTGTGCGTGGTTCTGTTATCCATCAGAGCAATTAGCAACCATCTGCTTTGAGCTTCAGCAGTAACAACACAGAAACCTGATAAAATTTGATACACTCTCATTTTTTTAGGAAGAAAACTGATTTCTCTTCTTGTACTAGACCAAATCAGTTTTCTGATTGGTGTCCAAACCTTTTAGGAAGGTGTCCACTTAACCTGGCTTCATCCCGGATTGTTAACTATTTTGACTGGATTCGAGTCGTTCTTAGCTTTACAATTAGCTATGATAGATGGCTGATTGACAAATGCCCTTCTCATCAGCTACATCAGCGCCTTTCAGCACATTGGAGCTTTGACATGGACAGGATTGGCATCTACAAAATGCTTTGTTACTAATATCTGTGATGCTGTATTGTCACCCGTCTTCTAAAGCCACAGCGCAGTGAACCCTGGACCAGAAAGAATTTCTATAAAAGTTTATCATAATTTATCAAGAGTATAAGTTTCAGACATATTTTAACAATAACAACTTTATAAAGGATCAGCATGTGCTACAGCCCACACTCTGACGGTAAGAGCTTCACTCTTGTTACATGGCTTGTTACGCTGTCATTGCTAAAAGTATTGTCCCTCATTTGACCTAACCTGACCCACATGTGAGCAGAGGGCCTTAGTTTGGACATATCACTCTGACATGAAGGAGACGGCCTAATTGATATGTTAGGAATTTCAGTCTTAATACTTTACGGTGATATTTAAGGTAAAGGTAAAGGTGGACTTTATTTAGCCCCCGTAGGGCAATTCATTCTCTGCATTTGACCCATCCTGATACGGCAGTTGTCGCCGTAGTACAGAGCCTGGGAACCCATCTCCAGATGTAAATCCTCGGCTTGGTCAGGACCAGAGCTGGAGGATTTAACCTAGTGTGCATGTTTTTAGTGGTAAGGGAAACCGGAGCACCCAGAGGAAACCTACACAGACACGGGGAGAACATACAAACTCCACTCAGAAAGATCCTGGGTAAGATCCTGTTCCGATCGGAATTCGAACCCAGGATCTTCTTGCTGAGAAGCGAGAGTGCTAACCATTTAACTCTGCTTAGCGAGAGAAAAACCATGACCTTTAGATGCATATATTGTATTGTATTTTCTCTCTTTCTATTTTAAAACATGGACCAATTGAACTTCAATTTCAATACATGTTTTCTTTTACTTGTAGTAACTAATATTTTGCATCCAGTTTGGCATCCACTTGGCATTTGCACCATGGTGCCATTTCCATCTTAGGATAAAGGCTTGGCTAAGGTTAAGGTATACTTTTGAAATACTACGAGGTATGAAATGGGTCTATTGTAAACTATAAACCATTATTTCCGAGTACAGCTGTATCAAATATGATGGAAAGATTATGGCATGAGGCTCAACGCGCCTGGCACTGTGGCACACACATTTCCTCCTCCTCAGATGTTGCTAAATGCTGTGATTAGTGAATTTGTTTACTATCACTTTTCCCCCCCTCATTCTTACAATGTGCATCTTTGTGTGTGTATTTTCCATTCTGCGCTCCGCTGGGGATAAAGAGAAGGTTTGTTTGATTAATTAATTCTGTTAGACATGAATGTAAATGATCAAAGGAGTACATTTGCATTCAGTGTTTAATTATTCATGAGTCGCTATTGCTCATGAATTAGGACACCTGTGAGGCCTGTGGCTCTTGCTCACTCTCTCTCTGACACCATTGCATTGTGGGATACGACCCCAAGTGTCAGAGAGGCCTGTGTGCGTGCACGGGTCAGGGCAGGTTCATGTCTGTATTATTAGGTTACACTCTGCGCTGGCTCCGGTTCAAACATTCTGATTAGGTTAGTGCATGGTGCTAAGGCTGAGACTGTCACCCCAACTGTATGATTCATCTCCATGGAGACAAGAGAAAAGCTCTGATCTAATTACCCATAGCACTGCCATCTCTGACAAGACGGAAAGGGCCGGGTGGCATGAATAAGGCAAGATGAGCAGGAGAGAGGCTGGCTGTGCAAAGAGGGATGAAATGAAAGGATAGGGGAAATCAAGTGTGCAGTGAAGAGCCTGGTCTAATGCGAACAATAGGAAGCGTGATAAAAGCAGGTATTACATGTCCTTTCTCTTTCTTGTCCTCCTCATCATTCCCCTCATCATCAGCAGCATCCAACCGCCACACAAATGGGGCCTTGTTGCCATGGATATGAGCAATGGTTCCCCTGTTTGGCTCAATGGGGCTCGGTGATAAATAGCTGGATGTGAAGGAAGTTAATAATTTATCTCAGGCAAGGGGCGACCATTGGAGGGTGCGTTTCCCTGCGTAATGGGTTTAAGTGCGCCGATTGCTGCGTGCAGAGCAATAGACTCGCAGGAGGTGATGTATAAAAAATGAATAAAGTCTGAGTGGCGCCTGCTGGGAAGGAACAATCAGGGAACAATCAGGGAGTGTCACTCTGGGTGTAAGGTGCTTCTGTGTTTTAGGAGAGAGGAGGAGAGAGGAGGAGAAAACCTTTATGTCTTGGAGTTGTAGGATTGTGCTGTAAAGAACGGCAAAGACTAAAGAGCTGTACCTTCAGGCTCTGCGTAAAGATCTCCTCCCACCGTGCGTGTAGTAGAAATGAAAAACTGAGCAATCTGCCTGGGGCTTTGAAGTGTGACAGCCGCGCTGACAGATGTAGCTGCTGAGAAACAGAGGTGGAGAGCCTGGCTGTGTATGCGCCACTGTCATTACCAGTGACTCATCGACACTTGATTATACAAAAGAAAACAGAACCTCCTCAAATCCTCATAATGAGGCCTTTGTTTGTTCTAATTCATAATTAGCCTGTTTAACACAAAAGAAAATGGTGGACCGAGCTTCCTGGTTCAGAAAAATTAGATATTGAAGAACTTTGTCAGGGCAGATGCACAATCTGAATAGTAATAACCGCAAGTTCCCCAGTAATATGTACAGCAAGTTTATAATTATCAATTTATCACATTAAACCATTTTCGAAACTCTGTAGAAGTCACAGTGTTGGTAGTCCATATATTTTTGCAAAGATGCTGTCCACTCACACTTCCTCCAGCTCATCTGGGGTAATGCTGGGTGTATTGGTTGTAGTATTATAATCGGCTGGGTCTAGGAAAGGATTAATATTAACACAATGTAATATTGTGTCATTCTGGTGTTGTTTATGTAATAATACTAGTCAAGTTCATTGTCTGCTATCATCTCCCCTCTGCTTCACGCTCTTGTGCTTTGACAGGGCAGGCCTGAGGTTACAACCAGGTCATCATATTGTGTTAATCCCGAAGAACACATCAGATCAGCTTGATTTCATTATTGTCGCGAGGCCCCATATGCATCGGCTCAAAGCTACTTAGAGTGATCCTTTCCTCACGCTAGAAGAATATAAGCCTTGTTGTTATCGCCGCCGCTGAAGTCAAAGTGTGACGGACATTGGGCTCACATCCTACAGTAGATTTGGAGCTGGTGGTAAAACGCCGTTATATGTTTTGTGTTGTCCCTGGTTGTGTTTTGTGTTTGCCCAGTGGAATAGACGACTGCTGGGCTTCTTTTCATTTCTGCTCCATTCTGTTTTGAGTGTCTCTGTTCTCCTCAAGCCCTTTATTCTTTGCAGCTGATAAGTGATGCAGATAGCTGTGTTGGATAATAGTGGCTCTCTCACACACATGAAATGTTTCTGATTCAGTCCAACAGTTACTGATAGCACCTTTGAGTGTGTACGTGTTTGTGTGTTTGCTGTGGCGCCTTCTTCTCACAAAGAAAGGGGCAGAAGGAGACGTAATGAGAGGAAGAGAAGAAAAAGATTGTGATTATGCACTGCGATTTGAATAAAATTACACCTCCAATAGTTCTATAATCAAGTCCGAATAGTATAAGCCTGTTTGGAGATTTTCATTTGACTGTCTCATAGGAATTGTTTCAACTTTTCAACATCAGATGGCACCTGATGTTTTTAATTCAGTACAGCCCATTCTGAGTGTATTTTAAACACTGAAGACGTAGCTTGTATAATGACTAACTGGACTTTCCTTCAGGGTTAATACATCTAATCTCACCTAATCCTTTTGAATCCATTTACACCTGCACAGGATTAATCCAGTCCTCATCGTATCATTATTTTTTTTAAATAGATAGACTTTATCTTTGAGTGGCTTTGGCCAGTGCTCCTATGTGCTCTTTAGCAGAGAGGACAGGTTCATGACCCATCATTTCATGTAGAAGACACCACTTAACACCAGTTGATGTTTGTACTTGCTACTTAAAGTTTATAGTTGCAACCCCACAATTGGTTATTATTTGTGATTTACTAAGACACTTCACATGTCACCTTTTGGTTTGTCTTCAATTATTTATGATGAAAGACAAACAAAATTAGTATTTATTTGAACTTACAGTGCATATTAATGAAAATTCCTGTAAATGTGCTGCAAAGCCAAGTTTAGTGATGCCAAATTAAATTCTTCTTAAATTTATAGTGCGACAGTAGCTCAGTAGAGCATTGGCTTTCGAGCTTGAAGGTCCTGGGTTCGAGCTACAAGCTCTCCACCGACTCCCACTGATGTCCACTGTTGTTGTGTCCTTGGCAAGACACTTAACCTTTGGGAACACCAGATGCCATGTAATGCCTAGCGTACATCGACAGAGAAACTGGAGACAACTAGTTGCAAGGCGGCTTTTGGCAACTGAGAGTAGATTATGGGAGATGATCAGTTGCCGAAATTGGTCGATGTGAGCGCTCTTACAACTGGAGATAAACAGTCAATCTCCGGATTCAGTCAGTTGCCCGTGTTCTACTTTTCGGCAACTAGTTGTACTCAGATCCGGATGTTTTGAGAGTGTTATCATGTGACGTAGGCGCGCCCTCTACAGTTTATGCCAAAAAACACCCTGTAGTTGACGGCCAACAGTTTTCATCAGATTGTCGATGTGTGCAGGGCAGCAACTCATAGGCGACGGATATAATCAGTTGCCAGTCCGATGTACTGTAGGCATTAGGTGACAAACTGCTGTTGTGTCCTTTGCAAGACATTTCACCCCCATTGCCTAGAATGAGTCTGGTGTGTGAGTGAATGGTTGGTGGTGGTTGGAGGGCCCGATGGCACATACTGGTTGCCTCGCTTCTGTCAGTGTGCCCCAGGGCAGCTGTGGCTACAGTAGTAGTTTATCACCACTGTGTATGGAGTGAATGAATAATGACATGTAAAGCGTCTTTGAGTGTCCAAAAAAGCGCTATATAAAACCAATGCATTATTATTATTCTTTGTTGGTTCCGATTCCAATCCAATGGGCCTATACATTGGTTTCAGGAAGATTAAACATAAGGAATATTGCCATAGTGATTAATAATTCAAACCTCAATGTAATATCTTTGGAATGGGAGAAAGATCCTCAATGAAACAGGAAGCTAAACCCATGAATGCGCAGGTGCAGCGTCAGGTGACATGCAAACATGTTGTGTTTTTAAGCACACATTCCCAGTGCTGACACAGCCCTTGTTTCACTCTGAGCAGTGGGCACCATAGGTTTAGTGACAGCCTCATCATATCCACCTTGTTGTACGTCTGAGCTTGAACGCCCAGCCACTGTATACATACACATGTAGAGACGCAAGCCCCCCTCCAGGTTGCCTTTGTTCCCAGCATCTGTTTCCTTCTGTGATTAATTGCAATTAGTGAGAGGTTTGAAGGCCCGTAGAAGAACACAGCATGAGGAAAAACATCAAGATTAATGAGGGGAGGCATTCGTCAGATACAGAGGGACAGGAAGGAGGGGGGAGGGGGGGTACAGGGAGGGGCTGACAGAAGAGGCAGCAGAGAGAAGAAGCTTCCTAATGACGTATACTGTGAGAGCACAAGACCATGAAGAGGGGATATGACAGGGATGGAACCAGGGAGAGAGACACAGCCAATTGTCAAAGCTCAGGCCACAGAGCGTAGCCACAGGGGACTTATTAAATATGGAAATTAGAATTACTAATTGACCTTTGTTAATAAGCGCAGCGGGAGGCCAGAGAGCGAGTTGGCATTCGTGTGGAGGCTGCATGTGTGGGAAGCTACTTATATAATAATGTAGTTGGCTCAAAAATCTCTTTAATGTTTAAATACAGCATAATAGAGCAGATTGTCACAAAAAGGCACTCTGAAATGATAGTTATTTTCATGTTGTAAATTTCATTTATCTTCAGTGTTTATCAAACATGTTTAACAAAATGCACATCAGTCTATGTTTTATGTGTTAGAAAATTATCCTAGTTGCATTATGTAAACGTATATTTCTCCTGTGTGAGATCAATAAAGTCTATCTTATCTTATCTTATATGCAGTGTCAGTATGTTCTGTCCATGTGAAAGATACACAGAATCATTCATTCATTCATTGCAGAGCTCAGCCCTGTTTTTGTTTTTTTTACTGTAACTTCAAATGATTAAAAGACACATTTAAATATAATTATTATGAATTCACTGAACCAAGGGCATGAACATAGGTTCAAGAGTAGAGCCCTTATACATTGCTCCTTTAATCCTGTTAGTCACTCAGGGGCCACTGAGGCCCAGTGCCTCAAAGGAACAATTGTTGCAAGGTCCTGAAGTGGCGCTGAGGAAGAGTGGTCAGCCACACACATGGGTAGACACTCTCTTTAGAAATGACACAACATCTCAGCTGGTGTTCATAAACATTCTATTGTGCCTCTTCATCCATGGTCACTGATTTTCATACCTTCTTTTTTATACTGACACAATGTTTTTTTTATATACATTCTTGTTACAGATATTTACAATGGCATATTATTATTTGTGTAAATCTGGTGGGCAGTCGACCCTTTCAACTTACTTTGCATGCATCTATTTTGTATTCTGTCCTATTCCTCATAATACTAGTGGAGCACGACTCTATGTTACCAGCAGAGGGAGCACTGCACAGTGTTGAGTGAAGTTCCTATCCTTTGTTAAGGGTGCTGACTTTATTGTTCATCTATATAGGAGTAATGGCCAAAACACAGTGTCAATGACATTTGAATTAGAGAGCAGCTAAATTAATTATTTTTGTAAAGTATGCAACAATCAAAATGTCACAGTAGATGAAGCTGTGCTTTTGGAAGTGGAGGAGGAATCGACAGACTGATTTGTTTGGTGTTATTAATCTGGGTTAGGCTCTGCTGGCATTGGTCTCGTCTCATCTGTGTACAGTGTGTTTGTGCATGTGTGTAGTCAGTGTTTGTCTGTCAGTGCATTGAGCAGAGGGACACTTTGATTGAGCTCTGTGCAGTAAAGCTGTCTGTTTGCCAGACGGTTTGTCTCTTGGCCAAGAATGCACAACAATGCAATGATTTTCTGTCAAAAGGCTGGAGCATTCTTCAAATGGTCACTGAACTCTTTCTTCACTTCACTTGATCACGATAGTTTTCTTAATTCTCAATGAGGTGAAGATTTCTTGTCTAACTGTGGCTGTGTCTGTATATCACTGAGATCCTTTTGATTGACATAAACTGTCCTTTTGGATTTTTATTTGTGCCAACTTGCATGTGGGTAAGTACTTACAGGAGTGAAAGAGGAAAGCCAATGACCTTTGGCCTGTGGGCTCATTAATGTGAGGAGTGTGCAGCGATGATGTGGCGGGGGATAATTGGTGTGCATTAAGCGTGTGTCTGTGTGCGTCTACAACAGTGTCAGGGTACACATGATTTATCACATATTAGCGGCTGAGAGGCGGATCGAGGCATTGAAAAGCTTGGTATTACCAGGTCAGGTCAGAGATCATCAGGGGTCATGGTGCTGAGTGGATATCAAAGAGCATCCTGGGAGAAAAGTATGGCTGACCAGAGCTATAAGCTTGCACAGAGAGACAAAAGCAAGTAAAAAGACCAATACACATCTCTACAGCCGTCTGCTGTGAGGAATGCACAGAGGGCAAAGGCCATCACAGGGTTCAGAGGTGAAAGGACAGGGGAAATGGCAATTAGATCAGATTGTATGTTGTGATGGTCCCACTTTTGGATTCCACCTCTAACATGCAGCTTCAATGGCTTTCAAGCGCGACTCATCTCTTGACAGACTGGCAGCAAATATGTTCCAAAATACCTATCTTAACCAAGTGTGCTAGTACACCCAAACATACATGCTGAAGCAGACAAAGCCCCACAAAAGCAGCTAATTTCACACCGACTCTGCTGAGGCCCTGGTTGGGCACGGCTGTGGTGCACAGACAGAGAGACAGATGGTGCAGGGCTGGCAGGAGGAGTTGGGGCTGTCCTCCGTGCGTGTATGCTCTTTCAGCATGTGTACGTATGTGTTTCAATGTTGTTTATGTGCATGCAAAATTGTGTCAGAACATCCTCCCATGTCTGCACATATCAAACATCACTTTGAACGCCATACACTGTACGAGAGTATGGCGTTGACTGTACTAGTCAAGGCTTTAGTTTTCAGGATACGCTCTTAGGATCCAGACTCCTTCCTTTCGGCAAATGTCAGGATACGTTACCTTCTGCTTAACCTCCATGTCTTCATATAAGCGCTCTTCCTTTCAGTGGCACTGTTTTTTTTTTTTGCACACGTCATTTGCCTTTTCAGATGGCAGACTGCAAGGCATATTAAACCACAAGACAAACCTGTTTGAAGTTGAATGTAGCTGGCACTGAATGAAACAAGCTCTTGTGTTTTGTTTTGCTTGAGGTATTGTTTTATTTCTCAGAGTGAAAATGTGTGCGGATGTTTGTGTGTGTGTGTTTGTTGGCGCTAACTGTGATGGCTGGTTTTTATGATAGCCTGTGCATAGCTAAAGCTTGTTAGCATGCATGGGTTGGCTGAACCAGGGCCAGAGAGGAAGAAGAGGAGAAATTGAAATGTGTAATAAGCTGGAATAAACAGGGCTACTCAGTAAACTATAGACATAATACTTACTGTAAATGTAGTGTAACGTACAGCATGAATAATGAAATAGATACTATCAAGAGATTTTTTCACTCACCCAGAGGCAAATATTGTAATGGATGTGCTGGTAGATAGAGAAGCACTGTGACTGTTGGTGAGGCTGACAGCCAGAGAGCCAACCAGGCAGACAGAGAACCAGTGTCATGGCGCACAGGGGGAACAGGAGGAGCGATAAGGCTTCATATTCCCCAGAACAGGTGGTACTGACTTGTGCCTGCTGCCACCTGGCTTCAACAGTCACTGACCTTCTTCTCTTTGCTCTCACTTCTGGCCACAACACTGTCATTGTTGATCCTAAGCACACCACTGTACTCTTATGGAAGTGTTATAGTTACCTTATGAAGGTGACTAAAGCAGGCATAGTGTGATTACCAGCCTCTCTTGATGTGCCCAGTGGGGTAAGTCCCAGGTCCCCAATCAGAAGAGGCCAGAGCGGCCCGCTGCTCCAAAGGTTGGACCCAGAGTCCCCAAAGTAACAGAGGCCACCTGCTCCCATTCAGAGCTCCATGGCCTGGCCTGACCACAGCCCCGCTAGCACCAGGCAGGCTAATTAAACTCAGTGTGGAATTTACTCCAAACTCCTACTCACACCAAGAGGCGCTCAGAGCTCTGCCAGATATCTTCAGCTGCAGCGTGTTCAAATTTAATAACACAAATAGACAAACAAAGAATCATCCACCCACGCTTCCTGGACAAGATAAAAAAGTAAAGAATGCAAATGTTTTATTTCTCAAGAACTTAAATAACTGTATTACCCACAATCACATAAACACAGAGACATGATGCTGCCAACAGACTGTCCCATTTTATGAGGGGGGTGTTCAGTTTGGCGCCCGCCCACAGATTCTCTCCTTTCTGATCTCAATGCAGCATTTCTTATTGTCCCATGACACACTGGGTAGGAACAAGCTTTCACTGATGCTTTATACAAATCTCCTTTTGACTTTACATGAAAGAGGTTTTGGCACAAACAAGAGCTAAATATAAAATTGTATCAGCAATCATTGTTCGCTAATCATAGCCAGCCACGTGTGCACGATAAAAATTACCAGTCTATTTAGACCGGTTTCGGAATCTTAAAAGTCCATCAGCATTTCTCATTACTTGTGGCAATAAAAACTGTCACATGGATTAAGTTTGGAGACTTAAGTATGTTATGAATGCTTTTGAAAAGGGCTGGAGGTGGAGGAAGCATATTTTTCAAGGGAATGTGTTTTTTAAAGAAGAGAGTCAGACACACTGAGGTAAGATGTGAGGTGTGACTGTTTTCTAAACTGATTGGAGGCCAGTCGTCGCAGACCCTAAAAGCTTCCAACATGCCATGAGGAGTTGTGCCATAATCCTCTGTTCCAGGTAAACAGCTTTATTCTGATCAAAGCCTGGGCACATTTCCCACTCACTCTCTTCACATTTTTATCCAGACCTAAAACACTTAATGTTTTCCTTATTATGCTGTTAATAGTAATCAAACGCCCCTATAGTCACACAGTGTAGCTTGTGCAGTTTAGACATGTTCCTCATAAATCTGATGCTACAGTTGACTCCCTCTAATGGCTCACGGTGGTATAGCAGAACAATATATTTAGTTGTGTTTGAGACTAGAGTTTTGCACGGAATAAGTCACAGCTTTGATAGTGAGCTGTAAACTCACTGTGCTGCATGATGCAGTCTCTCCAGCTCACAGCAGAGGAACTCATGTGTTTACACTCCATCACAGACACTCTTTAATCTCTCGCTCCTCTCATTTCTTTTCTTTTCTTTCCTCTATCCACTCCATTTAGTCATTAGGTCGACTCTCATCTGCATAAGCTTTCCGTTATAGCACTCGATTGCACTGGGCTCTGGCTCATGTTTATTAAATAAGCCTTCTTGTTGTGTCAGCCCCCAGCTTGCCCAGCTCTTTGCCTTGTCCTATTATTATTTTTTTCTTTCTTTTTGTCATCCCTCTCTCTGCGGTTGGCATGCTGGCTCGGCCTTCCCCTTCCCCCTCGCCTCGTATTCCTCTGTGGGGGTATTAAAGGCTGTTTCTGTTGGCCGTCACTCTTCATAAGTGCTGTCTTGCTCAGTGTGTTCGGCCTGTTCCCTGTGTGAGTGCACCTCAATGCCCTGGTGCGCGCCTCACTACAGGCCCCACTCAGAATGGAAATGAAGGCAGTCTGTAATGAGTTCCACTCAGCCAGGGTCCACGACCCTGCCACCGTCAGCCAGCTTAGAGGAGAGAATCAGAGAGACTGGGAGAGGGCACAGAGACGGGGGTCAGAGATGGAGGGAAGAAGAGGCTCATGGGAAAACTGCTTTTTTATATTTTTTACCCCCCTCTTTAGTGCCTGGTTGCCAAGCTGCTACAATGTTAAGCTGGCCTTTCTTTCAGTCCATAGGGAACAGTGAGGAACATCACATAGGGCGGGAGTGGACTGATATTTCCTTAAGGTTGTATGGGAGAGGTGCAGGAAAAGGACACTGCTAGGGAGCAACACAGTGTATTTTCATACTGTATTTTCACTTAACCACAGCGATTTGAAAAAAACAAAAACATTTTTGTTTAAAAGCCAAACAGGTGCAAAGTTGAAGCAGTAACCTTCAGCTCTTCATCAGACTGTGCTGGAGAGAAGTGAGAGTTGTGGTGTTGTGATGACAGACAGCTGATAAGGAGACCTATGTGGGGTCAGTATAGATACAGCCCCCTTCTATCCCTCTTTCTGTCCTGAGCTCCTGTACAAGGCTGTCTATTGGCCAGCAGATGCCTCACTAGGCGTCAAGCCTAGGACTTGTGTGCGCTGCTGAAAGAGGTAATGGCTGACTCTACCCGGCCTCTGACCCTGCAGCGCAGCACAAGTCCTACAGTGTTTCTCCTCATGCTGATTACAGCAAGTCAGAGGTGCACTGCCTGAGCCACATACTGTATAGAGAGACATGCAGGGAACCAATCAAAGATAAGAGCTAGTGCTAGTGGATACATCATGACAAATAGAGCATGATCAGAATATACAGAATGTACAGCACAATACAGTAGTGCTAAATCTCAAGACCAATTTCTGCACGTGACGTCTTGTGGAGCTACTGGATGCTGTTTTTATATGATTGACTTGTCCCTCCCTAGGTGTGTGTGTGCTGCGCTCTTATCCCTGGAGAAATGTTTCTTGACATTTGACTAAAGCCTGAGGTGGTCAGCAGGCCACTTTGTCTGAGCATGTGAGTGTCTTCTCTTCCTGTGATGACAAATGTGTGTGTATGCAGCTGACCCGTGTAAAGAGGTGCATGGTTTGTGTGTGGGACATACATTATGGATGCGTTGCCTACCACACAGGACTGCACAGTGCCGCAAGGAATTCCCAGCCTAACAAGCCTCTGTGTGTGTGCTAGCTAGACAACTGAGCCCAAAGCAGCCCATGGCATAGATATGGCATCTCAATATTTCTCATATTTTTTTCTTGCAAAATCATTTGAATGATTGTTTTGATATCACTTACTGTAATGATATTCCTTACTCCTTCACTGCAACGTATTGTGTTTGTTTTCTAATGGTTAGAATTCTCATTCAATTCTCATTATTTATTTTCAAATTGTTCAACAAAGGAGTTTTCCACCTGTTGGTTGATGATTATGTGATACAGTATGTAAAAACACCACCACCTCTACTAAATCACTGCAACATAGTAGTTTTGGAGCGGCACTGATTCTTGGAGGATGTGAGAACAGCTGAACCAGGGGATAGCACCAGACCGCTGTGGCGTCCAGCAAAACACAGATCTACGTAATATTGGAGAATTGATTTTGATGAGGTCTTGTTGGTAATTTGTTAGCAAGGGGTAGGACTATGGCATACAACTGAGTATACAAGTTTGCTTTTAACGTCCCAGGTGGCCAAACACAATAAAACAACAGCATCCTGCAGTGAACTATTCCACAGCTTATCATTTATGAAAGTACTTCTGTCTAAATATTTAATCAGGTTTCTGCCTAAAAATATTTAAAAAATGATTTACAGCAAATTCACTTGTATCTACATTTCTTTTCTATGCCATTATCTACCCGTCATGGACCTTCGTGGATTAGTTCTTGAAAAGGATCAATTTGGGAAATGATCACTGTTTGAGTAATGTGTTTTCCTTTTGCTTTTTGTAAACAGTTTCATATTCATATTGTTACACATATTTGTTGTTGTTTATACAGTACATTCCAACTATTATTACTGGATTATTATTATTATGGACAGTACATCATCCAACAAACATATTAATATTGAGCAAAAACGCCCATTCCTTTTGATGACGCGATAACGCCTTTTTACACTTTACCCTTACAGAAACAGAAAGATGGAAAAGTGAATTCTTCATGCTCAAAGATAATGAATCACTGTGATCTGAGTGGAGAGGGCAGTATGCAAAGGTGTCAAGGCGGCTGCACTCTCGAGAGGTACACAAGCGCAGAGAAGAAAAGCAGAAAGCCGTTTGGGTCGACTGCATTGTGGAAATATCACCCTGCTTGCCTTTTGTAAACATTACCGAGGACAAGTGATGTATCTCTGATCTGTGCAGTGGGCCGGGGAACGGTGAGTCTCCATTGTAATCTCCAGGTCAGGGATCTCCATTGACACAAGAAAAAAAAGGCCCCAATTAAATAACATTGTCGAGCAAGTGAGGTGGAATAGTCCGTGTTCATAAGCATATGATCTTGAAAGTATGTGAGTGATTGTTCATGCTCCTCTGCTGTTTTTTTTTTGTAAGGGGGGCGACAGGATACTTGAAGTGTCACCATGGTGTTGTAATTAGTGAACAGAGGTGAAAGGTTGGCCACATTTCTGCCAGTGCGGGACAGGACCTCTGAAGAGCGAGGCAGCAGAGGAGAAAGAGGAGGGTTTTACAAAACACAGACTAAGCACAAGGTTAAAGGAGTCTCTTAATTGAAACTGGAGAAAAGAAAAAGCCATAAAGCAGCTAGTTTTGTAACGGTTATCCTCTCACTTGCTCTCTGGCAACTCATAGAAATGGGCAAGTCTATGCTTAGGAACTTAATTTGTACTTAAAGCTGCACTAACTGACTTTATTTTCGTATTAATTACGAAAATGATATCCATGTCCATGTAGTGCATTGGGATATACGTCCTTTTGAAGAAAAAGTAGCGCAGATTTGTGCTGGCCTGACATTATATTTTCGATCGAGTTTTGATGAAACAAGGAAGAGAATGTGTTTCGGGTCGCAGATTGTGACCAATCACAGCGGACCACTGACCCCCACTTTCGTGAGAAATCTCCAGGTCCGTTTGCACCATGGATGTATTATGGTTAGCACAGACAGCTATGTTAGCACAACAAGCGGCGGAGCTAACCTGAAACTTTCTCGTCTTCGTCGCCGGTTACTGCTTACACAGCGAAACAGCCATCCAAAAGAAAGTCTCGTTCCTCCGCGCTTCCCAGTTCTATCGTTCTATGGTCACGCCATCCACGTGAAAATCCATATCCATGTATTATCCATATTGGGAGAGGCTAGCTCCATCTCAACACTGTGTGTGTGTGGGGGGCGATAGCTTCGTGGGTGCGGGGAGGGGAGCAGAAAGAGCGAGCCCAGCGAGTCGGCGGCTTCAAAATCCCAAAGTCAGTTAGTGCAGCTTTAAGAATAGAATTACAACGTTTATACAGTAGGTATATAGTGCATTGCAACTCCATGTGTATTTCAAAGACAGTGTAACTAAACAAATTCCAAAAAGACAATGACGAGATGAGGGTCAGAGCACATTCAATAACAGGAGGCAGGGCGTTCCATTTACAATGAGCATATTGAGAGAAAACTGTTTTTTTTCCACCTCCCAACATCTTGACAGTGTTATAAATATTTTTCAGCCTTGACACAGTGCATTGCTTTACACCTATACCAGGGCATTTTACCACGCTATCCTAGAATCACTTATTGAAACCTCATAAATTAGTAAAGAGATAAAACAAGTATTCTCCATCTCATAAAATGTCCTGCAGCTGTCCTGTCAGTACCATTTTTGAAGAAGACTATTATGACACCTTGTGCAGGTCTTTTAGAATACCATCGTTATCAAAGTGTATCTCTGGAGAGAAGGAGTACAGTTCCTGTCAGATTTTCAGTGTGACATGAACAAAGTATATCATCTCTTCTTTAATTAAGAAACCTCTTAAATTGTTATGGTCTTCTCTCCACAAAACTATTGGGATCAAATTTCTGTAAAAGCTTCAGATAGTTAATGAGCGATCAGTTACACTATATTATTTGTGTATAAATTCGTGCGTTTTTTCAGCAATGATTTATGTATTTATTGTTTCTTTGTTGATTAAGCTTCATTCTCTTTTTTTATTTGACTGTATTCACAGTGTGAAGTGTCATTATTTTGTTCTGAGTGTATAGCATATAGTGTATAGTAAGTGTGTAGCACTTTGGAAACTGTTGTGGACATACACAAAATAACTTAAATTAAACTTCTGATATATTAGAATGTAATATATGTGATTACATGCTCATCAGTTATAGTGAAATGTGATAAGAGTGCTTTACTAGTTCAGAATAATTACCTTTCTCAATGAAGAGGAAGTAGACATCTTTATTGTTTAAAAAGTATAACCACTTGGATATTTATAGTTTCTGTGGTACACAGGACTCAGTTGTTTTCTGGCTTCTCAGTCTGGGTTTATCCGCTGCTTGGAGCCTTGATGAGGTTTGAGCAGGTCTTCGGTGTTCAGATGGCCGTGTGCTCAGCCCAGTTATCTTTATGTGTGCACTATGCTCTAAACTGAGGGAGTGCACTGTTAGCAACGAGCCAACTGGCATGACACCCTGGCAGAGGGCTGGCATTCACATGCCCGCTCAGCTCCGCCACCTGTCTGGTCTCTGAGAGAATCCTGGGAGCCTCCTGGGAGAGCCCCCGCTGAGGGCTGTGAGTGTAACTGCCTCTGTGGAGAGTGGTCGAGGCAGAGTCTGACCCCCTGGACCATGGGGTCCTGAAGAGGTCCTTGAGGGGAGGCCTTGTGTGCCAGGGCCTAGGCTGGCCTCTTCATAGGATCTGTGCTTCCCGTGATCCATCTGTCTGTCTGCCTCTCCATCTGCATCTTCAAATGTGGAGCTTCACTGTGTTTGTCTTCATGAAACAGCAATGTCAGTGTAGGAGGGGGCAGTGGTCGAACCCAACAGCAGAAAAGAATATAGCTGTACTAACATGCTGCCTCCTAATACCCCAGGCAATCAATTTATCATTCTGAAGAAGGTCCTTCATTCGTCCCACAGTGGGGAAATTTCACTTTGATGCATACAAATATAGTACATACATATATACACATACACATCAAGGCATGCAGCGAACATCATATCCGCGCTCCTTATAGGCTAAGTGGGTTAAGTGTCTTGCCCAAGGACACAACAACAGCAGGCATCAGTGGGAGTCGGTGGAGAAGGTCCCGTGGTGGGCTCGAACCCACGACCTTTGGGCCCAAAGGCCAATGCTCTACCAACTGAGCTGCTGTCGCCCCTGGAAAAGAAGACAACTAACTATTTAATAATGGCTCTAAGACAGAGTACTATGTGATTAGTGGGTTACAACCAAACAAATATATGTACTTTTCACTAACCCTACCGCTCATTAGTCTCTGGAAAGAGCAGTTTTGATTAAATAATAGAAGAGCCTGTTAAGAATCATCGAGCTGTGCGTTACCTGTGATATGAAGACCAAATTATTCCTACATTGGCCTAGTGTATCGTGATTATTATGATAATATGACAAGCCTAGATGCCACTCACTCAAAACAACAAGAAGGAATCTTCTTGGAAATCATAAAAGAATGCACTTATTGATTTGTTATATTGTCTTCAGCTTTGTTTATATTGTATGCAGAGTTCCATAATCCAGTATGTGCCTTGTTATGGAGGCGCTGGCAGCACCATATTGTTGCTATAATAGTTCAGGTGCAGGTCAGAGTTGATCTTGGACGGGCCACGGGTCAGAGGCTGTTAGAGCGTGCTTCAGTCTGGAGTTAGTGCTGCTCTGAAAGCTTTTAGACCACATGTCTGGGTGCATTAGAGCCCGCGGCTGCCCTTTGAACCCTAATGACGTATAGGTCCATCCAAAAGGGCACTCGCAGTCACCCAGCTTGACTTTTGACCTCAACAGCAGCAAGGGGCTCAAAGGCCAAATGTAACACTCATTGCTTAGCTGTGTGGCCGTACACTGTTCAAAGAACTGTTTACAGCCTCTGACTTAACAGCTGTTGCAGACGTTTCATAACTTCACAGATGCAGTGGTGCAGGGGTTGTTCTGATCTTGTACAATGTTTCTATTGTTGCATATTAGGCTGTACCTCTGTACTCCACCTATGCACAATTCAATAAAAGCAGCCAGCGATTGAGAAAATCATTGTGATCACATTGTCTTTCCAACCCCCACTCCTTCATTACTCTGAAACCTTTGATAATTTTCTGCATCATCTGTGAAATCAGCTCTGAGATCCCTGGCTCCACACTATAAGCCCTGCTGTGTACATGTCCTTATCACCCAAGCAGGCCGGGGAGGTGTAATGTGGCCAAGCTGTTTTCCTTGTAATGTAGGCTATTCTTCATGTCTTATCTGAGGCTGCTAATGTCTTGGGCCAGTGGAGGCTGGAGTGTGCGATTCATGGCCTGGACCTTGGCTTTGTGAGAGTATACATCAATAACCTCTTTCCCCCGCCACCACCACCTTCACTACCCATAAGGCCCTGTTTCAGTCCTCTTCTTTTTCTAGCAGACAAAGGACATGTAAAGATCACCAGTCCAGGAAGCTGGGGCAACAGTGATTTAGGAAGAAAAGGAAGCGAGAGGGCAGAAGGGTAGAGAGTCAATATATTTAACCTTACACTATTAATAGTAATACTAAAATAAGTTGTTAAGATTAGTGCTCAGTTGGTAAAGCATTGGTCGTTGAACCCCCCACGACCCATGTCACAGACTCCCGCTGTCGTTGTGGCCTTGGGCAAGACACTTAACACCCACTTTGCCTGAAGCCCCCGCTGAAACACTAAGGCTGTGGCGCCACTGATGGAGCAGCCATCTTCCCGTGGACCCACCACCTGCAGGAGGATCAGTGAGGCGCTATGAGCATTGGGGGCAGCCCTCCGACCCAGAAATGGACTAATAAAGGGGATGAAAATGAATGTTGTTAAGATCTATAAGTAACCTAGTGGAGGTCAGTAAATCCATATGTGTGCACTTTCACAAGGATAAAACTGGTTAAAGTCAAACAAAAGGTTTTTGCTCGCTGGCTTTTTGTTTTATATTATTTTGTGTACGCACTTGTCACTTGAACTAACAACAGTCATTGAGCTGTTGAGATTCTCATTGGATGAAACGAGAATGGAGAACAAGATGCTTAATGATTACAGGGCTATGGAAATAAGAGAGAAAATGTACTTTTTAGAAGCAGAAAGAAAATAGATTTTGGTGAACACACTCTTAACAGCTCATATTTCTTTTTCGGTGTTGGTTGGCGCATGATGCCACCCATGTATCAGAGCAAAATAGAAAGCAGACACAAGGACCCTGTGGTGATAACGAATTAATGCTGTTCTGTGGAGTTCTCTTTTTCAAGTGCCTCAGACCTACTGGGAGAAAATTAGACCTTGTGTACATCAGAATACACAATTTTGTTGAATAAAGATATAGATTGATTCATTGTAGTTTTTCAACCACAGCTCTGGACTGTAGGCTCAAGCTACATAAAGTGAGAAGGTCACTTTAAAAAATGGTGGAACACTGGTCTTATTTTCAAACTCTTTCACAACAACCTGCTCAGGGACTACAGGGACTATATAAGCGCTGCTGCTACAACCTGGTACAATGCATCTCTCCTCTTGGCTACTGTTTATTGTACACTGTCACTGTACACTAGAAATGAAAATTATACCATACTATACTCTTAAGATACTATAAAGTTACACCTATACATATACAAGTACTGTATGTATACAAATAATATACCTGCGTTACGGGATACTGGTGTCAAGGACTTTGTTAACAATTTATTGCAATATTTTTCTTTCTCAAAGTAAACAATATGAACTGCAGTGTTTTTTGATTATCCCTTCACCATTTTGTGTTCTGTTCTTTCCAGGCCCTCAACTAAGAGATTGCTGTAATGCTTGCACATCTTTGCGGTATCAATATCAATACAAGTTTTTTCAGTCGTAGTGCAGGCCATTAAAGTGACTTATTGTACAGTCTGAAAGCGGTGGGGAAAAAGGCCCTGCGGTAGCGCTCCTTCCTACACTGAGGGTGTCTCAGTCTTCCACTGAAGGAGCTCCTCAGCTCCTCTACAGTCCTGTGCAGTGGGTGGGAGGTATTGTTCATGATGGAGGTGACTTTAGTTAGCACCCTCCTGTCCCTCACCTCCTCCACAGAGTCCAGGGAGCAGCCCAGAGTGGAGCTGGCCCTCCTGACCAGTTTGTTCAGTCTACTCCTGTCCCGCTCTGTGCTGCCCGGGGCCCAGCACACGGAAGCGTAGTGTGGCAGAAGCTACCACAGAGTCATAAAAAGTCCTGAGCAGAGGCCTGCTCACTCCGAAGGACCTCAGCCTCCTCAGAAGGAAGAGGAAGCTGCCCTTACAGAGGGCTGGTGTTTTGGGACCAGTCCAGTTTATTGTTAATGTGAACACCCAGGTACTTGAAGCTGTCCACCAGCTCAATGTCCTCCCCGAGAATGTTCAGCAGCGTGTGGAAAAGTGTGTCTGTCTCCCCCAATATTTAACTGAACTTTCCAAACAACCAATTATTTAAATTGAAAAGGGTGCCTACACTTTTCATACCACTGTAATTATAATGACTTGATGCACATTAGCAATCCAACCACAAGTTATAACTATGGTTGTGCATTATATTGGAAAAAATCCAAGTGTTGATATTGATATTGATTAGTCGAGTGGCTGGAAAGAAAGGGGTGCCCACACTTTTTTATATCACGGTAAGTCATATCCAAACACTAATAAAGGTTGTATGTGATCCTGATGTAAATGTTGCCATGTTTGATTTGTCATAAATCACTGACATATTGCACTGTAGAGGTGAGCTTGTAAATGTACAGTGTTCGATTACTGCCCTAGCCCTGCTCTGTCTGCTCCACCTCCACTCTACTGGAGCCATTTACGCTGCTCTCCCTAAAGCGTCCATTATGTGCAGCTGAGGTGGCTCTAATGGCCCACAGCCCTCCTGTTCTCCCACCTCTTCCCCTTTCATTTTCTCATAACAAGCCCCTTGCCCTCGCTCGCCGCCGCCACCCAGACAAGATTATCCCAGCATTTTCCACCTCTGTGCTCTCTTCGCTGCTTCCTATAGTGTTGGTCAGGCGTGACCCCTGAAACACGCATCTGCAACAGCCATTTCTCCCCCGTGTATCTTAGACAAGCACACTTAGAATAGGTTACAGATCATTTCGAGCACCTTACTTGAGGCAATTACTTCTCTCTATGGTCACCACCGTCTTGGCCCATGCCCTACTTGGAGTGGGCTCTCTGCTATTATTCCCATTCGGTGCACAGTGGGCTCACACTGTAGCCGTGAGGTCCAGCGGTTCACCTCTTTGCTGCCAGCTGTGAGAGATACTCCACCTATCAGGCCACACAGCCACCTCTCCTCCCTGTGGTTCTGCCAACGCATGCAGGTGCAATAGTGTTAGTTATGTGTCACTGCGGAAGAGGACAGACAGTTCCAGGTATTCAGCCTCTTACAGCAGTGGTATATGCAGCTATGTTTGTGCTATGAAATAAATATAGCGCTTAAATGATATTGATTCATTCTGAGTAAACCAATCATTTGATCCTTGAAAATCTACTCTTTTGAAGGGATCTTTAAATGTAGCTTTTTTGGGACATGTTTAGAACTTCACCATCCTTTTGAAACCAATGGAGAGGGTGCGTTTACATTGTAGATTGTGATCATGTCATGAAATAGGAGAGAGACTAACAGCT
The DNA here is from genome assembly GCA_964034765.1 of Knipowitschia caucasica. Classification (NCBI taxonomy): domain Eukaryota; kingdom Metazoa; phylum Chordata; class Actinopteri; order Gobiiformes; family Gobiidae; genus Knipowitschia; species Knipowitschia caucasica. The sequence continues at coordinate 26,813,556 of OZ035826.1, forward strand.
CTAGGGAATAGTTTAATACCTGCATGTAAAAACCACATCCCGTCAGACTTTTGAAGCTGTGCAGGACAGGACCTGGTTAGTTCTGTGATGGGAGACAGTTGGGAACACCAGGTGCCACAGTGGGGCGGCTGTAAAGTGTTTTTGTGTCCTTAGGCAAGACACTTAACCCACACTGCCTAGAATGAGTCTGATGTGTGCGTGAATGGTCAGTGGTGGTCAGAGGGGCCGATGGCATGTATGCCCCAGGGCAGCTGTGGCTACAGAAGTAGTTTATCACTGCAGTGTATGGAGTGACATGTGAAGCATCTTTGACTGACCTGAAAAGCGCTATATAAAACCAATGCATTATTATTATTATTATTATTATTATTGTTATGCATTAGTTGATCACGATTGGGGGGTGGGGAGTTAAAATATAATAAAGTTCCATTTTTATTTGTGGGAACCCGGTAATTAAACTTGCTATGACTAAATGATCTGTTTTGTTATAAAGTCAAATGATCACATATGAGTGTTATTTGACCAATCAAACAAAAAAAATAAAAAAAACCACCTTTGTGTTAAAATCTATGTTTCTCGCTGTCTGGTAGTTCTCACATTTATGTCTTTTTGGCCTCTGTCATCAGGTTTTCCAGTAAAAAAGAGAGTATACAGCCTCGCTCAACTAAGAAGCTCTCAGCATTTAAAAGATAAAATATATTCTTATAAGACAGCATGTTATGATCTGATTAGTTCACAAATTGTTTCTTAAACAACCTTGTATATGTTGAAACAAAATACACAATAGGTACACATCGTCCACGTTTCTACTCCATCACTGCCTCTCTGCTCTTTGCATGCTACAATATTATATTTGCATCCGATTTATGTCCGATGTGATCTTAACCAAGCGCTCGTCATAAATAAAGTGACGTCGCAGCAGGTGCGGAGGGGAAATCGAAGTATTTCTGGGGCTAACTCATAACCCCATCAAACAGCCACTGAGCCCTGTCTCTTTGCTCTCACTACGCTCTGTTCTGGAGGTATAATTGAGGGTGCGATCGTTACGGAGGCTGTAAATCCCACTGTAAATCCAGCCACAGTGGTCAGCTCTAAAAACGCCTGTCCACCTCTGACGGATACGGCCAGTTTGTTTAAGGCGACAGCCAATCAATCACAGGCACACTCTATAAGAACACTGCGCCTTGAGCCAATGAAAATGACAGATAAAAACGTCCATTATGTGTTTGTTCTTTAAAGAAAAGAAAAGCATGATTATATTTCAGCATTACAGAGTATATCATTTATATTTGTTTTCCATGGAGGATGTAACGAAACATGTTTTATAATCTATGGTAACACTTCTAAACCTACACTCTTTACTAGAATTTACACAGTATATACATTATACCTGGGAATCCATCTAACCTTAACCGTAAGAGTATTTGAAGTTGGGGTACTTGACTTTAAAAACACAAAAAAAAAACAAATAGCTCATCTAATTTGAATTTAGATAAACTTTTTCAGGCAGACAACTGAAAACCACCCTCACTCAGCCCTAGGCCCAAAGTGTCAATAAGTGACTCACAAGGCTCTTACCAATCAGAATCAGAATCATCAAAAGTAGAGAAAGAATAAGACATAATAAAACATTTCTATAAGTATACAATTATTAATATTATGTCTATATACAAATTCACTCACATACAATATACATTATGGTATAGTACAAGATAGAATTAGTACAAAATGTTTTCTAATAAGATGAACCAGTATGTGGTCTTATTTGTTCACTACATTTAACTTTTACAAGGTAAAAAAATATTGTTGTTAGGTACCCCGTGTTTAATTTCTTGTAGAGCATTTACCTGCTAACAAGCTACAGTCTTCAGCTTCTATGTTATTTTTCAACACCAAGAGTTTGTAAAGTAAACATACAAGTATTCGGCCCCCTTGAACCTTTCATCATTTTGTCACATTTCAGGCTTCAAACATAAAGATATAAAATTTTAATTTTTTGTCATGAATCAACAACAAGTGGGACACAATCGTGAAGTGGAACAAAATTTATTGGATAATTAAAACTTTTTTAACAAATAAAAAACTGAAAAGTGGGGTGTGCAATATTATTCGGCCCCTTTACTTTCAGTGCAGCAAACTCACTCCATAAGTTCAGTGAGGATCTTTGAATGATCCAATGTTGTCCTAAATGACTGATGATGATAAATAGAATGCACCTGTGTGTAATCAAGTCTCTGTATAAATGCACCTGCTCTTTGATAGTCTCAGGGTTCTGTTTAAAGCGCAGAGAGAACCATGAAGACAAAGGAGAACACCAGGCAGGTCCGAGATACTGTTGTGGAGAAGTTTAAAGCCGGATTTGGATACAAAAAGATTTCCCAAGCTTTAAACATCTCAAGGAGCACTGTGCAAGCAATTATATTGAAATGGAAGGAGTATCAGACCACTGCAAATCTACCAAGACCCGGCCGTCCCTCCAAACTTTCATCTCAAACAAGGAGAAGACTGATCAGAGATGCAGCCAAGAGGCCCATGATCACTCTGGATGAACTGCAGATAACTACAGCTGAGGTGGGAGAGTCTGTCCATAGGACAACAATCAGTCGTGCACTGCACAAATCTGGCCTTTATGGAAGAGTGGCAAGAAGAAAGCCATTTCTCAAAGATATCCATAAAAGTCTTGTTTAAAGTTTGCCACAAGCCACCTGGGAGACACACCAATCATGTGGAAGAAGGTGCTCTGGTCAGATGAAACCAAAATCCAACTTTTTGGCCACAATGCAAAACGATATGTTTGGCGTAAAAGCAACACAGCTCATCACCCTGAACACACCATCCCCACTGTCAAACATGGTGGTGGCAGCATCATGGTTTGGGCCTGCTTTTCTTCAGCAGGGACAGGGAAGATGGCTAAAATTGATGGGAAGACGGATGGAGCCAAACACAGGACCATTCTGGGAGAAAACCTGTTGGAGTCTGCAAAAGGCCTGAGACTGGGACGGAGATTTATCTTCCAACAGGACAATGATCCAAAACATAAAGCCAAATCTACAATGGAATGGTTCACAAATAGACGTATCCAGGTGTTAGAATGGCCAAGTCAAAGTCCAGACCTGAATCCAATCGAGAATCTGTGGAAAGAGCTGAAGACTGCTGTTCACAAACGCTCTCCATCCAACCTCACTGAGCTCGAGCTGTTTTGCAAGGAAGAATGGGCAAGAATTCCAGTCTCTCGGTGTGCAAAACTGATAGAGACATACCCCAAGCGACTTGTAGCTGTAATTGCAGCAAAAGGTGGCGCAACAAAGTATTAGCGCAAGGGGGCCGAATAATATTGCACGCCCCACTTTTCAGTTTTTTGTTTGTTAAAAAAGTTTAAATGATCCAATACATATCGTTCCACTTCACGATTGTGTCCCACTTGTTGTTGATTCTTGACAAAAAATTACATTTTTATATCTTTATGTTTGAAGCCTGAAATGTGGCGAAATGTTGAAAGGTTCAAGGGGGCCGAATACTTTCGCAAGGCACTGTAATTCCACATAGCTCATGTCTGTTCCCAGACTGACCATGCTCCATACGTAGCTGACCACTTCCAAGCCTTCTCACTGACCTATTGCTCCACCTGAATGTGTACATGAGTCTAAGATTATGAGAATGATGAGACCTTGCATGTAGCATGTGTATGTGGCGTGTCCATGTTGGCATCACTGCAGAGTTGGTGTTGGGTGCTGTTTGGCGGCCCTTGCAGTCTCGGGGCTTGGTCGGGTGCCTGAACTAAACCTGGGCCAAATCTATTCTGTGTCATACTCCTAATTTTTTCTCTCACATTCATATCTTTGTACATTGTTTGCTGCTTTGGCTGTTGTTTTTTCTGATTAAGACTCCCGCTTTTTAAAAGTACTTAGACATGTACTGGATACCGTAGACTGCACTTGCAATTAGGTCTTTGCTTTCTGCTCAGGAGCACCATAATAAATTCAAAAATCAAATCCCTGCTGATGATTAATCCATTCAACTCTTTGTCTTTTATTATCGTTCTAAGATGTCTCCTCAGCTTCAGCTGTGGGCTGCTGGTAGACTAATGCTCAAGCTAATCCCAGAATAACGATAGGGATAGAAACATATTCTATCCAGAATGAGAGGTGCCTATTAGAATGGCACAATCTATAGTTGTATCCTCTATGCTCTTTGAGCAAAACCAGGCTGTTCAGGGTTTTGACCTGTCTGTTGGCCTGAAGGTCATATGTATGATGGGTTTCTCTGCACTTTTTCCACATTAGTTTAATGTATTCTTTAAGTTATAATGTATGTAACCAAAAAGTCTGCCAGTGTCCATAATGACCACATTTTTTCTCACTATCCAAGTTATCTTTCCTTCTCTCTTTCGTGTCGCTCCTTCCCAACCCCCAACTCCCTGCAGCGTTTTCCAAGATGACAGGACAGTGTTTTTCCTTTGTTAGGGAGTTGCTCGCACATTCTCCTCTCTGTTGACAGGTAAAAGAAATGAAAGATACTAAAAGACTGAGCCTGATGAAATTCCCTGGGGAGGAGGAACAAGATGGAGAGTTAGAGCAGAGAGTTAGAGCAGAGAGAAGAGAGAAGCAGCCGTTGCAAAGACATGGGGAGAGGGAATCCACAGAATGGCTAAAGGTAAAGCATTTAGGGAGGGGAGAGAAAGGATTGAGTCACAGTGAAGAGGAGGAGGCAAAGAGAGCCTTGACAGTCTGTGACCTCGGGTAAGTCTCTTCGACTGTGTGCTGATGCGTGAAACCTGAGCACACGCACTATTAGCACGCCTCACTTACTGAACACAGCAGAGGCCTGACACAGGCCAAGGCAGCCACTCACAAACCACATACACACATATGGTCTTATTATAGGAATATATTTCATTTTAAATATCCCACAAAAAATGCCTAGTACACTTCAATATTCTTATCTTGTTTAATTATTGAGCTATAGTTTAATGATTTAAAAGAAAACTTGACGAGGTAACTGGTTTTATAAATGAGTGTAGGTCGAATGAATCCAGTATATACGTGTACACTGTAGATTGTCACAAAAGACAGTTCAGTCGTTGAGTTATAGCTCAGTGGCTCAGGAGTGGGTGGAGAAGGTCAGCTCAGGCCCTGCAGTGCCCTGGAGGAAGTGCTGGTGATCCAGACCTGTCAGACTGACTGTTGTGGCTTCATACAGTTGTGATTCACTCTTTGCCTCAGGCAGGTCAGGTCATGAAGTGACTGGCTCTGTTCTCTTTGGATGTAAGCTAATGGGTTAACATCTCTGTCCAGTAGACAAGGATGAATGTGGCAAACAGGCCAATGAGGGAATGTCACTGGAGAGCTTAATTCAAGCATTAACACACTCCCAGCAGCTCTTAAAGTAGAAGCTGTCAAGTGGATTTGCAATTAAATATTAACCAGAGTCTCATGCTTTGAGTGTGCTGCCTGTGTTTGTGTAGACATGCTGCCTGTGGGGGTGCCACCTGGTGGCTCCGTTTCCGTCTCTTTGTGGAGGTCTGGCTGTGCACCACTCCCCACACCTGTCTCGAGGCCATGGCAGCGTACACAGCACATGCATGCATATATTTGTTAATCAAATGAGCAGAGCTTTTAACCATTTCCTGTGCCTTTCATCTACGGTTCACGTTTCCTTTTGCATGCCTCCATGTGTGTCTAATAACATGCAGAGTTACAGATCTGTTGTTTGATAAAGAGACAGATGAAGGACTAGAGAGTGCAGGTAAGAGAGGCGTGCAACTATAAAAAGCCTCATCAGAGCAGAGAAGTGTGGCGTGATACGTTCCCTGAGCAGCGGACAGGGAAGCTTCTGTTGTCTGTCCTCCAAAGCAGGTGTGCTGCAAGGCATTATGGGAAGGGTATGATATGACAGCACATCAGTTTGTCAGCCTCAGCTCCCCCTAACCATAGACCCCCCATCCCCCACCCCCCAATCATCTTCTCCCCTGCTATTGGTCATGTGACTGTTTAGAGCTGGCAACCATCTACAGTACATTGAAAACCAACTTGAAATATGTAATGACAGCATTCTAAGTGCGGCGCAAAGCCTTTTTTATGAGTATCAAAAAGTCACTCTCAAAGGAGGGATTTTATTCATTTTCTGAGAAACTTCTTGAAGACTTGAGCCTGTATTGTTAAGCCATGTTAAGTGTTATCCATATTAAAACATAATGTCCAAATGTCATCACAAATGTATTTGTATTGTTGCTTGTAATTTATATCAAATGTCCTTATGGCTTAATCTGTGTGTTTGACGTTGAGATAAAGATTTGTTGTGGTTTGGGTAAAGTGTACAGTGGGACTGAATATTTGTGTACATGTTGTCACCTCAGCTGTCACCACAAGGTGCGTCTGTAGCTCTGGTCTGGGGTAGTTCTGGGTAGTTCTGAGGCCTCTGGGGCCACTTGTGACAGCTGTGTGACATACTTTACACTGACTGTTGGATTATTCTCTTGTGAATACTGTGCTTATACAATCTGTTTCAACATTGTATGTTTTATTGAGTGGAACTTCTCCTTAACCTTTTCTTTTCATCTTTGCCCTTGCTGCTCCCTTGACACAGAGTGCACAGGTAAGTGGTTAAAAGTACACTCACACATTCAGTAAACTGTGATCGGAAACTGTGTGGCTGTTAAAGGTCTGTGATGGGTTATTTGTTTGGATAATGTTGCTAAGAGACAGGGGTGTGTGAAAATGCACAACTAGCCTTATTTTCAGTCCTGTTGACAGTGAGCTGAAGAGCTGTAAACACATGCAGCAGTATGTGCACACTGAAAAACCTACTCATTAAAATAGGACGTTATTGTATGTGTGTAACATGTATCTTGGAATGCTAAACATCTTCCTATTGACATTTCTCCAATGTCTATTGACAATCACTGTAATTATTCATAATTTCGTTCATTGTGGTTATTTTGTCATCTTCCTCGGCAAGGCAAGTTTATTTCTTGTTTCTTTCTTATTTTGCTGAACAAAACACACAAGGCTTTAAAAACACACAAGGCATAAATAAGTACAGTACATTAAACATACTGACGGACGTGCTGGAGGAGGTGTGTGTGGATAGGGAAGTCTGGGCGTCTCTGCTTAGACTGCTGCCCCTGCGACCCGGCAACGGATGAAGCGGAAGAAAATGGATGGATGGATTGATAAACATACTGAAGATAGGATCCTTCCAGATTGTAGCTACATAAATACTAATTTTCCACCAGCAGGGGGCTCTTCAGGAGGGCTGCAACGATTATTCGACGTAATCGACGATGTCGGTTATAAAAATGAGTCGACGGCTATTTTTATTGTTGATGTGTTGCCAAATTCCTTTTTGGAGGAATGCTTTGATACAACTAACTGTTTATCAACACAGCGCTGGATCCAAAGGTTTTGTCCGGGAGACAAATTTAATTAAATGCAGTTTGATTCTCCTATTTAGGCTACGCTTCGCAACAATCAGAACCCCACATGCATGAGCAGTTCAGCACCGGTAACACGCGGCCAACACTCACCAGCGTGATGCGTCCTGCTTCAGTCTGATCGTCACGGCTCATCACATGTCCGGTGAAGTTAGGTCCTACTTCTGTCCTGCGCAAGCCCGTTCTGTCCTCTCTGAGAATCGCTTGCATGGTCCTGTTGTGGAGTGAAAATGCATCCTCAAAGCGTTGATGCAATGCGGGGGCCGCGGGTCAGCTGAGGGGTCTGTCCTCTCCTGGGTCCTCAGAGCTGTTCTCCTTGGTCCTCAGGTGAACAGCCCAAAACAGAAAACTACGTTTTAGGGGAGGTTTTACCCACAAAATAGTTGTTGACGAGTCGAACACTAAAATTTGTGACAGCCTGACTCTTCAGAGTCCGAGGTGGTTCCTCTGAGGTCACATTGGAGTTTTTACATTTTGTTTTCAAGGATTCCCTCTCTTTTTAGTGCATGTCTGACACTTCTCCATTTGACCTTCCAGTCCTAATATCCTCTGTTTCAAGTCTTTTTCAGAATTTTCCTGTAGTGATGTCCATGTGTGCATGCATACATTTAACACAAGCACGTGCTGAGCTCAGCTGGCCAGCCCGGAGTTGTGTAATTGCAGGGTTATTGCTGCTCAGCCTGATGGGTAATGACACATTTGCAAATTAATTCTGTGTGCGGGGCTGTGATTAGCATAAGCAGAGAAGCCGCTCACACACGCGCTAGCACACACTTCACAGACCTCTAATCACCAGCAAGAGGTCAGGTTAAATGGGCGTATGTAATAGTGGAGTGGCTGCTGGTCTCCGCAAATAGGGGTGAGTGTAAGGTGATGGGATATTATTTTGAGGCGAATTTGATACAGGCCATTATTCGAGCCCCCAGAATTCACAAGCTTATCGCTAACTGCCTGTGCTGGATTTTTTTTTAAGTCATATCCCATTCGGTGTACAGTATTTTAGCTTGTGGTTGTTTCAGAATAATAGATTTAATCAAGCTTTGGACAAGAGGAAATTAAGTGTAGTTTTTACTCTAATCTGCCCTCCTGTGTGATAGTCTCTTTAACATTACACAAATCACAAACCTACCAACAGAACCAACCATTTCAAAGACATTTATGCCTTAATAATTCACCATAATTAAAAATCCTTTTTTTGTTTGATATTGTTTAATTGATACCATTCGAAACACAGTGTTATTATTTCTTGTATTTTGTTGCATTTATGCATTTATGTTTTTTGGAATAGCTTTTCCTCAAATCCCACACCTGCAACAAAGTGCTGACCTGTTACATTCTCGGTCTTATGCACTTTGTTGCTCCTCTTGAGGCGGATGTGAGTCAGGGACAGATTCTAGTTATCTAGTTATCTAGTATCTTTACTTTTCCTGCTCCGGAAGCCAATGGCAAGATTACTTGACAGAAATTAATGTATGTGTATAAATATTAAAAGTGTGCTTTTTTAATTAGCATGTTATTATCCCAGTCTTTCAAACGTGTGAGATTGCTCCTCCTCCATATGAAAACGCCAGATAAGTTCCTCATCTTTTGGCATATTCTGGAGCACAAGAACAAGAATGTTTTAATAAAAATGTGTAAGCTGCTCCCTCTTATCGCAAGATCCATACCTCCACCTGGTTGACATAATTATGTTGATGTGTTAATTAAACACTTTCACGGATAAAATGCCTTTGTCCAATGATTTCCCCTCCCCCAAAACCATAGCGATGCCATAATTCCTGATGCTTTGTTTATGTTGATTATTTGTAAAATATGAATCTTTTTACAAGTATTTTCAAGTTCACGCTTCCAACGTTATCTTTTACCAAACAAGCTAAGTCATCAGTGTGTCATCAGTGTGGTGCTGATGTTTGTATGTTTATACAGTACATGTCTGTATTGAGTAGCACTAACTCTACTGGCGCAGCATGGTGAACAGTCTGTTCGCTAATCCAACACAAGCCAAGTTTCCTAGACAGACACACTTGCACACAAACGCACCCACACAGACAAGGACTCTCATTTTCAGAGCAAAGAATGGAGGCGGGAGATCTTTTATCTGGTCCTCTTCCAAACACGGTGCCATTCTATTGTGGGCTGCCCTTGAAGACCCCTCAGCACTCTCTGCTTTGCACTCTTGCTGTTGTCGGTACAGTGTGAACAGATGCTCCCTTGATAGTCGTTGGCCTCTTGCTGTCACTGAAACTGTCCAATCAGCTGTTACCCTGACTCCAAATTGAACTCTGAACCTCGGGTGAAGCAGCGCCACTGACTGGTCACTCCTCTCCCCTGTTCGCCTCCTCCGCACGCACACACAAAAATGCACATGCACACACACACGCACACACACACATACAAAAATGCACATGCGCACACACACATACAAAAATGCACACACACACACATACAAAAATGCACACACACACACACATACATACAAAAATGCACATGCACGCACACACGCACGCACACACACACGCACATTCTAAGTGACTTCGCAAACTCCTTTTAGACTCTCCCGATGGTACTGCTGCTGGTGCTACCTGTGGGGATCTCGTTCTACCCTCCTCCTCTCTCCGCCTGGGGAGCGAGGGAGAGAAGAGAGAGAGTAAGGAATGGAGAAGTCGAGTGGCAGCAGTGGCAGTGGAGGAAGCATAGCCATGTCTCCTCTCATCATCTTTCTTGAATAGAGACAACATCGACCGCTCGTCAGGATTTACTTATTCGTTCTCTCTTCTTACTTATCTTTTTGGAACAACTATTATACTCAACTGTCTGCCCCGACTAAAGGAGAAGCCAGCCGAGGAAAAAAGCACGACAAACAGTGGCAGTGTGACCCTTAGCCCAGGGGAGCGGGCAGCACAGAGCTTTTGAGCAGGGGCTTGACTCAGAGGCTGACCCCTGCACTGCTCTGTCTCGGCCGGTTTTGTGTGTCTTTGTGACTCTTTGGTGGCTGTGTGTGCATGCGTGCGTGGTAGCCGGCTGGGCGGTCCCAGCCTCACGCTTGGTTAGCGAGGACTAGAGAGCGGGGATGACAGGCTGAGTCCTCCCCACACACAGCCTCATTTCTGGGTGGCTGCGAGGGCAGAGCAGCTCTCCGGCTCAGTCATCCAGGACAGGAGGGCTGTGGGTTCCTCAGAGACAAGTTCCGTTTTCTTCATGAGACTTCTGCATTAATCATGTTTGGAATAAAAGCACCACTTTACTATTTGCCTGGTAAGAAATCTTCAAACATTATGTAAAATGTGTCTATGCCGGTTTTCATGTGTGTTATTCATGCGCTTCCTGTTTTGTTTGCTCTGACAAAGTGCATGAGTGGTTTGTGGGTAGCTTGAGAGTGCATCTGAGGAGACACTTGTCTTTGTGCTTCTGGTCCTGAGGTTGGAACCTGAGCTTCGAGCTGGTAATGATGTGTGACAGCAGTGCTCGATGTTTCACTAAGATCTCAGCATGCACTGCACACAAAGAGACAGGTAAACCGGGCAGTTCGGACCCCAAAGGTGGCAGTCAGGGTTTGTATGAGACCAAGGTCCATTTGTCCTTCTGCCATAGTTTGTTTTGGGGCATTTGAGTATGTTGCGTCTGTATATGTGTGAGAGGGAACTGTTGAGGTCGCTTACCTCTGGTCACGGCTTAAGTGCGTCTCATGGCTCACTGGACATTGATTGTAAAAGCCAGAAAGGCCAATACAAGACTGACTGACAGACATGGAACAAGCACAGATCACACATGGGATTTTCACTGTACTCTGTGTTATCTTCCTATAGCTGCACGTGTCCATCCGCTCGTAGCTGTTGTGTGCTCAGTAAGTACACTTCAGCGACACTTAACAGAGATAAATAATTCAGGTGTTTCAGTCAGCAGGCGGAATGTCAGAATGTACAGTCAGGCCAGGACTGACCCCACTTTAGTTCTGCCCTTCACATTTTGCTCTTAAAATCCACAGTACTAGACCTTTAGAACTGCCCCCGCAGCCTATGAACCAGGTTTTAAAGACTCTTTTCGTTTACAGCATTTAAATGTAAGCGTGTGGAGGTAATGTCAAGCCTATTTGAACATTTCCAATATCGGTTTTGTCTGTAAACATAATAATGAAAGTACACAGTAAAATCTCCTGAAATGAATGAAAATTTTAGTTCATTATTTTCAGTAATTTATATTGATGTTTTGTGAAGAATATACGTTATCACACCCTTTCCTAAATATCACGTGCTGCATTATTTATGGACATCCCCGGCATGCCACTAGATTATAATAGCACTTAATGGTTATGAAGTGCAAAAGGCTAACATTGACATTAACCCAGTTGAAGTGCAGGGATTCCTCTTTATCCAGAGCAGCTGCTCTATAAATAATGACGTTAAGGTTGGGGTTTTAACATGCTGTAGTTCTGGTCAAGGTTAGGCCAAATGTCTCCAGAGTGAATAGAATAATAAGTGTGGGACTAGCTTTCTGCACAGTGCCCTGGTCCTCTGCAGGATACGAGAGGCTGGTGCTCAAAGGTCTGTGTGCCTCTTTCACTATCTCTGCTTGTTGTGTGTGTGTGTGTGTATGTGTTTGTTCAAGTGTGTGTGTGAGTGTGTGTGTGTGTGTGTGTCAACACCGCGGGTCGCTCTTCTCTTCCCCTCTCTCATTCAGCCGCTGCATTCTCGTCTTAACCACCGTTGCCTAGGAGACCAAGTCAGACACATGCTAGTTCTCCGTGATTATTTGACAACAAAAAGGTTTGGGTTAAATAAAGAGCAGTGGGTTGGGGGGCTATGCGAGGTGCGTGAAAAGAAATGGATTATGTGAAGAATATTGGGGCAGGACCGCGGAGAAGTGATGAGCAGGAGCGCTTGAACTCCAGTTATATTCATATTACACTTTGAAAGGGAAAAATAAGGAGCAAAAGACAAAAATATGTCTAAATCCCAGTTTCAGTTTGTATGTCAATCTCTTAACCTATCTTGTTCAGAGGTTGCACCAGAGAAAGTGTTATGATAAAGAGCACAGAGCTTGTTTAAGGTTTTGTGTTTAGTTCAGTCATTGAATTTCGAGGTTACTTTAAAACCATATATATATTTACTGATATTTCAGCTGAAGAAAAAGTGGCAAATGACACACGCCTCATTACAGATATAGCTCTGAGTGAGGCCCAATCATTGGCTATTACCACTCAGGGCACAGAAGAATAGAGTAAATGTAGGAAAATGACCTGTCCTTTTGCTCTTGTGAAGAACCATTAAACCACCCTAGAAACCTGCATCACTCTGAAACCCGACTGAGGCGGCCATAACTGCATGTGCAGATTATCTGTGCACTTGCCCAATCATTATTTCCAATTAAGCACAATATTTCTTTCTGTCCCTCACTGGTTAAAACCATCTCCCTGGATCAATTCCTCTAAATCTTCCTACTGCATCTTCTCTTTTGATGTGCTGTCAGTGTCACCTCTCGCCCCTCCCCCTCTGCGCTCTTATCCCACTCTATCATTGTAACCATTTATCTGTTTTACCCCTCCTTCATTGCTCTGGCCCTCCATCCCTCCATCCCTCCTACTCCATGACAGCTCTGTCATTAGATGCCAGTAGCAGCCGTAAAGCAGTCACGATGATGGACTGCCAGCTCACTCACTCCTCTGCCTTGCAGTGTGTACCCCTGCTATAAAAGCTGCGCGCCTCTCTCTGTGTGGCATGTGTCCCAGGCTGGGCCACAGGTGTCACTGCCCCGGTCACGGCTGTAAAGGTCAGGCCTGGCGCGTCAGACTGGCTGCCCCCTGTTAGCACGCTCATAAACCCAGAGCTGTTAAACCTCCACCCTGCACACCTGTGGTCACTAGTCTATCCTGGATTAAAGCCATTGGCAACAACATCCCAAAATATACACACACATTTCTGTGATTACTGCTATGACAGTAAGTTAATTTAATACAATTTAAAGCCTCTTAACACATCATTAAAACATTGTCTAGAAACAGGAACAACACAGTTGTGTCAAAGGTTTCAAATTTCAGAAATTTCAGACAAATATTGAATGTCACTATGACTTTTAGAGCTTGTTTGAATTATGAGTCTAATCTTAGCATCATCAGCAAAGTTATGAGATTGGAATGGTGTGAATATACGACTGGCCAGTTACATTACATGATTTTAGTGGTGGAGCGATTTAAAAAGTGTTCTTATATGTAGTGTCTTTACTATATGTTGCACTTACAGAAAAGCCATAACATGCAATTGGACAATGTACTTAATTTGTTCCTCCTCAATTGCACCATGTGATGGGGTAATAGAGTGCCTTTGGTTGAGCAATGCACACTTATGATTTATGAACCAGGGTGTGTTTCCTGTTTTCCATGTTTTCCTTCTTCTAAGGATGTTGTGTGTCTGTGTTGATGTGTGTGTGCGCCATGTATATTACACATCGTCAGAAGGCCATGTCCTCTGTCCATGGCAGCAGCCCGCTAAATGTGCCATCCTTGTCGAACATGTAAAATCCTGACAGACACTCACCTCTGGCTTTTTGTGGGATGACATGTTGAACTTACACGAACCCCATTTGGAGCAGGGGCAAAGATCATGTGGTTAACCTCATGTGCTTGTGCCAGTGTATGCATGTTGTCACGTCTGCTGAAACACTACCGCAGGAGCAGATATACTGAGATCTAATTGCCTTCATCTTCCTTTGCTTTCCACTAATCAAATTAGACTGCAGAGAATCCTCATTAAACTCTGCCTTCATCATATGACACAAGGTTCAAACACATATGCATATTTTGCACATGGACTCTCACCGACGCAGCGTGCATGCGTTTACATTCCTGACTCCTGAGAGCAGCATTAGCACTGGTTTATGAATGTTGCCATAATTACTGTATCGACTTATTGTTCAATAACTGATGGGAAAAACAATATATTTTTGGGCTCAATATTTATCATCTGTACATTTTCTTTGCAATACTGAGAGATCATCTCATTATGTTCTTTTGTAAAACAATGTCGTTTTAGCTGTGAATATGGCTTAAAATTGCGTAATTCAAGCTGTTTACTACCTTAGCCCAAGCCTGTTTAATAAAACAGAAACATTGAAAAATTGCTTTACTGAAATCTGCCTGCTTCATTTTACTTCCACCATTTATACGAAATAGTTTCAATATTATAGATTATCCCAATATTTTTCCTATATCAATATATCGGACATCAAAAGTAGTAATCGAGACAGGCCTAACAACTGACCACGCCACTGCCATTGTATATGGTCTAATGTCTATGTGCTCTTTTGAAACATGGGCCTATATAAAAGTAAGTAGTGAAAATGCATTAAGCACAGTCTATAATTAAACATTCCTTTTTGTTTCTTTTCCTCATTTATTAGATGTAATAAGATGATGAGAAAAGGGCGGTGAGGTTTTGTGTGGCTTTTATATGATCTCTTTAAGGTGTATTGATTCTGGCCTGAGGGAGCGTGTCGGCTAAAACAGGGGATCTAAAGAAGTGTTGAAACAGCAGCCACTCTGCCTTTATGTTGTACACAGCATAATGCGTAATATGATGCATGTGTGCTGACTAAATAGAACAAGCTGACAGAGAGGCTCCATGGCCTACTATCCACTTATGCATAATGAATTAGCCAGGAGTAATGGTCGTATGCTGTTTTTTTTAAGCCATTTTGAAGTCATTTTATATGGTCAAACATCTAAAATTCAATTCAATTCAATTTATTTTTGCATGTCCCTAAATCACAGCAGCAGTAGTCTCGAAAGACTTTACAAAGTGGTTGATTCATCATCAACAGATCAGAAAATCAAGCAGTTCAAATACAGGAAATACAATAATAACAAACATAGTAGGCATTGGTCCCTGGGGAGCCGGACGACCAATGAATGTAAAAAAATGTTCGTAAATGTCCCGGGTCATCATGGTCTGTAAGCAATAATAGGCCACATATATTTTTGGAATAGATTTTTTTAATGGAAAGCAAAAGCCACATGTTCAAAAGCATTGGGAAATGTCAATAAAACCAATGCACAATGGGTTAGTTGACCCTCTGCGGTGGGTATAGGTTCATTAACATTGCGCCCACTTACTTCCTGCCAGAAACAATATTATGAGTAGATGTATCATCTGTTTTCGAGTGCTTGGAAATATTCTTAACATCAATCCATTGACTCAAAAAAAGGTGCTGTTATTGATCTGAGCATTACAAGCTCAGATTGAGCACAAGAGGCAAAGGCTGTGCACTTAACTGGATAATTACGTTTATGATAAATATTTGTGAGGAAGAAACAGGAATTTTGAGAGCAGTTTGTACGTTGCACCACTGTGTGTTTTTAAGTGTTTTTGTGCAGTATTGAATTCGTCAATAGGATTCCAGAGTTAAGCCCATGTGCAAACCCCATTCATGAAAGACAGAAAATGAAACAAATGCATTTGAATCTTCTATCCCTCTCTCTAGTTTGTTAAGCATTTGTGACTTCAATATAGTTATTCAGCAAAAAAAATTATCTTGAATTGATTAACAAATATCATCCACTAAAAGTATTTATTGATAACGGTCAGCCTGCCTGCCTCCTAATGAGAATGATCAAGGAGCATTATCAGTCTCTTGTTTTCCATGATGTCTGTTGAGGAGGTCAGCCGTGTGAATGGATGGTTCACCTCTGCCCTCCTGGACGGTGTGCGCAGGCTTGTCTTTCATGTGCCGATTTATGTGACTGGTGCCAAACAGAAGCCCCTCGGCACACAGGAAGTGGAAATGAATCATGGAAGACGGATTAGGAGAATGATGAGAGCTCATCACATCTGGTTAAAAAGACTGGAGATGACTTCAGGCAAGGTCTCTCTCATTTACACACACTATTTCTCTGTTTCCCTCTCCTGCCTCTGTCTGTAACTGCTATTCATCACAGTGCATTATGCAGACAGTTGGGCACTAGGCAAATGATTACTGATGTGGTTGAAAGCTTCTTATTAAAATCTTTGTCACAAGGCTAATTTGTGCATGTTGGGGAGGACAGCCGAGAGGTTTGCTTACTTTGAAATGTGTTTAAGTAATGAAACGTCTCAAAATGGAATTGGTTTCATGATTGAAATAAAATATTAGTATAGTTTTGGTCTACAATAACCTCATATAAGTCAACTCAATTAAACTTGTGAATATTATTTACACAAAATTAAGAATTTAATTTTTCAATTTTTCAATTCTTGAGTTAAAAGACAAAAGGCATGTATGTACCTCTTACCCCAGGGCAGCTGAGGCTTCATTTGTGAATGAATAGTGCAGTGTATGTGAGTGTCCAGAAAGTGCTTCACAAATCTGATGAGTGTGTCTGTGTGCAGGAGTATAGATCATTTATTTTGTATATATTATGATACTTTCGAAGCTATTATAGATTATACAATACAATACAATACAATACAATTTATTCTTGTATAGCCCTAAATCACAACAGAAGTCATCACAGAGGACTTAACAAAACCATTGAAATCACCAACACAGATCAGAGAATCAACAGTTAAGATTATAAAGTTGGTGCAGCGAGGAATCTTTTCTGCAAAGAGACATCACATGACTTTCACATGCACTAAGATACTGAATCGTTTGTATTGTTGTAGACTTGGTGCAACAATTGTACATTTTGCATCCTTTAAAATAAATCATTTAGTGAATAGAGAAAACTGCCTTTCGAGATGGCATCATAGAACCTGGAAAGCATCGATAGGACAGGGATAGATGAGAGGGAACAGATTTGTGAGGAGCCAGCAGCTGGGTCTTGGTGGGGAGTGCAGAAGTAAGCTGGCAGTGGGCAGGCGGTGCATATGGGCGACAGGTTGGCACTTTGACTGCAACTACAGAGTGCACTAGGTCCCAATCTGGCAACAAGAAGGGAGGCAAAGAGCATATCCTAACCTTAATGTGTGTGGCCTCGTCTCAGTCCTGAAAGATTTGGGATATTAATGAGGACTCTAAGTGTACAAGACAACTACGTGGCCTGTTAGACTGGAGGAACACAGCTCTTTTAACAGACACACTGCTGTTTGACTTGCCTTAAGTCTAAAACTAACACATGCTTGGTTACTGTTTGCATAAATCTAACAGTCAGATGATTTGAGTGTGGGTTACTGCTGCTAGAGGAACAGCCTTTATAATTAAGATAACATTCAAAGCTCTCGCAACATGCGCTACAACACACCCCCTAATTGGCTGCAACTGTTTTGCTGCTAACTAGCTGCTAATTAGATCAGTGTATTCCCTTCACTTCCTCCCGCTTTTCCTATTATTTCTGGCAAACAAAACACTTTAAGGATTTGAACAGGATCCTAGCTTTATCTTGTAGAGACGTCTGATTAGTACTTTAATTTGAATAAAACGTATCAGGATATACTGTTTATCTTGAGTTTTTTTTTTAAGTAACCGTATCACTTTTTGCTTTTCATTTTTGTTTTAGCCATTGATACATACAAAACCAGAAAAGGTTTGTAACAGCCCAATAGGACTCGTCTGAACCTTTACCTGCAGACTGTACCAATCTTTTTACAATGAGACAAAAGCTTTTATATCAATATTTGCTGTGTTCAATATAGTTTAACAAGTACAGATTCATTTTTATCTTCTCTTGCTTGACTCTGTTGGAGGTGGATATATCGAAGGCCAGTGACTTTCTGCCCCGGATTTAGCCTTGGCTGTGGACACGAGTCTTCGGGCTTGGGTGCTTTTCCTCTGATCTGCCTCTCCTCTTTCATCATGAACACCACAGAGAGAGAGAGAGAGTCAGACGGATACAGAACGTTTTAAAGGCTGGCAGCTACACCATGGCCTTGAGGTGTTATCTGTGCCTCTCACTGTGCAGCAGAGAGGAGAGATTTCAGTGGGAGCCTGCATTTCGTTTCCCTTCCCGCCGTGGACCAGGCTAGTTAGCAGATGGTCATGATACCACCAAAAATCAAAATCAGTGGAGTCAAAATTTTCCCATGTTCATATCTCGTGCCCCAGGTGAGACCCTGTGCTCTCACAGGCTTCATGCAGTTGAACATTTTGGAGGCGCACACACACACAGTCATGCATCTCCTTCCCCTGGCTGGCTTCAAACACTTACCATCTGCAAGCAAGTGGAGTGTGCAAAAGAAGTGTGAAGTGTGCGCTTGGCTGGGAAATCTGTTTCTAATATTCATAGCCATAGCTTATGTTGCCTGTAAATGTAAAGATTGTTATTGACACCAAGCCCCAGTCCTCGCACAGTCCACAGTGGAGGATTCAAGAATAGGCTGATGGGGCTGAAAAGCAGGCTGAATTGGCAATTAGAGGTAAAGGGAAGCTGGGGACTATGTGCTAACAGGGAGGAGGAGCCGGCATGTTCTGCAGATGAAGCCCAAATCCCTTCTTTCTCCCTCCCTCTTTCTGCTGCTGCCTGTTAGGAGCTGAGATGAGAGAGTCCGCTTTGTGATCTCTTCTTTTTGCGTTGTGTGTTTCAAAGATTGAGATGAATGGAGCTTATTTATGAGTACATTATATGTCGCATTATCTATTTATCTATCTGGGATTTTAATTTATTTGAGAACTAACTTGCCATAATTTGAATGTTATCAAAAACTTCTGCTGGTCTACAGGCCAGATACAGTTATTTTTATAAATTCACATTGCCTTATGGTCTCTAGTGTTATGATTACTGCAGTGTTTTGTAAGTTGTCATTTTCATCTTCAAGGTGTTGATCTGGAATCTTTTCATACCATTGTTAGTGATCAACAACTATACAAAGCTGAAGTGCTTTGGCGACCCACATTGCCTGGGACTGGTGTGTATCCGGCAGTCTACCCCAGGGCAGTTGTACATCCGTGTAGAGTAGAGGCATCAAACTGATCCTCAAAGAGCTGCTGTGGCTCCATGATTTCATTTCAATCAAGCAGGAGCACACCAGACTCCACCCATTTCCTGATTTGGAAAGAAATCATCAAGCTCTTTCTTTAATCCAGTTTGACACCCCTGTGACTTAACAATGCATGCTCTATTGAACCACTTTTATAATTACCATTATTATTACTATTATATGAAATATATGGTATATACATGGACTGACCGTCATTACAAAGTGGCATATGTTATATATGTGTATGCACAGCACATAGACACAGTCGTGTTAATAGCACACCACGAGCCGCCTACACAGCCTTTGGCTGTGAATGAGATGAGTCATGTGAGGATGCTCTTCTCATCTCACTGAGCACATATGTCCTCCTCACTAAACACTACAGATATTGTTCTGGTCCTACAAGAGAACTTTTGCCCCGTTGTAAATTTAAAAAGCAAATATATACCCTTGAACAAAACTCTGGTTGCTCTTTCGGCAGGTTTGACTCTCACAGAATCCTTGATTTGTGAGTTGGAGCAATAGTGAGCTGAATGCAGTGTCCCAGACGTGACCATCACATTAATATAGTACACTTCATGCATGCTAATCACTGTCCACACTCACGTAGTGAACACAAACACCTGAGACACAGCCACATGTGAAAACATCCATGACTGGGTATGCTTGTGAACCTGTTGACTCTCTTTTATCGCTATGGCTTTGTATTATTCAGTATGAGCCGACACCGCAGACAGCACAATCCTATGACAATAGACATTATGCAGCTGAGCCAAACACAAGCCGTAAACACATTGCCCCAGCCGTTTGAGTGTGTGTTAACACTCTTGTGCCTGCATTGCTAAGCATAATTTAACTTGAATGCTTGTAAGGCCTTGACATTTCGTCCCACTGAACAAAGGCTTCCCACCCCTTGCTCTCACTCGACCAATGCAGACACATCTCAGGCTAGCTGCTTTAACAAGGCCTCTTCAAAGCTGCTCAGTGCCTCTGCCAGCAGGCTCCACAGCGGAGGGAGGGGCGTGCTCCATAGACTGGATGAATGGAGAGGTGTTGGTGTGACTGCTATTAATGGCCTAATAATGCATTTGGTTTTTTGGGGCAATTATCAAAAGGGTGAGTGGTGCAGGGGGTCGGCAAAATGGGTTTGTCAGCATGTCATAGCTGTTTACAATCCGGAAAAGAGCCTTTGTTTGTTGAGCTAATGCTGTAAATAACATCAGAGACTGTGGCTAATTGGAAATCAATGCAATTACTTTGTTTGCATGGCCCTGGACTTGCTATGCCCGTGCTTTTACATTGGGAGCAACATTAACTATTATTATACATTTAGGACTAAACTTAAACATTTGTTGTAATATCACACTGTTTATATACAAACACATGAACAAACAAACATTTCACAAAACATTTACTTTAAATACAGAGGAAAACAAATGGTCTGTGAGGTCTGATCATTGACACTGACAGCTTAGAGTAAACCACTGCCAGCATGGCTAATAGAACAGTGTACATTGTTAATTATGTCACAACAAAGAGGTGGAAAGGTGAAATGCATTTGAATAATGTGCATATTGAGCAACAATAAAACATAACAACCTTTAACTAAGTGTGAACGTGTTTGATGTAAAGAGTGGAGTAGTATCTGTCTCTCTTTTTCACCACAAATGTAAAAGCACAAGGCATGAGAGACACATTCTAAGTAGTGTGCTCGTGCCTGGTTTTCCAGATCAATGATATGTGGCTGTGTGATCGATGTGAGGGCTTAGCAGAGTGGAGGAAGCTAATGGGCAGGTCAGTGGCTCAGACACATCCTGGCTCCTCTGGCCTATTACCACCATGTCAGTTAATATTCTCTGCTAACATGGCACGTTGCTAACACACAAGCTTTATTAGCGGAGAGCAATAATGCCAAATGTGTACTATTCAGCAGTTCTATGTATGTTTTTTGGTTGCCTCTGTTTTCCTATAGTAATGTGGTATGTTTATTAATGTAAATATGGTAAAGCAGATAATAGGTAGCTATGTTAACTGTCCAATATGTTGATATATGGTTATGCTGATGTATCAATATATCATTATTATGTTGCTGTATTATGGTACATAGAGGCAAACTCTAAAAGACACCAAGCCTCAGTCTGTAGTGAGCAGTGACAGACCTGTTGCTGTAGTAGCACCCGCTCTGTCCTCAATAGTGTTTAAAATGACAAAGATATATATATATATATATATACACACACACATTTTAAGCAGCACTTTATTGTCCTTTGCTGTCTTATAACCCTGTAACTTCCACAATTTATTACAAAGGAAAATATTCTGCTGAGATTGTTAGAAAAAACATTATATATTACTCGGCCGGGACTTTAACGTGTAAATTCAAATGCATTAATCACACAAAAATAACACGCTCAATTTGAATGTATTTTGCACCGCGGAACCTTTCTGCATGGGATGCGTTTCGGCTGACTGATTATACTAGTGCACCACGAGCGTCTTTGCTTCCCATGGATCTATAATAATATCTGGATAGGGTATTATTATGAGCTTATAGCTGTCCCACCAACGGGCACAGGGGTACCCGCAGACTAAATTCACGCAGGCTCCCCAGAAAAATGTCCCATAGAACTCAATGTTTATCAAAAAACAGCTCGACCTCAGCTGACAGAGAACCTACAGCTTTCATAAAGATCGGAATTTTGTGGGGCTTTTATTGTCCCTGGTCAACCTGAACTTTTTTCTTTTTAAATCCTTCAGTTTTTTTTAAACTCACACTTAAGTGCAACAAACTGCTTGTCTTCTTCCAGCTCTGGCTCCGCTCTAGCACCGCTCTGCTCATCAGCTCCGATTGATCAAAAATCATGGTGTTACAATATGTGATATTCTGATCACATGGCTTTTTACATATTTTTTGTTTACCCTTCTCCACATGCTGCTATTTGTGCATGTGACAGAGTGTGTCACATGCACAACTGCAGAGTGTACTGTGCCGCCCTCAGATGACCTACGCCAAGAACAAACTTTAATATCTCTTTAAAATCATAGTTCTCTTGGTTAAATAAGGTACACTGATTACCAGAGATTACTACAGGGGCTTCATAAAAAAACTATTATAGATACCAACAGAGGTGTGCGTACAAACAAAACAAAAAACTTGCAAACAGTTCTTCAAACTTAATTGATAGAATCACTTAATTGTCTTTTTGTAGATCACAAACTAGACGTGGAAAGGCATGTATGTATGTAAATGCCACAGGGGAATACTTTTATCACCGTGTCAAAATCCTTTTAAATGAATGCTGCTATTTCTATTCACCATCTAAAGATTTCCATTGATTTAACGTCAAGTTCATTAAGTAGATAATTGCTTGTACTGTATCTTTGGAAAAAGATAAGATACACTTTATTGATCTCACAATGAAGAAATGTACGATATCGCTATAGCTTTATTCTCCTGCCCTTCACTCCATTCAGCAGCGCACACGTACAGCTTTGCTCATGATGTCTAACGTAAGACTTGTAATAATCAGATCAATTCAAATGAGAAGCTCTCCTCCTCATCCCGCTACACGGCTGTGTCTCCAGTGGCTGATAGATTGTAATGAATGTAACAGCACAGAGATTCTTCAAAAGCCTCTCAAATGCTTAAGCCCCTTTATTAAATTAAGCTAACGATGCCTAAGGCTAGGTCCGCTGCTCAGAGAGACGGGGAGAAATGAGGTCTGGAGCATGACAGAGACAGTACAGGGATACACAATCATCCTCAGTAATAAAATGCATTTGAATTGGGTTTTACATGAGTGGGAAATGAGCACTATTTCTCAAGACGTTATGTTACATCCAAATCGTACATGTCAAAGTCAATTATAGGTGATCCCTGAAATGATTTTGATTATCATTATCAACTATCAACTTATTTTGTGTGCTCCCTGTGTGCTCTTACTACTGTCATGTATACACTGCAACATTGAAATAACCCCACATGGGACCAAGAAAGGTTTTCTCATCTTATCTCATCTTGCAACATTAATGAATGGACAACTATAGCATGTTATACCGTATCTCAAAGCTAATCTCCCTCATTAAAACAATAATATTATTTAGTTTATTCTAAAATGTTGACACTGGTGGTTAAGTTGTGTCCTTCCAATAAAAGGGCATTTTTGATCATTCATGTTGTGTGTTGTATAACAGTAGTAAGTAGTAAGTAGTAAGTAATCTTTATTTATATACCGCCTTTTCACTGCACATCGGAGTCTCAAAGCGGTTTACAATTGTTATTTTTGGGAGCGGGGTCGCCAGTACAGGAGGCACATGCCAGACCTATTGTACATATTTTTAGTGGTAGGGGAAACCGGAGCACCCGGAGGAAACCTACGCAGACACGGGGAGAACATGAAAACTCCACTCAGAAAGGCCCTGGTCCAACCGGGATTCGAACCCAGGACCTTCTTGCTGAGAGGCAAGAGTGCTATCCACTCAGCCACCGTGCCGACATAACAGTCTGAATGTGCAGCTATTTATGTTTCATGAGCTCCGAAATGGCAAATACTCTCAATATTATAAGTCAAACTAAAGACTGCTGTATAAAAGTATAGCATAAAAGTGTGTGTGTGTGTGTGTGTGTGTGAGTGTTTGTGTGTGCATGTGCGTGTGTGTGTCCTGGGGGTGGCATGAACAGGCAGAAGGCAGATCAAAGGCTGTATTTGGTGCTGCATGGTTAGGCCGTATCCCATGTCTACCTGCTCCCTCTCACTTTCTGTCGCAGGTCAAGTAGAGGTGACAGATACACTATCACTTGGGTGAAAGACAAGACACACAGCTCACTACAAACAGCGCGCGCACACACACACACACACAAAACTGCCATCGCTCTTATATAGACAACAAAGAACACTACACAGATAATGAATTAAAACTCTAGTATGGAGCAATTACTGACTTTATGGCATCATTTAGCTCTGTCTGCAATCCCTCTTTCTCAGAAATTCATCAATCACCTGCATAATCCTGAATTTCATTATTGGCTTTCAGAGAATAACCCCTCTTTGCTGCAAATGCTGCCCTTTGATTTTACAGTGTGTGCAGTGGCTGGGATCTAATCCACTGTAAACCATTGATAATCCAGGCCGGGAAGGAGGCTGTCAGCGCAATGAACTTGTGAAATTGGCTGTCCTCTTGTGGAGGGTTGATGGAATTGCTTCCCAGCTCACACAGAATACTTTTCCATTTATGTAGGCCTATAAGTGTATAAATAGTTTATAAATATCAATTATACATAGACCTATCACTGCACATGTTAACTAATAGAGGGTATTGCGTATAACAGCAAAGGGAAACGTATATAGTATTAATCGGTCAAAATAATACTACATCAAATCACACGTTTTCTTTTTTGAGCCTTCCTCTCTTATAAGCTTTAATGTGTGTTTCGGTGGCCATGCTTTGGTGCGTCCTCATGCGTCTGTTTATGTCCGTTAATAAACTAATTATTGAACTTGTAACTTGTGCGAAATCCCCGTGTGGACTGAAAGCAGACTGCCCACCCTGATGTGCAGGGCAATCCATCCTACTACTAGGGGGACAATGAGGGGTCAAGCTTGTTGACCGAGGGCGTGACGTGGAAGGGGGGCTCTGTCCTGCCATACAGTCTGGTCCTGCCCATGGTCCTGCCTATGGTCCTGCCCATGGTCCTGCCTATGGTCCTGCCCCTCCAAGAGGAAGCCCCTCCCTCTGCTCAGCACAAGCAGCCGGCTGCTTGCCTTTCTCCACTGGCTGAGCTCCGTCCACACGGCCACGCGCGGTGTTCCAGCTTCTTACTGACAACAAAAGTACGGAGTTCGTCGGAAAGATGGATTTGTGCTTATACAGCTCTAACAAAGGAGATTAACCATTAAACACTGGACTAGCCCATACTAAATTGCGGTGAGTGGCTGGACAGAAATCTGCTTCTAAAACCGATCCCGAGGCTAAACAAACGAGGAGAGCTCGTTGAGGAAGTCATTGCGATATGAAGGAAATGCTTCTGCTTCACAGGTCACGGTGACCCCGGGGTGAGGGGGGAGCCCAAAGGTGAGAGGGGGAGCCCTGGGGGGAGGCCAGGGGTGAGGAGGACCCTTCAGGCTCTCGTAGGTTAGGCGCGCAGCTTGTGTGTGCGCGTACACTGGGACTTCATGAACATTATAACAGCGATACCTGCTCTTTTGATGCCATTTCAGCTTACCTGTACTATTTAGTCAAAGTGGGATATGCTGCAGATTAGTTGGAGAAGAAATTCCACTCAGCTACTCTTTAATCGAGCACACATGATTAAAATGCAAATGAGACGAATGAGGGTTTCCCTGTAAACTATAGGAGCATGGATCAAAATCTGTTTTCGCAACTCACTTTGACTGCAATCTAATCTTGTTACGATCTGCTTACTGTCTGAGAACCACGTTGATGGCGACCCTGATCATTTGGTGGGTCGGGTGAAGGTTTTGACCCCAGCGTGTGTAGACGCGTGTGCGTGTGGCAGGTGGAGCATGTGTCGTCTCTTCCCACTTTGCTCTTCCGCTGGAGCAGCGGACACCGACGGTTCCCGACCCTGAAGCAACAGGCCTGTGCCCGCTGCGCAGAGGGTCTGTCTGCTGTCATAAGGACATAGCAGTGTGTGATGAGTTTGATGAGGTCAGCCATAGCAAGTGCAATAGTGTCTATCGGTGCACTTCATGGATCTGGTGCACCTGCACTCATGTGACTTTTAGATTAAGATCAGATTTACAGTGTTTTGAGGGGATATTATGATGTTCACATCTTTATTTATTTTTTAGACCTGAATTCAATTATGTTGTTATTTACACCTAAGTACTTGAATGTTGAATTAGCTTATCTTATCTCCTTTAGCCCTGTAAATGAGGCCTATTGATTTGATAAGATCAATGATATGGTGTGTTTGTCAGATAGGTCGCGCTGCACATGGTGTCCAGGATTATTATTGGTGGAAGTGGAAGTTACAGACTTTGATTACCTCCAACGTATGGATCATAGTAATGGACTACCTGTTTTTGTGGCATCTTATCAGGTGAGCTGCTGTTTGAACACCCGCAGTGCTGTGAGTGTGTGGGGTAAGGCAGCAGCTGGAAAGAGTGTTGGTGACAGTTTGTCTGTGGCAACAGCACCTGGCTGTGTTTAGAGAGTGATTAGGAGAGTCCCGAGCAGCTTCATGCACTGTTTACACAAGGAGCCTGGAGTTAAAGGTGACCTACTTTACATTCCCTTATCAACAGCTTATATTGATGGCTTTGAATAGACTGACTGAAGAAGCCTCTTTGCACATAATTTACACTCACGTGACTGGGCAAGGCTCACATTTGACTAGAATTACAACAGTGTCCTGAGGCAGTATGTAAAATGTGCTTGTACACTGCTTTTTGTTTGCTTGTTCAGGGATATTTGCTCTGCCCAGTGACTGACAGAAATCCAGTCTTGCTTTCCCTTCGATGCCATTGCCACCTATATCCTCAAGTTCACACAAATATATCCAGAGACAGCCGTCTCAAATCCTGTATCATTTTGTTTTGGCCAACCTTGAATACAGGAGCCCATCAATCCTGTTCCAGAATGTAACAATTTAACCTAAACTGTTTAGTGTAATGACCCTCAAAGGCAGCTGAACAAACAAGTCATAAAATCTTTATCTGAGAGACAAGTCGATCTCCGGAAACACAGACGGACTGTGGAAGAAGTTGTAAAAGATGTTGCCTTCAGACTTAAGAACTTCCTGTGTTTGTTGCAAACCACAGAAGAAAATTACACTAATGTGTAGACTTCCACTACATAGGTTTGTGTTTGACAGTAAGACTAACCTGCTCTGTAAGATTTGTAAGAAGCAAATAGTGTAAATTAAAATTAAATAGTTTATGCAACAGCAGATGTACTGCTGTTACATAAACTATTTACTTGTAATTGTTTATTTTAGGTGCTATTGGAGTCTTGCCTTCTTGATTGACAGTGTCACTAATCACTAAGTATTGGCCATGCGTTTCTCATATGGAAAATGTCATGCTTCTTTCTTACTGTTTTTAGTGAGAAATGTGCTGTATTGGTTTTTACAGGAGGATTTTAAATGGCAGCATTTTCTCTATTGAATGGATGATATTGAGAAATGCTTGGATATGAGTTGTTGTAGTATTGTTTCTTGTTCAACTTGAAGTTGTTAGTTTTTTGCTTTCCTATACTCTTTGTATTTTGATTCAGGCTACCAGGGCACAGATGTATCATTACATCATTTTGTCAAAGACTCCACTCCACTTCTGAATAAACCCATTCACAGAAGTCATACTGAATGCATTTACTGCACTAAACTCTGCTGCACAGATATACCCAGTTGATGTTTGCTGCCATCGCTTTCATGCCCTCAGGTCTGATAAACAGCAGCCAGGCAAACACAACACAGGCAACATGAGAGGTGCCGATAAGAGATTCATACACAGAATAGATGCAGGCTGTGCTTGACTATCGCTTTGCTTGAACCACTATGGCTTCTGCGTTGCGCTCATTGAGTTTTACATTACCCTGACTATTGTATGTCGCTGGGTCTTCCTGTGTTTGCGCGTTTTACACAATATAATCCAGCGTTGTGCTAAAGGCATCTGTTCAACATAGACCTTGTCTGTTCAGATGATTATCTCAGGCCTTAGCCCTGTCTGCCTGCTCCATCAGCTGACTGTCATATTGTCCATGTCTGTTTCATAGTTGTGTCGGAGACATGTTTGGTCTGTTAAGTTTCACTTTTGTTTCAAACCTGGTTTTCAAGACTTTGAAAGTTTACTTCTGCGTTGGCCCTTTAAAATATTTTACAAACAAATATTTGTGTCTGTCCACACGTGTCTACATACTTGCATGTGTTTCGTTATCTTAAGTTTCACACCAACTATACTGTAATCCCCCCTCTGAGCTAACACTTGCAGATGCAGTTCCTGGAGTTCAGTAAACAGTCTGACAGACAAAGAAGTTTTTTACTTGTGCTGCTGACGAGAATAAATTGGTTAGACTTATCAGATAGCTATTGCTAAAGAATGACTCATTTACTGGTCTAGTCTGACTGTGTATGACTTACATTCATCATGTGACACTAGAGATCATGGAACGATCTCTTCAACCGTAGCCTGCGTCATTTGCATCTGTCATAAAATATCTGGTTATTCCATTGATTTAAATAAAGTTTTCTTTTCGAATATCATGTTAACCATGTATGTCTAGACACAGCTAAGACTCGATAAACATCATCCTAAACATTATCAATAAACATTTTATCATTGCAATCATTATGAAAGTTGCGACCCTCGCTGCACCTGTTTCTGTTTTGTTTGACTTCTCAGGAATTGCAGTGTTTACAAGAGCGCTGCAGAAATGTATCAGAGTATATGTAGAAAATAAGATTGCCAAAAGTAAACATGAAGTTTGTATATGTATTATAGTGATTTATTTAACTTTGTAACTGTAATTGTAAATACAGACAAAGTTATGAGATGACTTTTGAAAGAAGCGCATGGAAAAGCAACCAGACTGGACAGACCAGTTTGATAATCCCATGGAATAGTGTGGATCAATAAATCTATTCCCCTCCTGCCATGTTTGCCTGAATATGCATAACGTATATAAAGATACAGTGTAAATGTATTTTTATCTCTTGCCCATGTATAATACATTTTTCAACAAACTATTGAAATAATTTCTACATGGGTAACGCTAATTCAGTCCTGATGACCTGTGATGTGCGACTGCCAGCATTCATACAACAATACACACAATACAATACATTGTAAATTGCATTCATCGTTACCAAAGGTTTTCTTTTTAGCAACACTTTTTCATGGCATGCAATGAAGTCCTCGCATTGACACAGAGATTTATATATTTCATTACCATTGATTAAATTGATAAATTATTATTTTTTCTGCCCAACAAATCTCTACCCATTTTATTGGAGATTTTCTAAACATAATTTGGCTTATAGATACTTGGTTTTCAAAAACTTGGTTTGCACCTCATGTTCTAATGTTTTAAACAAATTTCACAGTAATATCTGGGGATGGGTCCCAGGGCCACTGCTCCTGACAGAGGCCCTGGTGACATTGAAGCAAGTGTCAAATGCAGAGTATAATTTCTCAACGGGACAATAAAGTACGCCTTTATTGACTATATTCTAGTATATTCTATAAGATGCACACTATATAAAAATAAAAGCTAATCAACATAAACAGGTCATCAGACAATTTGCTGTAGTTGCTTTTACCTTTCTCAAAAGTTGATGGGAAAGCCACGTTGGACCAGTGCTTCTGAGCTGTTTGTCACCTCACGAGTGAACACTTTACAGGCTGTGCTGAGGAGCCTTATGTACAGTTTCATTTGTCGACTGAACTAATCAGAAAATGTTATAATTTTAGCGCTGACAAACATCAGGTTCAGTACCACCCGAGTGCAGTCCAAAATATGGAGACACTGGTATGGCTATCTTTTAAAGTCATAACCGTTTGTTTGTTATTGTCTTTCGTCTTGTCCGTCTGTGTGTTTTAAATTGCACCTAGAGTCTGTAATAAAGTTGAATTGAAATAACACACACCGGTGACTCAACAACGCAGTACAACACACCTTATCACCGTTTTTTTACCCTTTGGACAATTGCACTCATTTCTAAAGGTATATACAATGCTCAATCCGAAGTATGAGGGCACAGGATCCGGCATCTCTAACCTCTGGCTCAGGAGTTACCTATAGTTCACCACCTCCTTCCAAGTAGCTATGAAAAGGATTTAGGAATTACAAATAATATGCAGGATATTTCAATTGTTCTTATTCACATATTGTACATATACTATAGAGTTGACTAATAGTACCCTTTTTTAAGACTGCCAGGAGAATTCTGTCCCAAAAAAGAAGCAATTTCTTGGGAGAAAAGGTTGGAGACCGCTGGCATAGATTCACACCTGGAGACTTGTACAAGATGGAACACACACCAATTATCCCTATTACACAATTACAACAGGCCAAACTCCACAACTGGACCCCTCTGTGGAAAGTCAAGTGGGTGCTGTGTGTATGTGTGCTGCCGCCTCGGAGTGAAGACCCGTGCAGAGCTCTGAGTGCTAATTAGGCGACCACAGCCCAGCAGACGAGATCAGAGGGAGGAGAAAAGAATGGAGTGAGGGCTGATTATAGAGGAGCCAACAAAACAGTGATTTGATTTCTGTGACTTGGTTTCAGCCAGAAAGAAATGTTTGCAGTTAGTGTTTGCAGTCGAGAGGATAAAAGCCAGAAATCTTGATCTTTAATACAAATGTATTATGAATTTGACTGTATTCTAGTATTTAGACAGTAAATGTTAATGAACGTTGTCCCACATTCGCACTCACAAACACACACTCATTCACCCTGAACTGTTGCACGAGATTTTTAGTGGTAGGGGAATCCAGAGGAAACCTACGCAGGAACGGGGAGAACATGTAAACTCCACTCAGAAAGACTCTGTTCCGACCGGGATTCGAACCCAGGATCTTCTTACTGAGGCGAGAATGCTATCCACTCAGCCACCGTGCCAAGTGTATTATATAATATACAATTGTATTATGGAATATACAAGTATAATCTAGTGGCACTTTGTGTTTTATTCGAACATCGTGTATACAATTCCTTAAACTACGGACATGAAAGAGTTTTGTAAGTTTTGTAAATGTTTGGACGATAGAAAAAAGTCTCTGTGGTTGCTGTATTGGGCTGTTGTGGTGAGCAAGCAAAAGGCAAAGCACCCAATTTACCAGTCAATCTAGGATCATACCGTCGCCTATGGTAATGACATACAAGCTCTGAATAGAGCCACTGCTCTCTTGAGGAGGTGTTCCAGGCTCCAGGGAACACCCCGGACACACTAGAGGGACTGTCTGAGAACACCTTTTGGATTCCCCCAGATGAACTGGAGGATGTGTGTGTGGAAAGGGAGGTTTGGGCGTCAGACTGTTACCCCCTGGGGCCCGGCAATGGATGAAGCAAAAGCAGATGGATGGCTGTGTTGTTTGTATGTGATGGAGGCTGTTCTTCCTTCAGTAGATGTAAAAGTCTGCATATATTGTTAAATCTCTGCTCATATCGTGTTGGAGGTGGTGCACAGACTCCTAACTCTGCGCAGGTTTAGTGCAGCTCTTTATTCCTCAGCAGTTTTTTACATTTCATGCTGGTGTGAGTTTCTGTTGTTTTCAAGACACTGGTCTGAAAGACTGACATTTTCATAAAAAATGAGATTGCATTAGTCCTGTTTGTTGGATTTGTAGTCTTTCTATATTAGCTGCTGCTTGTGCTTTCCGGTGAGGAAGATCCAGATTAATTTGAAAGCAGCTCCCTTTCCTTTCGGATTCTTATGAGAAGATCAATGAGTAGAATATGGGGCTTTTCAATCTTGGACAAAATGGTTTGATTTGAATTATTATTGTTGTATTAATATTTCTTTTGAGTGAAATTTGATTTGATATATTACTTTCTGACAGGCAGAAGAAAACATTTTGTAAAGACACAGACTGCCTCTTCCTTCATTGTTTTGGAGAAAGTTATAGATAAATATTTTGGCAATATGTTAAATGCGTTGCCTGTCTGATGTAGGGCTGTCAGTGTCTTAGTTTACCAAATGTTAAGATTGTTTTTGTTAACTATTTTAAATTATATTCTGATTTCAGTACTTATTAAAGTGATTGTGTGGATTTACTCCACTACTGACAAGCTGAGCAGCAGTCCCCTACGGAGGCACTAAGGTCCAGTGTCAGTGTTAGGCCACAGAGGGCAGGACCAGAGACAGCAGCTCGAGTCCAGGGGCAAAGACCAAATAGACTCAGGATGGTGACAACTGGCTTGTGTGCGCGTGTGCGTGCGTGCGTGTGTGTGTGTGTGTGTGTTAGAATGATGCTGTGCATGTGGTCACACTCACAAAGTGTTGTGAAGCGTAACCAGACTGTTCTGTCATACGCCCACAATGGTGTCTCTGAGAACAGCCACACACACAACAACCCCAACCAGCAACCCCTCACACAGCCACTGTGTAATTAACAGGCCACGGAAATGGCGCCATTGGGGTGAGTTGCACACAAGGAGAATAAAAGAAAAAGAAATCATCCTGAGCTCGTGCCTACCCTCAAGACACAATGCTTTTTTCTTTGTGTGTGTGTTGTGAGGAAAAGAAGAGAAGAAGGTGAGGCCAGGGAGAAAAAGATGCCGGCTGATATTTGGAAATCTCTGTTTTTGTTGCAAGCTGCTGTTGGTAGGTTGGAGGAGGAGAGGCTTGTTGGAGCTGAGGCCCAGTGCTGTTGAATACACAGTTAATGGAGGAGAGAAAGGCAAAGTAAAGGTGTAAGGGATGAATATTACGAATAGTTAAGTATGCATGTGCATGTGCACGGCTGGTTGTCTGAGGAATGCTCATGTAAGGGACAGGTTTACTGCTCACTTTGCTCTAGACTCTGCTGTGATGTGCTGCAGAACCACAGAATGCAATAAAAAAAATTGGGCCCATAATTGAAAAGAAAACATAAATAAAATATGGAATACAATGCAGGTAATATAGAAACCAATTAGTCAACATAGTTACATATATAAGTTAAATGTCTTTTTATTAGTACCTCACAAAAAATAGTTTTTTTTAAATGGAATGTTTGTTGGAGTAGTAAGTTTATAAACCTAAATATCAATAGGGAATTGAAATACTGTACCTCGTATTACCAATGATCACATCCATTTGTTACATTGAACAACGTTTTTTCGATTCACTTTACATTGCAGAAGCAATGCGTTCCTTTATAGATGCAAAGCTTGTTGGTAAATGTTCTTTCATGCTCCTGAGGCATTTGATTTCTCTGTCATTATGTCAAGTTTGTCTTTTCATATTTTCTCTTTGCTATATTTCTCTGTGAATTTGAGGCCGATTGATGCAAAATTTTGTGCATTTTGTAGCTTGAACAGGTATAAAACCAGGTTGTGCAGTGTCGCCATTATCTTCATTCCTTTTATTTATGTGTGTTTGCAAATACTGGAAAGGTACAAAAATAAAAGTCAGATAAAATGGAGTGATGCAAAGTTTGTGTAAAAGTAAAATTGATATGCAAGATATTTCAGTTCAGTTGCAGTAAAATATATATCATCAGTGAGAAATGTGTAGTCCATGCATCTGTGCTGATGCTGTGGCAAAGGGACGGAATCAACAGGCTGCTGCTGTTGGACCAGATCTGAGACCAGGACTTACTGTAAAGGGCCAGGGCTCTGATCTGTGTCTTGAGTTGTATCAACTTTATTTTGGCTTTAATACATTAAGTAAATATATTAAATATACCTATTGTTCTGTTTATCTTGCTAATAAATAAATAAAAACATTTCATTTGATGCAACTCAACTACATCGGATTGATAAATACACTGAGGTGTCAAGGTACCTGTGCTACCAAATTATAGAGATTTATCGTTTGATGAAAAGCTTGATTGGTGCATCCCTTCTCCAATGTACGAACCTCACTAGACTATTTGTATTTGACCATCTAACCTTTGAAAATGTGAATAAATAAGAATGTCAGAAACCAACGTACCTCTCTCGGAGCAGGAGCTATTAAAGTCTCCAAAGTCTCTCATTCTTTATTTCTTATATGTGAATGCATCCAAAATACAAATAAAAACTATGAATGAAGTTCCAAACAAGTCAGTAGGTATACTTTCCACCAGTTGCATATTTGCAGTAATGTTGTGTAGCAAAAGGCTGCAGGTCTGCCCAGCGGTTACAGGTTTTCAAGTCGAAATTTACTGTAGTGGCCAAAACTGTCACACCATTACAGGTATGTAGTACAAGAGAGTATGTAGGACTGCTGAACTCCCCAACAACCATGGCCATAATGGAGCAAATGGAATAGATGATTTATGGTGTCTGTTGCCTCTGATACCACTATGTGGTGCCAGTCTGTTTAAACAGTTACATTTTTATTGCTAAATTGTGGGCAGAAAATGTCATGGCAGGGCCTTGTTGTGAAACAGGAATAATGTACTGTGGTACAACTATGGTCCTGTTTTCTGCCAAGAAACCGTAACTCATCAGAGCTGATGAGGAGCGAGCCAGGTTGGTAGCAGTATCAGTTAGATGGGCCAGCAGCTTGGCACTGCTAGTTTTATCAAGCTGATAGTCAAATCGGTTAAAGATTAACCACTCACTAGAGCTACTGCATTATCTCCCACTGTCCGGGCACACGGGAGCCAAGCGGATTTGCTGCGTGTGTATGTGTGTGTGCGTGTGTGTGTGTGCGTGTGTGTGGGCACTCCACACTTGTAGTTCACTACATTCACTCAGCACAAGGGTGGAGCTGTGTGTTTGTTTGACTGTAGACTTTGTGATCGGCTTTGCTCCCTGTGGGGTGTTCAGACTATGTGTTTACTGTATGTCATTTAGCAGTCAATCTGCTTTGTGTGTGTGCCTATGTTTTTTTTATTTTTATAATCTGCATTCCTTTTCCGTTTTGTTTTTACTCCCCTCAGGGTAGCACAGCATGTGAATAGTTATATGCGCCAGGATGCCTTGTGTGTAACAGCTTCTTTTAACCCTTTGAAAAAAGCCAAGGGTTAAAGAATTTAAGATTTCTAAAGCTCTTTTGCAAGGTCTCTAAACCTTTTCTAGTGTGTGAAGTCGTTTAATGGATTTATCTTGCATCAGTATCAGTTCAAATCTCTTTTGTGTATCACAGGATTAAAGGACAGTGACATATGCTACTTCATTACTAGAGGGCATCCTCTGATTAACAGGCAGACATCACCATCTGCTGGATAAAGATGGCATCCCAGTCTGTGTGTTTTATGGCTCCTGTATTAATAAAGTTATACTCTGAGATGGATCCAGACATATCTCAATTAACCAGTTCCATCATCATTGACACCAATTTGACCAGGTCCAAAGACAATCTGTTATTGTTTGTTCTTATGGTAGTGGTAGGTGCCTGGAGGAGGGCATTAGTAAAGTAGTCGTCACACCCCAGCTCTGACAGCAGGATGGACAGAGAGGAAGTCAAACCCACAA
Organism: Knipowitschia caucasica; assembly: GCA_964034765.1. Lineage (NCBI taxonomy): Eukaryota > Metazoa > Chordata > Actinopteri > Gobiiformes > Gobiidae > Knipowitschia > Knipowitschia caucasica. The sequence continues at coordinate 26,848,938 of OZ035826.1, forward strand.
TCTTCTACCTCAGACACTTTAGCACATTGGCTTCCTCCGCCCAGATATCAGCACACATTTTGATTGTACTATTTTTATAAATTACTGTAACTGGGAAAGTTGGGGATATTGGGCAGGTTTCATGAAAACTTGCAAATTGGGGTAAATGAGCCAATAATGGCCTTACTGTCTTACAATCGTTCTGTTTGACACAGGCCAGGACATGCCCTTACTCTTTCGCGATGCCTTTTCTATCTTCACAAGGGTAGGGCATTTGGCATACTTACCCTTCCCCTTTTTTGTCCGTATAAACATGAGCACATAGACACATCGCCTGTCGCTTCAGCAATGGGGTCAGATGTGGTGACCGCCTGAGCTTCCTCCTCCTTCTCAGCTCCCCTCCCCCTAGTCTTGGCAGGACATGCAAGCCTCTGTTTGTTATCTGCAAATGGCTGAGGAATTATAGGTTGAGAGGGGAGGAGGACTGAGAGTGGGGGAAGCGGGGTGAGGTCATGTGACATCACAGCAGCTGCTAGGCTAAGAATTTCTGTTTTCTCACTAACAGTGAGAGGAAGCACAAGGAGGAGAGAGGTAGACGGCGTGTGTGGCGTGTTGCTTTTGTTAGATAAGCTCCAAGCGATCTTTGTGAGCTCGAGAGAGAGAGAGGAAGGCAGGCGGGCAGCGAGGGCGGACAGCCAAGCAAGAGATAGAGGCAGAGCCAGGCAGAGAGCGGGACCATGGTGCGCGTCCCGACCAGCGCGTCTGCCGGTCTGCGCTCCGGTTGGTTCAAGTACAACATGCTGTGGTGGGGGACTCTCCTTTGTGCAGTAAGGCACTTCTACCATGTGGATCTGTCAGATAACATGTTTGTCAGTCTTCTGTCTCTCTCAGACATCCTGGGTCATGTTTGCACAGATAATGTTATTTATTTCAGTAGCAGTTAGTTTTATGTCAAAAAAATAACTTGCTCTTATACTCACTTTTTCCGCATGCTGTTTTTAGATTGAATAACAACTGTATTGCAAGCTAATATAAGCTTTACACACATCATTGTCCCAAATTCATTTAATTATTTCTTATTCTATTATCTTGTTAGCATTTCTTATCATAGAGGATGAGCATTCATTATGTTCTGAACTCATTGGATTGTTGAACACATTTTTTAAACTCAGATTCAACACATACTAATCAAACAGTTCAGTGGTAGTGTAGCTATCATCCACACCAGTAGTGTCTAATTCTGGTTTTGCTAATATCAAACGACAACAAGTGACACGCTATTCCAGTGACTTCATCAGTTCATTGATGTGTGTTCATTTTTGTGTTTATACAGCAGTGTCATGATCACCCACCAATACTGACATTTAGGGACTTAGGGTCTGTCAATGTGGTGTCACCTTTCACCAAACAAGCACAAACTCACAGAATGGACAGCATGCCTCCATCCCTTCAAGCAAACATAGGGTTACACACACATCCCGCACACACACAAACACACACACACACACACACACATGTACACTCTCTGACTTATTCACTTGTCAAAGAGTCTGTGTTGATCTCCTAGAGGTAGGTCAGTTTCTTAGTATTTCATATTTTAGTTACTGAGTACACTAGGGCCATGATTGAATACCATGAATATGACCTAAAATGGATATAACAAACTTGTATTATTATTTCTATATTTATCTTTTGCCATTCGAAACATTCTTGTAAACCTGAACATATTCTCCAGTTTCTTTTTTAAACATATTCTCCAGAAAAATGCAGACGGAAGCTTTTAGAGGGGGGGGAAAGGATGACCTGGCCTCCTAACCTCTGACCATTGGCCTTGAGGCGTGCCACCAAAGCCACCAGTCCCCATGCCACAGCTGTCACAAACACTCAGCGCCATGCTTGTTTTTCAGAGAACATTTACTACCTCTCGTTTCTTTGTAATACTGAAAAGTTATGAAGTTAACATGAAATTGTTTATGCTACAAAGACCTTGTTTAGTCATTGAAATACTTATTCTTTCTTTACCATTGTTCTTTTCTAGGCATGAGCCATGAACCAAAATCACCATCATTAGGAATGATCTCCACAGCGACCCGAACCACGGCGACGGTCAGTCCCCTCACCCCGTCGCCGCTCAATGGCTCCATCGTAGCCAATGGAAGTCCAGCACAGTCAACGCACTCTGGCTTTGCTGCGGCCCTCCGTAAACTGGCGAAACAGGCTGAGGAACCTCGAGGTAACTAGAAAATATGCCTCTCCTGAAACCATAACAAAATCTTAAATCTTTTATCACTTGTTCTTTGTGTAGTTTATAGGCTTTCGCGTCACGAGTTGTAGACAGCACAAGGTAGAGAGTGGCCTGTAGTACACTCTGGTTCCACTGCAGCCAGTGATTATTACCATCAATTATTGAGTAATCTAGGCCATCAATATTATTTGAAATGCTAAATCACATGTTGGCTTCAGAGCAGTTGGCCAGGTCACTGTGTAAAACCAGTTAAGTAAATGATAAACTTAACTAGACCAAATAATTGAGGTCACTAAATTGTAATTGAAACTTTTGAGTAAGGAATAAATACTTTATTTTGAGCCATGGAGAAAATGATGAATTTGATTATAGTGACCATTTCTAATTATTTGCCCCTGTAATGCTTACTGTAATCATGAGCCGTTTCATTCATAGTCAAACCAGAACCATGAGAGCCCGGCAACACTGTCTGTAAAGGAAACATGTCTGTCTCTCCCCCAGAGTCTCAGCGCTCACACCTGCCCAGTCTCTTAAAGCAGCATGAGTGAACTTATTTCACCTCACAAATATAAGAATGCTGAGTGCTTCAGTACTGAACCAGACCTGACTCAATCTGGTTTAGTCCACGTTTAATCCATGCATGTATATGAGACAGTAGAAAGCTGTTATTGCTAGTTTATATTGTTATATAAGATCACAGACAAATACAGTTGATGTATGGCTACATTCAAACTACTTCCTTTACATGTTTATTAACCAGGTGAAATTAGATTTGATCAAAGAGACATCCGTTTCCCACCACTGTGTACTGAACAGTGACATGTGAAGTATCTTTTGACCCAAAAGCACTATACTAAACTGATGCATCATTACTACTATTTGTTAACGCAGCCTGTATTTAAAGACAATACACTTTCACACACACACGCTAACCCATCCACTCATACAAACAGTTGTCTTTGCAACTTTGTGAGCTTTGTGCACCCTCAGCGTGCTGCAGCCTGCTGTCCTCTCACTGGTGACTCAGACAGTCGTTTGGTTTCTGCCTGTAGAATACTGTTCTATGTAAATGACCTGACTCCTTTAGACAGTGGAATTATCTAGGTTGAGCACCAGTGTCACTATGGACTATGGCTGTTGTTCACACACACCCACACAGACCTCCACTAAAACAGTGGTCAGTGCTGGTCCGTGGCTGCTTTAATGAATAGACTGCAGCCCATATCTAATTAGGAGAGCTGTGCACTGTACACTTTTATCCCATGTGTACTTGCTTCAAACTGCATTAAGCTGCACATACGGTGTTCTCTAGCATTACACAGTAAATATGCATCTTTCCTCTGGAGTCTGTCTCTTCACACAGAAGACAGAGGGGCATAGCTGATGGACGGAGATTGTAAACGAGAGTAATACAGTCATTAGATGTGTTAACATCTAAGGTGCTTGGCACATTGCATGGCTCCAGTGAATGCTGTTTGTGTGTAGGCGTGTGGCTGGGGGCTCCACTTGTTCCTGAGAGCCCAATGCATGCTGGGACAGCAGGGCAGTGTGTCTCTGACCCCTCCATCTGGAGCCAGCCTGGAGCCACACTGTTCTCAATGTGTGAGTGTTTAAAGCAAAGCCTCCAGGCAATGAAAGTGCCTGAAACACTCTGGTACAAGCTTCTCTCCCAGGAGCAGCTCCCGGCGCAGGTGCCTGACTCTCTCCTCATCCTGTCATTCAGTGTTCACCGTCAGGTCAATTAGAGTGCCCCTCTGATTCTCATCTGCCATCTTGTATTGTTTTTATTTCTCACTCTGGCAAAGCAACAAAGTGTTCCTCCCCCCACCCCCACACATGGATGCAGATTACAGGCTTTGTGTGGCGTTGTCAGTGCGTGGCCAAGACTGTAGTAGCAGGTGTGAGCGATGTGTGTGTGTGTTGCGTGTGCATGTTGAGGCTTGTGAGAGTGCATGCTGCTGTGGTGGCATATGGATGCAGGGTTGGCTGAGCCCTGCTATGCACACCAGGTGTGAAATGGACTGTTTAATTAAGTGCTGATGTTGTTGTAATGCAGGCTGGATGGAAAGGCAGTGGGCGGAGGAGCAGGGGTGCTGTGTGATGGGGCCTGATGTGTTGGCAGTGACGACCTGTGCCCCTTCTGCCTGGCATTACCGGAGCTGGCACTAAAGGGCTGCTTAGGGTTGTACTGGAAGAGCTACTGCTTAGACTTCATCGTTGACTATTTGACTAAATATTATAGCAAATGTCTGCCTTGTGATAAGTAATATCTACTGTCTGCAGCGGTGTCAGAAGCAGAAGACGGCATTTTCTTTTAATACTGATATTCTGAGAGAGAGCACAGTTCATGTGTGGTTTAGTTTGAGCAGTGGACTGTAGCAGAGCTGCACATTAATCACCAATGGCTCAGGAGTCAGGACTGACACGTTTTTCTTTTGGCAACCTGGCCTCTATGGCGCACAACTCACCACATAAATCAGTGCAACCATTGGAAGAGCATGTGAGGATGGCCACGTTTATTACAAGAAGAAAGGTTGGGACTTCAAGTATCGTTTAACAATAATAAAGAATGTAGATGGTGCAGCACATATGACATTTGTTACTGACCACTTTGTGTTGTACTTGTGAAAGGCTACTATTGTTGAAATTAAAAAGACATTGTTTAGTGTAAATGAGAATATGAAGTGGTAAGAATAGCTGTGTTGTTGGCAAAAAGAATAAAGCACCAATGTGTCTATCTGTGTCTTTTATTTCAATCTTTCCCTCACCTGCTCTTAATTATTTAGTCTGCCTTTCCTTTCCTCCAGACCTCTGCTGATACATAGTAAAGGAGCAAGGAGGTTGAGGGAGGAGGGGGGAGACAGAAGAGGTCTGTTGCTTAGCAGTGGAGAATCTCTGTGATCACCCCCCCCTCTCTCTTGTCTCCCGTCTTTATTTGTGCCCGTGGCTGTGTATGTGTGTGGGGAGTGAATAGGCTGTGACACTGGAGCTGTATTAAGTGGTGCTCCATTCCCCAGACTGAGTGGCCTAGTATTGATCAGCCTGGTCTTGCGCAGTGGAGTAATGGCTCTCCGAGGTAAGGGGGAGAGGATTAGACCACTAATTGCCATTGTGTGGACACGATATAACCCACACCCCTGACTGTACCACCCACTCACGCATCTGCAGCTCTTGTCTTTACTGCTGTCCACTTTGCACTTTACCCTTCGTCCTCCCTGTTCTCGCCTCATCGTCATGTAATTTTATACATTTACATGAAATTGTGAAGTCATTGTTGTGATTCCAACGTCATATTTGAAGAAAAAAGTGTCATCAGAACATCCCTAAATGAAGGAAGGGATCAGTAATGCCCATTTCCGTTGATATATCTATTTATCCCTGGTGCTTAGAGCACATTGAAAACTATTTATATACCAAAAATATTTTTTTTTCAAGCTGAATCTTAGTATTTTTTAAAAATTATACCCATTTAGACACTAATTTAGGGTATTTTGACCCGAGGGTAGCACAAGAGTAAAATTATTATAATCTGCTGTTTGGACTTTATGATGTATAATTCTAGGCTTTCAGTGCATGTGGAACATCAAACTGTTGACTGCTGATGCAACTCTATTACATTCTTTGACAATGACACTAAGTATTGCATCTTGATTCTATTCTGATTTCATTGTTTGTGCCATGGAAGTTTTTATTATTGGTGTTTAACTCAATTGTGGAAATGCGCACTTTTGTTTTTGAAAGTGAAATATTATTGTCAAATTTATAAATGAGAGAAATGAGAAAAGGGTGTGTGTCTTGGTGTGCAAAATAATATCAATCATCTGATGCAATTTAAATGTAAAGAGCAGTGAGCGCATGTAGTAACCGTTATGTTCTTCTACAATTCCTCTGATGATACAACGCATCTGTGTAAAAGGCTGTGAAAACCTCTATTCTGAGACATTGATTTGATTCACCTTCTCTTTTCAGCTGCCTCTTCCATCAGCAGTGAATCCTCTCCAGTGTCGTCGCCCGCCACCAACCACAGTTCTCCAGTGAGTACGCCCAAGAGAGGTCCCCTTGGTCCAGGCTCAGTGCTGGTCCCCTCTGTTGGTCACAGTGTGCCAAACACTCCACCTGTTGTCACCATCGCCCCAACAAAAACGAGCAACGGCCTCTGGAGGAGTGAATGTCGACAGGTACTTTTCATTTGCCCTTTTGAGTTTAACAGTTGTTACATGTGTATCCTTGTATGTGCCTTTTATTGCTGGTGGCCAAGAAGACATTTGTGTAACTAAGCTGATTGATTGTCATGAATGTTCTTTGCCAAGCTCTCTGAGGGATTATCGGATGACCTGTTCCTATAACTTGGCAGTATGGCTTTGACATATGTGCAAGCGTCTGCTTCCACTGGGCTTGTTCCATACATTAAACAATGCCAGCTGCCATTTGGACATCGATAAAGTGACAGACTTATCGGCAAGTAACATCTGTCCCTCTCAAGCACCTCGGCTCCGTTTTTTGCTCTTGGACCCTGCCCCTCCCAATTCTGGCCTTTAGCCTCAAACCTATCCAACAAACTCACCCCCAGAGCAGTCAAGTCGGCTACATTCTAACCCCAGCACCCATTGTGTCACCTAGAAGCGGAGTAAAGGTGCTGCTTGCTTTGATAAGGACTGGATTATGGATTATGGCCTTGCTTTAAGCCTTCTTATCTCAGCTCGAGGCTAATGGTTGAGGCTAAGCACATGGTGCAGAACAGCACTGGCAACATGGGGAAACTCTCAGGACTCTTAGCGGCTCCCTGGAGATGAAGAGCAGGAAGCTGGTGAAAGGTGGAGGAGGTCAGTCTTCACGTGAACCATGAAAGCTTTGAGGTGGCTGTCCCACTTTCATGGACTCCTTTATGACCCGTGGTGACAAAACAAGCATTTATTTGTGATTACTATTCTCTTGTAGTGGATGTATAGCACACAAAACATTTCTCTTGATACAAGATTGATCAACTTGTATCAATAAATCAAATTGTACAATTGTCTAACCTCGTGAGATGTGTGGTCACATGTACAGTATATTGTTAAGCATATAAGTACTTGTTCAGACAGAGGTGACAGGCAGGGCAGAAGGAGGGGCTGATGCAGTGGCATTTGGCGTTAATGACCGCAGGAGGCTTCTCCCACTGCTGTCTGTAATCACTTTTTAATTGCCAATTTGGAATCCTCTTCCGTCTGAGGGGCATAAACAAGCACTTGCGAGTGTGCAGGGTCGTAGTGCAGCGCTGGAGGTTTTGGGATCTGATCACGCGGATGATGATTGTAAATGAAATGTTGCAGATGAGGGTTTTCTTATTATTTGTTTGTCTTTTGTATACTAGTTAAGTAAAGAGTACAGGCCAGTCACATCAACCAAAGAAGATTATTTTGTATTTGCGATTTCCACAGGTTTATTTTTAACTAAAATGTATTTCTTGGAGAGGGAAGAAAATGTGATTCTTAACCAGTTGGATTTAAGAATGTCCATTAGAGACCTCTGAGACAAGAACATTTACTTGTGTAGCACATTTCATACAATTACATGCAAGTCAATGTGCCTAACAGACAAGACACTAGCCCAAACATAAGCCCTTTACAAACATGCAGTTTACGGGCAGTAAACAATGTATGTAACACATGGTGTTCACGTGGGTTGAAAATGCTTCATGTGCTTTTGTTTTTCTTTTCCTTCGGGTTTAGTTTCAGTTTAGTTTTTTTCAAAGCGGACAATGCAATTTAATAAAACACATAATTAAACATGAGTTTTAAAAAAGCCAGAATTAGCCAAGTAGGCTATTTTTTCATCTGATCCCCTAGGCCTTGATGTTAAAACGTTATTAAAATACATTAATACGTTCAATTCCCACCTCTGCACCTTCTCCATCGACTCCCACTAATGACTGCTGTTGTTGTGTCCTTGGGCAAAACACTTAACCCCACTTTGCCCAAAGCCCCCACTGAAAGATCAAGGCTATGCTCACACTCAGAGAGCAGCCGTCCTCCTGTGGACTCACCACCTGCAGAGGGTCAGTGAGGGGCTGGTGCTATGAGACTTGGGTGGCATCTCTGATTTGCCACCCCCCTGACCCAGAAATGGATTAAAGGGTAGACAATGGATGGATGGAATGGATGGATAACATAAAAAAAATACTAGACAGACAACATCAATCCAGACTAACATTACAGTGTTGACACATTAGACAACATTCATTCAAGATTACACTATTAACAAGACTTAAGCCTATAGTACATCAGTTACTGAGGGCAGGTGCATGTACTTACCATCCATTCCTTCAGGTGCTGTATAAAAGCCCTGTATGTGCTCCTTATATAAGGACAACTTATTTACATAAGGTGCACATATATAAGATTATAAACACTATCTGCATTTCTAATGGCTTGCTCACGCTCATCACGACAAATTGGCTTTTTGCAGATTTGCTGGAGTTCACAGAATTTGTGGACAATGCTGTGAACTCCACAGCCACTGTCAAGAGTAAATTAATATCTATCACAATCAGTGTAAAATTAATTTGTAGTCTGCTCTGAGCCGCAGCCGAGAAACAAGGTCTCCTTATACTGATGTTATTTACATTCTTTAATTGAAGTGATACCATCCATCCATCCATCCATTTTCTACCCCTTAATCCATTTCTGGGTCGGGGGGTGGCAGTCAGAGATGCCACCCAAGTCTCATAGCACCAGCCCCTCACTGACCCTCTGCAGGTGGTGAGTCCACAGGAGGATGGCTGCTCTGTCAATGTGAGCATAGCCATGAGTGTCTTGCCCAAGGACACAAGGGCACAACGACAGCAGAAGTGATACCATCACTTCAATTAAAGAATGTAAATAAAGTGATTTGTGATGATAGTTTCTGAAATGTACTTTCAGGATGTCTTAGTAGCCCTCAAACAGGGTTTGATTCATGTTTCATATCACAACAATTACTTGATAGTTTAAGTGAAGCACATGAAAAGGGAAGGAGTGATCTGAGCTAAAAAGTTGCAAAGATGGTCACAGTTTTGTTATGGGGGAAGGGGAGAATGAACTCAACACAGCAGAGAGTAGCAGTCTCTCTCTGGGCGGCACGGTGGCTGAGTGGATAGCACTCTCGCCTCTCAGCAAGAAGGTCCTGGGTTCGAATCCCGGTTGGACCAGGGCCTTTCTGAGTGGAGTTTGCATGTTCTCCCCGTGTCTGCGTAGGTTTCCTCCGGGTGCTCCGGTTTCCCCTACCACTAAAAATATGTACAATAGTTCTGACATGTGCCTCCTGTACTGGCACCCCCACTCCAAAAAAAAAATAAAAAAAAAATCACAATTGTAAACCGCTTTGAGACTCCGATGTGCAGTGAAAAGGCGGTATATAAATAAGGATTACTACTACTAGCAGTCCATAGAAACAATGAACAGATTCTTGTTCTGTTCCTAGGCTGACTCGGGCCCCCGTGGAGCAAGCAGGGAACGCCTGGGTGCTGAGGCTGCCCTCCCGCAGGAAAAGCCTGGCCACCCTGTCACAGCACATCTCATAGGAAACCCATATGCCTTTGGACTGCCTCCTGGTTCGGTCATGCAGGATTCACGTTTCCAGCCCCTTAAGTGAGTTTATCATGGCCATAAAAAATGTAATTTTACACACATCATTCATTATATTTAATCTGCTGACCTGGTTGTCATTTTTTGCTAACATACTGGCTGATCCTTTTGCTCATTACACAGCTTGCCCCGACAGTTGCCTAATGCAGTGCCCACTGGCCCTGTGCCTGAAGAGTACCTCCGTGGGTTCCGACCCTATGGATCTGCTGAAGAAGCTCTCCGAATGCCCTCATTGCCCTTGGGCCTGGACCCAGCCACCGCTGCTGCAGCAGCAGCTTACTACCACCCCAGCTACTTGCCGCACCCGTCTTTTACACCATATAGGTAAGTCCTGTTTGTTTTTGTTGACTCTGCTTTCTTTCCTCCGAGACCAAATAGTGCAAACTTGTGCATATAAAGAAAGCTTTGACGTTGCTTTCACTCTTAAGCACCTCTGCATGACCTTGAGTTCATATTTCATCATGTTTACTTGGGTGTTACAAATGCTTTTGAAGAAAAAGATATTGAAGGAGCATTGGTAGTATTAGAATCATGTTGTAGGTGAATGCACCCAGATGTAATACTGTTGCCACAAAACATCGTATTGATCTTTTTTTCAGGATGGATGACCCGTTTTGCCTTTCTGCTTTGAGGTCGCCTTTCTATCCGCTTTCGGCAGGGGGAGCATTGCCACCCATGCACCCCTCAGCTGTCCATATGCATCTATCTGGCGTCCGCTACCCTGGAGACTTCACACACTCTTCACTATCAGCATTGCAGACAGAGAGGTACAAACGTCACCAAGTTTCATGCAGTTCGATTGTCCAATGTTTGTCTTTAATCTAATGTGCATTCTTATTAGGCTTCAGCTTGAGGAAGAGTTACGGCAGAGAGAGCGGGAACGTGAGCGGGAGCGTGAAAAAGAGAAGGAACGGGAAGCTGAAAGGGAAAAGGAGCGGGAGAGGGAGAGGGAACGAGAACGAGAGCGGGAACGGGAGAGAGAGAGGGAAAAGGAGATGGAGAGAGAACGAGAGCGTGAACGAGAGAAGGAGAGAGAGAAGGAGCTGGAGAGGCAGAAGGAGAGGGCACTAAGGGAGAAGGAGCTGCAAGCCTCTAAGGTCATGGAGAGTCACTATGTGGTGGATTTTCACGGCCTCAGAGGACAAGAAGACCGAACAAAGCCTGAAAGACTTACTCCAAATCGGGCTGGTAAGAAAATTAATAAACATCAAAGAAACATACAGTGCTGTATTTTTATGATGCCAAAATGTTTTTTCGTGTGTCCTGCCCAGATAAAACCAAAGAACCCAGCCTCCCTGCACCCAAACCTGTACCACCTGGACTCCACTCTATGGCGCCACCTCACCATTCTCTTCCTCACCTCTACATGGGGCCTGGTGCTGTCGGGGCAGGTGTTTTGTCCACTATGATCACTCCAAGGAACAATGAGGAGGAAAGGTGGTTAGCACGGCAACGCAAGCTCCGTCAAGAAAAGGAGGACCGTCAGTATCAGGTGTCTGAATTCCGCCAGCAGGTCCTGGAGCAGCACTTGGATCTGAGCCGTACCGCAGACACGGATCACAGGACAGACCCTCAAAGGTACAGCGCTGAACTTTAGTAAAACGTCACGTTTTGTGACTCTGTAGCTCTGCAGCCAAATCATGATAACTAAAGCACAAAAACATAATAACAATAAAAATAATACATCAAACTTAAATATCACTTTTTTGAGCACTCAAAGACGCTTTGCAAAACATTTAAAAATAAACGTTAAAGAACAAAATTAAGGAAAGTTTTGATTTTTAACCTTTTTGAAATCACTTTCTAAATGATTGTGTATGCCCAGGCAGCTGGTTTTGATGAAACAGTTCTTGGTAAAACTCAGATTATGGCGAAACTATGGAGAGACTTGAGTGTGTTTATTTATACTCTTAAATAATAGATATTTATCTTGTTTTTATTATCTTGTTTTATTGTGCAACAATGACACTGCAACGATTATAGGTCCTATTATCTTACAAACCATGAACAAAAACATGTCACCTTTTTCATCGTAATCTGAAAAATAATTTGTGAAAAAAAGTAATATAAACATGTTTCTACAGATGCATTTCTAATCATCAAGAACCAGGAAGCCGGGATCTCCACGCCCACTTAGGCGCCCCTCCACCTCTCATTTCTCCCAAACCCCCTCTGTTCCAGCGTGAGCACCACCCTCCGCCTCCCACCACACTGTGGAACCCTGCATCACTAATAGAAACAACATCAGAGTCCAGACGAAACCATGATCCCTCAGGAATGGGACACTATGAACGGCTGCCTTCAGGGCACTCAAAATATGAAGACTCCAGCCGCAGAAGAGAGGGAGGTGTTATGGAGAAGTATCCACCATTGAGATGTCCCCCTGGCTCAGAGCAAAGCACCTTTCTTGCAGATTTAGAAAAGTCTACCCAGTCATTTTTTAACCAGCAGAGGGCGTCGTTGTCCCTAGTAAGCCAGTATGAATTGGAGGGAGCCATAAAAAACAAATCCATTCAGGGGCACAGTAGACTGGGCCAAGCCATAGGAATCATCTCTGGCTCAGCTGTGGGACAGGCCGCCTCAGTCGGGGTCAGCCAAGATATGGCACTGGTTTTCGATGAGTTCCTTCAACAGCATCGAAGACCTGTCAGCAAACTAGACCTGGAGGAAAAGAAAAGAAGAGAAGCCAGAGAGAAAGGTTACTGATTAATACGATACATGACACATGTTGTTTTCTAATCATTGTTAGAGGGTTTTCCATAACTTGTTTGTGTGTTTCAGGTTACTACTATGAACTGGATGATTCCTACGATGAGAGTGATGAAGAAGAAGTCCGAGCTCATCTCCGCAGAGTGGCAGAGCAGCCGCCTCTCAAACTGGATGATTCCAATGAGGTGAAGAACCCTCTCTTTGTTTTTTTCAACCATATTTTCTCACACAACTTTTTTAACCTTTTGAATAGAAATTGGACTTCTTTGGAGTGGTTGGGCTGACCACAAAGAACCACCGAGATGAGGTTGTTCAGCAGAAGAGAAGGAAGCGGAGGCGGATGCTTCGAGAGCGCAGTCCCTCACCTGCATCACCTCTGAAACGCACCCCTCCACCACAGCTCTGCACACGCTTCACCCCCGAGGAGATGGACCAGGCCCCAGAGCTCGAGGACAAGAAGAGATTCCTCACCATGTTTCGACTATCGCATGTAACAGTGCAGCAACGCTTAGGTAAGAAGAGAATGTGTTTTTGTTGCGGTTTTTTATCTATAATAATTACACACACCACACAAACACAAGGTGTGTGTTTCACCCTGGTGAACTAATAATTTCTTATGTTTTCTTTATGTCCAGATAACGAAAGGGTGACGGAGCTTCTTCAGGCGATTAAAGAAAAGAGTATAACATTGGATAACATCAGACATGCTTCTCACCCTCTGTGCAAAAGTCCTCCACTACATGTTCCTGGTGAGAACAGCAAACCAGTTTCTGCTCTTTTTTCACATCTTGCAAAACATCTGATGTATTACAACTAACTTTTGTGGATGCTTACAGAGTGCCAGCCCGTCTCTGAGTCAGAAGAATGTGCCGGTGTTGGACCACACAGTCCCAGTCCCACCGTACAGCGCCCAGCATCCCCCGGGGGCCACTCCAAACCTCATGGGGACACAGTAAGACCAAAGGAACCCCCTTCCCCAGCTCTCTTTCCGGACAAGTCCCGGGGGTCTGGTGAGGGACACCTCATTAAGAAGAACTCCAGCCTCTTGAACAGCTTGCGCACCCCGCACTCCCTGCAGGCAAAAGAAGGCCATCACAGCATCAACGGTCGCACCAAGTCCTGGGACAGTTTCACACCTGAGGGATTTGCTCAGCAGTTTCATGAATCTGTGCTTCAGTCTACACAGAAAGCTCTACAGAAGCATAAAGGTAAAAGACAAAAAATAGTTGGTCCTAATTTGGTGTAGGTGTTTTTTCTCATTTCCAAATGTAATTTGTGTACGATGTGATTCAGTTTCTCCAAACTTTGACTAAATGGAATTAAGGCAAATTGTTCACATATATTACCTCAGAAACAGATTTTACGTTTTTAATTGATCGCTCTAAGCCATGTAAATAACATGGCTCTGTGGTGGCATCAGCCTCTTGTACAGTGTAGTCTGCTGGAGCAGCAGCATCACAGAGAGGGACAGGAAGAAGCTGGACAAGGTCATCAGGAAATCTAGCTCAGTCCTGGGCTGTTCCCTGGACACAGTGCAGCAGGTGGGGACAGGAGGGTCCTGGACAAACTAACATCTATGCTGGACCATGACTGTCACCCCATGCAGGACACTCTCTCTGCTCTGGAGAGCAGCTTCAGTGACAGACTAATTCACCCTTGCTGTGTGAAGGAGAGGTTTCGCAGGTCTTTCCTTCCTGCTGCTGGCAGACTGTACAACGAGAATATGTAGCAGGAACTTCTGAGTCTGCACAAGTGTCACTGATAATTCACTAGTAACTTTGTCACTAGTCACTTTACCTGTTATCAGTACTACTGCATTATTACATATCTGATATTTCTGCCTTTCACCAGTCACTTTACCTGTTGATATTATTTCTGATGTTTAATCTGCTCATATTCATATTCTTATATACTCCGCTGCTAATGTATAATTTAGACATCTGTAAATACTTCTGAACCAAGTGCAATTATAGCCCAGAGTTTTATCTCATTTTATTTTATTTTTATCTTATAATTTTATAGTCTATCATCTTAAATAATAGACTCAATTTGATGTGTGCAATCTGAGTGCTCTTATTTCCTTTCTCTGCTGTAATGTGTGCAACGATGACACTGACATTTCTCCACTGTGAGACGAATAAAGGTTTATCTTATCTTTATCTTATCTTATAAGTTATAGTTTAATTTAAATAAGCAATATTAAAAGGGTATTGAATTTGAGAGATTGCGGCATCTGTTATCGGGGCACTGCATTAAGACAACAAAACACATGGACATTGGTGTGTGGAGAGCCTAACAAGGTCATGCCACCATCCTGACTAAACAGCAATAAAAAGGTCTTAATGGTTTTAAATTTGACCAAACTTGAAGCTACCCTATAATATATCAAATGAACTTATTTCAGTCCAAGTATACTTCATAGCCTTTGTCAAGTGTGTGACATGCTCTGCAGCATCACAGGTCATTTAATGGTTGCAATAATAGCAATAAGGCTGTGATCATTTCAAGGAAATATGTATTTTGCTATGATTAACGGCACATTTTTATCTCTAGGTGGCTCCGGTTCAACAGACTCCCACCTCCTGGAGACATCAGTCCATTACAACATTCCTGAGCTCCAGAGCACTCCAGCACGACCAGCGCAATCACACACAAACTCAGTTTCTCGCACAGTCCGACACACTCAAGCCAACGGCCAGCACTTCAGTGGAACCACACACCGGGAAACCTCAGGGAGAAGAGAGGACGTGTCCGGTCCAGAAGATTCTGACGCAGATGAAGAGGAGGAGGAAGAGGCACCTCCTTCTAAGTGGCAGGGGATAGAATCTATCTTTGAAGCATATCAGGAGTATGCTGAAGGTAACTCAGTGATGTCACATTCATTTTACATAGGAGACCTTTGTACTCAGAACGCTTCTCTTTCTAGAGCGAAACCTGGAGCGTCAAATATTGGAAAACCAATGTCGGCGATTAGAAGCTCAGAACTACAACCTGAGCCTCACTGCTGAGCAGTTGTCCCACAGTATGGGGGTAAGAAACTACTATTTAGCTTCTGTATTTGTAATGTATGTATGTGGATGATCAACCGTTTTGTCACGCTTTTCCTTTTTAGGAGCTTGTGTCTCAGAGACAGAGGTTGGCAGCAGAAAGGGAGAAGCTGCAAGCAGAATTGGAACATTTTAGGAAGTGTTTGACACTACCACAGACACAATGGCCTAGGGGCAGCCATTACAAAGGTTACCCTCCCAGGTGACCCTCACAAGTGCCCCGGCACTTGCTGCCTCCACTTTGAGACTCAGAGTTTATTTTTATTGACTGGTCAATGTGGCGTCTTGAAAGAGATTGTTACTATTTTGATATTATGAATGATTCAATGTATAAGCGAGGCCATACACTGAAGGACAGTCTGAGCTGTGGCCTGGTTGTTCTTGTGCCACGCGCCACACAATGTGTGCCAATGTAGCCAATCATGAATACTAGGGGTAGGAGTGTCCGAAGATCAACATCCTTCATGTCCAGTGAGGGCACATGTGCTTCGTTTGGCCTGCTCCTATTTGCCATGCTTCACAGACAATCCTGCCAACAAGGGAGCAGCTACTCAATGTGTGTGATCAAGAAACTTGGACACAACAAATGCTTCTGGCCTTTGGAGCTAACGTCATCATTGTGGCCATTTGAGCTTTTGAACTGGAAATGCACTTAAAATGAAAAGCTGAAGAACTACCTGATGGTACTGTTACAAAAACTCTTGAAACTAGGGAAGAATTTAAAAACTGCACATTTTTTGAAAAAATTAATAAAAATGTTTTATTTGAAAAGATAAAATTTGAAAATAAGAAATTTAAAAGGTGCTACAGCCTTGACATGTATATAATATGAAGAAAGAATTTTGTATGTTTTTATTGTTACTTTAACCCTTGTTTTAAAAGAAAAAGCCTGCCATTTTTATATGTTTATGCTTTTGGGTTAAAAAAGCCTTGCTTTTAGTGTTTATACTGCTGCTGGCCAGAACAGCTCATTTTAGATTTAAACGGAGTGAGAAAACAGGATCTGCTGCTCGTATCACTTCACAACTACAGCCACAAATTTCATGTGAGCAAAGCTCCACCTCTCAGAGGTCCATGGTATGGCTCCTGTCCTTTGCCTTTGTTTACAGCAGCATGTCTGTCAAAAGTTCATCAAATCTTTTGTTTTTGACGTTAAAAAAAACACACAAGAGCATCTTGGTGACGACCATCACTCTATTTAATAAATAGTGAAGTCACAATATGAATTCTTTCACAACGTATAGACTTGAAACATGAAAGCAATTACTTTTAAGCCTAACTACATCTTGTTCTCATCTGTAGCCATGTGCCAAATTTGTTTTGTTAGGTAGCCAAAATTGAATCTGGAATTGCCATCGTATAAAATGAATCCATATCATTTCTAGATTTTTAACCCTATTCTGTGGTTTTTACCTGAAAGTCGACAGTCTCCTTATCAAGTGGCGGCAGTAAAAGTTTCACAGATTAAAATCAAGCTTCATTGAAGAGCTGCAAACATGAGGAAGCATCACATGAACCAAAGTCCAAGCTGCACTGAATATGGTTAATGTAGGGTATCTAGTTTTCAAGTGAGGAATTGACACAGACTGTAGTCCCAACACAAAGAATATAATAGATTCAAGTGCCTCCAGAGGTTAGGAGCTTGTGAGGGTGTTTGCGTTTATCACTGCTGTGACCATCAGGGACTCGATTTGTTACTATATTATCATCTGTCCATTATATTTCACATCCTCCTTTAGTTTTCATGTCCTCTTTTGAACATTCTAAACTGTCCAGTCAAAAATATAAAATTCAATCATACCATTGGACTACACATGCATGCTGAACACAGCTGCCAAGATGAGGATGTTCTTTGAAGAGCCCAACTATATTTCCAGTTCACGCACACATGCAATACCCCCGAGATTCAGCGGAGGACGTCTAGATGCTGTGAAATCCTGTTTTAAGATGTACTTGTTTGAATTCATTGTAATGTAATATATTCTTTGTTGAATGTAGTAATTAGGTATTTATGAATATATGACTGTGATTTCAGACAACAAATAAAATATTTCAAAAATGTGTACTTAATAACAGCTCAAGTTATAACCACACTGTTCATTGCAATGAGTCAAAGTTTAATAGAATATTTTAAAATAACACACAGATTAAAACCACAAAAGCAATCATTAACAATTAAATGAATGCATTACGTAAAGGCTAATCTGCCCTGGTTTTTTTTTTTTTGTCCTGGTCAAGGTTCCTGAAAAGGCATCTTAAATATTGGTTTATAATATTGGTCAATATCTGACAAAACTCAGGATTAACTTGTAGCAGCTCTCTCTAAATATTCTTTATTGTGACATCAGATTAGTGTAGTACCATCTATTTTGGTCATTGATAACTTGGGAACCTAGTAGAGAGAGTAAGTTTGTGCCTTTAACTGGGTGTCCTCAGATTAGGGAGAAAATCATCTAAGTCACATAAGACTTAAGCTGTGCATGGGAAAACAAAATCAAGAAAAATATGCTGAAATTTCAATATTCATAATACATTTTATTATTTAATAAAAAACAAACAGCAGCCATTAATAGTCATTGGACTGTCCTTTAGTGGAGCCAGGCTGAAGATTGGAGCGTAGCTTATACATACAGTTCAAGGAGTCAAGAAGAAATGCTCGGATGGTATTGACTTCCATTAAGGTCAGGTTGTCAAGCTACAGGGGGGAAAAAAACAAAATTGTTTTATTGTTGAAATGCGTCAATATTTTTACAGATTATCTATAGTCACAATAACTTTGCATAGACCTTTTATTATCAAACTGCACTAAACTAAAGAATGATTTCAGACCTTGGCATGAGCCTCCTGCTGATTGATGAAGCTGTCTGCGGAGAGTCGTAGTTTGGCAATACGTGTATCCCAGAGATCTTTCACCAAAGTGCGAATTTCATCTGCCTTCGGGATGTTGTCTGATGCACTTAAGAGAAAAACAAACATGTTTTAATAAACATGAAAACAGCCACACACACTCATAATATAAAATACATATCAAATGATAATGAAACTCTGAAAAGTTGACTTCCCTCAGGTCAAAATGACCCTCCGCTGTGATGAAAAGCCCTTAAGGGTCTAAATGACCACAATGGTTAATTTCGGGAATATCAAAGTTCAGTTTTAAATAAAATGATATAGGGTATTTTATTATCACTGTGGTGGGCCAATTTGACCCAAGGATAGCACAAGAGATAAAGGCACACGCAAGCAGTTTACATCATGTATGACATTTCACTTTAGATGTTTGTATTACCAACTATAGTTTCCATTGGATATGACCTCCATCATGGCCAAGACCATTATGTGATATTCCTCCTTACTTAAAAGTTTATTATTATTACTAATACTTACTGATACAAAAAATAAAAAAATAAAAAAGATATCAAGTGAATGCAATAAACTTTCATGATTCACAAAAGTATATTTTATAGGCGGAAATGGTCTGAAAAACAAGTCTATGCAAAGAATGACCATAAAATGAATTACTGGTTTAGAAGTAGTTTCGTCAACTCCATGTAGTATGGGCTCGGAACAGGCGTAAACGTTTCCTCTTTACGTTCAAGGTCGCGCATTTCTTCTAGTTTATCTGCATAAAAGAAACAGTGTTGTTCGATATAACAGCATTGTTGACATTTCATGACAGCCAAATAATGACTTACCAACATCCATCCACTCCGGGGGCACAATTCTGCATTTTTGACGTTGTTTTAGATTAAGAGCTAACCACACAGGGACATTGACAGGCAGTCCAGGGTTAAAGGGACCCAGATCTCCCTAAAACATGATACACACATAAATACAGACACACACGAGCATTAGAGGATCAGCGTCCTGCCTTCTGCCATCGGTCAACTTACCCCGATTAAATAGATCTTGTCCAGACTGAAATTTGGTATGATTTGAACCACTTCTTTCTCCGCAACAAACTCTACTTCAGATGCGTCCATGATTTGTATTAAGAAAAGTCAACACCAGTCAAATAAAAGCAGTGGTGTCTGAAAACAGCAGCAGCTTTCCCGCGCGACAGCCCACAGAACCACGTGGGTCAGTCACGTGTTCCGACGAGAAGTCACGAGGGTCTGAGTCTCACAGACACATCTGACAGACGTATCACAAACACACATCTATACTTCTGACTTTAATCGTCATGATCAAGAGAGAACATCGTATCACGATTATACAAAACATGAAAAACACTTTAGTTTAAATGAGGTCAGAGAATCATTCTAGGTCACAATCCACTGTGTGGCGCTAGATACCAACTAATAACACAATTCAAGACATGATTCGTTTAGTTTTATTTGATATACGGAGTTATTCCATTTTAGATAATTCAAAACCTAATGGTCACCATACTTAAATCCCCTTTGTACCCCCATGGTACTTTCTAAAATATTGTAATACACAAATTAATTTCTTGAAACCTTTTTCATTAGTAAGATTTTTGTTTTAATTACCTCAAGTAGTATTATGTTGATCAAGTAACTATCCTAGACACAACCCTTGAAGCATCTAATTCGATATTCATCATACAGAATAACTTAGTTATATAACAAATCACACAAACATTTGCATTAAAAACTCAAGTCTAGTCATTTCTAAATATAAATCTCCAAATATGACACTTCCCTCTTGTGCTTGTCCTTACAGGTTTGGCATGTTCTGTTCATTTTTGAACACGACACTATAAAAGAACATGGCCCACTCTTTGTGAACATGTGTCCGTCATACAAAAGTGTGCATGCTAAAATGGCACTGATCAATCCGTCCGATGATTGCATGTTATTCACATGTTAGCAGAGATCTAAGACAGACTTGTTGATCACAGGATTGGTCCAGTCATTTCGTAGATCATCCAAGTGATTGTCAAAGTCTATAAGATTTTCATAGCATCGGCTCTCAAGCAAAGCTGACGTAATCTTCTGTGCTTCATTCCAGTCTTCAAATGAGTCTCTAAAAATGCAAGAAAAATGTAAGGGCCAAAAAATTTTCTTGTAATTGTATGTTGCGTTCTAATGATTGGATTACATTACATGTAGTGTAGTCTATGGTATATGTATATTTGAGATAACTTACACTGTAACATCTCTGTGTTTCCATTTGTTTTCATGATGATCATAGATGTTAACTATAGGTTCAAAGCAACTAACAGTTAATCTACTGTTATCCACCTGCAATAGAATAATGAGTGTCACTTCAGAGAGAATCACATAGAATTTGAAAAGGTACTAAGAACTTTCAAGGCTGATTTTATTGTGGGATTATTAAGGCTCACTTACCATAACAATTGCAGCTTCACTAAAGTTGTCGGATATTCTGGAAGCCACTTTCTCCGCAACTTGGTTGACTCTGCAATGATCAGAAAACTATACTTCACAATCCAATGTAACAATGCTATGATATTATTGCAGCAGATAAAAGAGGGAATGTGTTTATTGAGGCACACAAAATTAAATTTAAATATGAAGAAATTATATTAAAAGAAAGTAATGATAGGAATGACTTTCATCTTGTTTTAGCCACTTCTTTCTCTGAATCACTATCCAACACGTTAAGATCCAACTCTAAACATTACATAGAAAATGTTTCTGTTGCTTTAAGTTTTATCTTTTCACACCTAGTTACAGTCAATCATAAATTAGTAAATTCTTGAAAATCTTTCCTTTCTATTCAAGTTGTTATTCATGCATGTACCTTGAATCCTTTGAACGCTCATTTGCTTGATAATATCCAGAAATAATGTAGTTATTCTCTTTACACCAAGTGTCAATCTGTAAAACATAAAAGTATGTATCTGATTGTGTTCATTTGAATTTGGAGAAAAGAATAATGGTTTGCACTTTTAAAAATAATCTAACAAAGAATTGTGTCGTTTCTTAAAGACGGGGGAATCAAACTTTTTTTGTAATAAATGATAAATATCGTTTCTCCAAACAAAAAACATTTAGCAAAATCAAAATGTGAACAAATCAGACCACAAAATCAGACTTCATCCTAACAAAAAACATGGTTTTCCAAGCTCTGCCCCCACCATCAGCCCTCATACTCAAGTCTATGCGTTTGAAATCCAGGTGATCCGGGTCAAACAAGCCTATAATTTGAGTTTTGGGCTGAGAGCGGATTGGCCGAGGCTGATCATCGCTGTCTGAAAAACCTGCTCAATAGATGTGACAGTGACCGAATTACATGCTCGTGAAAAGTGTTTTACTTAGAAATGACACAATTCAATGTTTTGAAAGTTAGGTACCCAGGCCGTCAACTGTACTACAGTGCTTGCGTGTAAAATTAAAACAATTATGTATAATATAAAGTATAAGCACATCAAGTACTTACCAGGGTTAAAGCCACTTCAAGCATTGGTGCCAAAGCGAGAGTACCATGGAACAGTGGAACACAGTCCACACACAAAGTGCTAAGACTCTGATGATCTTTCTTTTTGTCTTTCGGCTTTTCTGCGACTAAAAGCCCATTCACGGCGCAATGAGGATATTTGGCAGCGTGTAAAAGCATTTTACAGTAAGCCTGACTTGTCAGTTGAATAGGCATGTTTAAATGAAATAATTAATAATAAATATAGAAATAAAATACGCTAGTACGACGCAGTGTAGAGAAACAGACGGTTAGCATTAGCTCACTATCGATCCATGTGAAATGTGGGAAAAGTTAGCTAATAACCTCTAATAACGCAACGGGTCAAACGTTGGCATTTGCAACCTACACATTTACATGCAGGCTGGAAAATGAACCCTGGTTTAATCGAACTGGGCAGTGAAAACAATTAACACGGACGAATCCTGCTTCCACAAGTTTCACCGGTGTGCCGTAAACCAGAATGTAACGTAAAACGTAGAGCGCTTTACGACCTCTGACGTTTTTCCCTCTGCACATCCTTTCAGGGCGACGGGCGAAGGAAACGAAGGAAACGAAGTAGGTCGCATTTTATAAAGATCTATTATCTCGCTAATACAGCGTCAATAACAATTCACACGCATTCTTTGGGCAGTTAAATGTGTGTTCTACGATATACTTTTATACTGCGGTACATTTAATCGAGATGACTTCTCAATGTCCGCAGTTGTTCTGAGATGCTAAGTAGTATGCTATCGCTAGCACACCATCAGGACATAATATCACTTACACACTGGCGCTGATCATCTTTGTTTATAAACAGTTGGGTCTAGTCTTTTTAGAATATGTACGTTAAGCAATATTTACACCATATATTTTTTTACGTTGTCCTTTAAAAATGTAGAGAACATCATTCCCGCATACATGACCTTGTGTTGGCACCTAACACAGAACTAGCATTAGCTAAGCTTTTAGGTAGTGTTATAACTTAAGCTGAACTATAGGTGAACTATGAGATCACCGACTTGCAAGGTTTATTGACTTAAATGCCTCAAAATGTTATCATTGTTTTTAAAGTGGTATAGTTGGATTTGTAGCTACACATCTGCTATGATGTAGCTGCTTTGTGTTTACAGAATGCTGGCATCCAGAGCTCTTAGACTCGTCAGCAAACGTGCTATTTCAACCTCTGTTTGTCTACGTGGGGGACATGGTAAGGATAGCATTTTAAAAGTTAGCCTATTTTAAGTTAACTGCATTTAAAGTGAATAACATGAGCATAGTAAATGTTAGTATTGTCACTGTTTATGTCACAGGATATTGCTCAAACTGAAGTATCATTTCGTTTTCCAGGGGTTGCCAAAGTTGACGACTACGCACTCCCTGTCTACTTTGACAGGCGTGAGAATCCTCTACCAGATATCAGCTTTGTGCAGACTCTAACTCCAGAGCAGAAATCCCTCAAAGAGAAGGAAATGGGCTCCTGGGCATCTCTGTCCAATGAAGATAAGATTGCATGTAAGAATGTTTTACATTCAGCGTCAATGTCTGAGCAGAAGTCAGATGTGTTAAGAAAAGTGTTGGTAGGAAATAATTAGCACCATAACTGTGTGCAGTGGGAACTAATGCAAACCACAATTGCAATTAACTCAATTTGACAACAAACAATGCTCAGAAGTAGAATGTTATCTGAATCATTTTTATTGCCACGTAAGTTACAAACAAAAGTTACCACTTGGAAATTGTTTTGGCAGAGAGCGTGCCACTTCGCCATTTGCAGCGCTGGTGTGTTATGCCAATTGCATTGTATATTTTTATAGAATTGTTGAAACTTTTCATAATTTTATTTATTCTTAGACCCATCAATTAAGTTACCACCTTATATCCTAGTTTTGCTACAAACATAAAAAAGTGTATTACAAATCATAGTTAAAGTTCTTTTTTAAATTCTAATCTTTTAGATCCGAGTTAGGCTTTGGGTTTTTAAAGGGCATCTTAGCTTGAAAGCCATCTTCAGAGCAACTTTAAAAAACTGTCATTTTTCATTCAGCCAACATTTTTAATAATTGGTGGTTGTTTGGACTGACACTCACGTGGCTATATAAGACAATAACTTACTTTCAAATAGTTGTATCCCCCTAATAAATTGTGTTGTTGTTTTCTTCTGTAGTGTACCGGATCAGCTTCAACCAGAGTTTTGCTGAGATGAACAAAAGCTCAGGAGAATGGAAGTCAGTGATGGGGGGAATCCTGTTTTTCATTGGTTTCACTGGCTTGGTTGTGCTCTGGCAAAGGAAATATGGTGATTTAATACTCAAAGGCAGATGTAATTTTTGGTATTTAAATCTAATTGTATTAATTGTTAATGTTTTCTCCTTAGTGTATGGGCCAGTCCCACCTACATTTGATCCTGAACATAAAGCAAAAGAGTTGCAAAGGATGCTGGATATGAGAATGAATCCAGTTGAAGGTTTTTCGGCCAAGTGGGACTATGAAAACAAGCAGTGGAAAAAGTAAATGACCCAGGGGACCAATCCAGGAAAAAAATTCTGTATTTATCAATTGTTCAAATCACTTCAGTTGTACATTTTGGAAGATCACTTCCTCTTACGGTCATTGTATATTATTAACAAATAAAATAAAGAAAAAATGGGAAACATGCCTCTTAAGTGTTTTATATACAGCTACCGTTGACACATTTTTATATTGTTGATTGTAAATGCCCTAAAAGCAGGACGTTAATTTATTTTTGGATTTTGTTGCATAACCTTCAATTCTAGCTGTATCCGTGCTAACCAACTGATGGTTTTCACGTGACTTATGGATTTATGGTTTTCTTATTTAAAAAATGTAATAGTATCGATGTTTTGTTGATCCTGTGCAACACTGGGAGTGAAGCCCTCTGAAGGTCAAACGAGGCACAGCAGCCATGACGTCACTTACCGGATGAGTCGCAGTTGTTTTCACGTCAAAACAATCCGGAAGTTGACCACCACAGCATGAGCGAGCTGCGTGTTTGTTCAATTATTAAAGTTGTAATTAGTAGGTAATTATGGGAACTAGCGGCGATACTAGCTCGAATGGTTAGATTTGAGTTAAAAGCTTTAGTTTGTTGTAGCATACATCTTAGCACACAGGTGCCTGTGTCTTCAGAGCAGTGCTTTAAGTGATTCAGCTCGATCTGTTATCATGGGGAATGGTATGAACAAGGTAAGCATATGTTAGTCAATGATCAAAACAATATTTTGAATGCTTTGTTTCACATTGTCGTGGTTACTATATCAACCTCTGGTGCCATATTTAGATTTCACATATTCTGTTATTTAGGGTTAACATGTCAAGTCTTAAAACCGTACAGTGCATTAAGGGTATTTTAGGAAATGTGTTTATTGTATTATCAGCACATTGTCCAATCTTTGGGAATCCCTTTCACGTGGCCATTTTTGTGCACAATAGGAGCTCTGGTCTGCATGAAGATATGTATATTGATTTTGATGCCCTTTTATAGACAGTCATTTTGATTCTGGTTTATTTGTGGCTTCACACCATGGATCTATTATAATAACTGCTTCACACCTCATTGGATTCCCCTGTTTTATGACCCAGATGGAAACATTTAGATTTCTTGATTATCATATGGATATTGAAGCTGGTATTACATTTGAAATCTCCAGGTGTCTCCTCTGTGTTTGAACTGGTCTTTTCACCAGACTTGATTTACCAATAACATACCAACATCTATTTTTACACATCTGTGATCTTCATGATGGTACAAAATAACTGTTTTATGAAAAGGAAGAGGGCAGTCTATGGGAAAAACTAACCTGTCTCATGACAGTCTAAACCCAGCTCACGTTTCTTATTAGTTTGAATTATTTGGTTTGATATTGGTTTCAGTTTTGATTACTTTCTGATTGTCAATGCTTCTGACAACCCTAGTTTGGGTTAATAACAATATTAAAAAATATTATTGAGAATGTAAGTAAGGTAGCTTGTAGCTCTAGCTGTTGAAGTGTCTTTTGCAAAGTGCTTCAGACCTTGTATGGTGGTTTCCTTTTGTTGCTACTTAGGACTTAATCCCTAAATCCCAATCTGGCTGCATAGACCTCCGTCATATATCAGTGTCTGTTGAAGCTTGCATTCCCAAAGCAAATGTATTTTCAATGGCTGCTGTTTCACAGGTTGTTGATGGCCTCTTTCTTGGCAACATAAGAGGTGAGTAAATCTCTTTTATTCTTCAATGACTTGTTAAAATTTATTTACACTTATATGTGTGTCCCTGGCGCACAAGATAAACATGTTCAAATGAAAACATATTTTCTCATCAAAGTTGAAATGCTTATGTATTTAGATGTTAAAACAAGACCCGTGATGATGGCCACAAAAATCTAGAGATCCCAATCAGAAAGCAGAATAAGCTTCACATGAGTTGCCTTTCAATGGTGAAAGAGAAGTTATTTTAACCTACACTTAACACCAGCACTTGTTGAGTCCTCTCTGACACTGAAGCCATGTTTATTGTTTATTACAGGGTTATTCTTTCTAAACCAGTAGGAGATGCATGTCGTTCCTTTTAATTAGATCTAAATTTCAATTTAACTTCATTATAGACTCTTTTAAGTCCAATTTATATGGTCCCAGTTCACATCAATAACATAGTTGATCATGGGATTGTACCAGAGTTGGCCATACAATTGACCAAATAAAAATCCGTACAGAACTTTAGAGGCTTGGAGACTAATCTCATAGCCCCGTTTTGTTTTTTTAGATTCAGAGGACAGGGAAAGTCTGGCAAAAAATGGTATCACACACATTCTGTCGGTGCACAACAATGCCAAGCCTGTGTATGAGGTAAGTACAACCTGTTCCATGTGCACAATAACATTGTGTGTGGTGCGATCACTGTTGTCCAGAGGGGGGTGGTGACGGGCTGTAGTTGAGATCAACTCTGCATTGACAAGCTGTGTGTTGAAGCAGTGATTTTATATTTATTGTTGTGTACCCTTTCCCTCTTGTCTTTTATGTGTTTTAGGATAAGACCTACCTTTGTATTCAAGCTGATGATGCCTCCAGTCAAAACTTGTGAGTGAGCTTCATTTATATAAACCCTTTTTAACCTTCTTGAATTGTTTGGGGAATATTTTAATAATTCAAACCAAAGTACCAATGTAAAGATATCCAGTGTGATTGTCCTGCAATGAAGGAAATCCATTTTCAGATAGAGATCCAGATGAGTTTGTTGGTCTTGTTGCTGAAAGATGTACCAGTATGTGGAATATGTTTCTATTATGGGTTGTGTGTAACATTGTTAAAGCAGATAATTGGGTGGCAATAAAAGAGAAAATACCAAGTGACAAGTTTTGTGTGAGTTCACTGTTCTGCCTGCGCACCATCAGTGTGATAAGAGGATTCCTCCCAGACACATATCAGCAGATCACAATCCACTGAGCGTTATTTGAGGTTCAATAAACGTTGAAATAAAAGTTTCCTTATTGCACTTTTGAACTTGCCTGTACATTCAGTAAATATCTTCTTCCAGCTAATGTTTGTATGTGCCATTGAAAGTCGGTTAATTAAATCTTTCCAGAACGCAAGTTTGTAACTAGATACACTGCTGGGTGCATTTTTTTTTTTTTTGCTTGAAATGATCTAAACCTTTTAGTCTTAACCATTGATTTGAAATTTGAATGAGTGAATATGTTAACCCTTAGATGAGTATTTTCAGAAATTTGATTTGACACTAACAAAAAGTGGAGCCTTGAAACAAAAAACAAAAAATGTATGAAAATGTCGGGAAACGTTTGTGGAAAACCTGATTGCTGTATCCAAGGTGTCCTGGATTCATGAGCTCATGTAGAAATTCTGCTACTTTGGCGCCAAATGAGCTTTCATCCACTAAATTCCACAGATTACAAACAATGTGATTATAAATGTTTTAAAGAATGTAATAGTGTAGACAATTTCCACTGATCTGAAATAGAGGTGTCTGACCTCTTGTCGTAATCAAGTCTTTTTCGCTCTCAGCAGAGGAAGGAAACCGCAGGCTAACATCTGGCTGTTGGCCCCGAGTTTTATACACCATTCTGTCACAATCACTGGTCTGACTAATGAGGCAAACTGTCAACCCGCTGTAGGCCTACTGTCAGATTAGTGCCGCAATGAAAAGCCACAACTAAAAATGCTGTCTTTCTGTTGTACACAGGAGTCACCATTTGTACACATTTTGATCTTGACCTCTTTATAACGGCTCTACATGGAGGCTCAGGGATCGATGGGTGTCCAAGGTCTTCTACTGTTAAGGAAAAAATGCAGCCATTGATTGTGTGTTCAAAAATTCAGCTTGTGGGAATCCAAAACATTGTTGCAAGGATCATTTTCTGAATATTAAACAAGACAGCCGGAAACCTCTGCTGCTTGGAAGACAGAACAAACTGATGAGCAAGCACGTTTTTTTGAGAAAAGGCTTAGAATCTGACTAAAAAAGCAAAGCATTGGTCAGTCTATTTTAGCTCCAGTCTGTTGTCTGCTATTGAGAAACCAACATCTCTGCTGTTATCTGCTTTTGCGCTGCTTGATTATGCAAAGCCCCATCCATGTTTCCTGACTGAGCAATCCACCATGTCTAATTGCGCAATGTTTATGTTAGGTCGAGTTATATTACAAAATCTAGAATGTACCCAATGTGTATTCTCACATTAAGAAGAGTGTGTTGTATATTTCAGATTACAACATTTTAAAGATTCCATCGGCTTCATCCACGAGTGCCGCCTGAACGGAGGAGCATGTTTGGTTCACTGGTAAACAACGATAGTGTGTTCAGATCTAGATCCTTCCTTGTGATTTCTGCTAACCATATGTTATTGTGTTGTGACAGTCTTGCTGGCGTGTCTCGTAGCACAACGATGGTGGTGGCCTATTTAATGACTATCACAAAGTACGACTGGGAGGAATGCCTGTCTGCCATTAAAGCCGTCCGCTCATTTGTGGGCCCAAACTACGGCTTCCAGCAGCAGCTACAAGAATATCAAGTGACATTAGTTTCAGAGGTAAACACCGATGCCAAACTGTAACTTGTTATTTTGGGGGACCTTCATAGTTGTATGATACAGATTTCTTATCATAGTTCCAACAGAAAGCACACTTAAAGCTGGTGTTAGGTACACTTTCAATCCACAAACAATAAAAACAAAGTATTTAAATCCATCTAACTAGTTGCTCGCTCTAAAACGGTTTGGTTCTATCACTAGTTTTCATGTACGTGTATTTTTACAGACAGGTTACAAAGAGATGACCCCCCTCCCTCGGCCAATCAGCTCTCAGAACAAAGCGTCAAATAGTGACAAACAGATGAATAAAGAAAATCACATTCTGTCTTTTTACATTTGTACGTACGGTTTATACTGTTAGTCCTGTTGCTCATGTCCAAGCAGGATCTAACTTGGGAAAATTAGGCAAGACTTTGAGTCAAATTGGAAATAGTAAAAAGGAGAATCCATCTTAATTATTATTATTATGATGTAGCGAAAGCAGTTGTGGAGAAGTCATACATAAAAGTTACGTCCAATATTCAAAGATGTCCTGAAATGCGTGATCCTTAACTTCTACAAAGTGTGAACATTCTGGACTTTAAGATATGAACTTGTTTTAAAATATATTGCAACACTAAACACTATAAAGTTTGTATATTTGTGATTTGATATTTTGCTAAACCATTGTCATATAGTTTAAATGACACGGCTTAGTGTGAGAAAACGTAAATCAATTTCCAATTCTGAAACTCGTACAGAAAAGTGATTGTATGCGTTTTCAGTGTTAATAAAAACAATATCAATGCCCTTTTCAATCTGTAGAATCTGAAAGACTGAATAAAAGTGAACAATTCAAGGCATGACTTCATGGCAATAGAAGGGGAACTGTTGGGGGGTTGCTCAGGTTGCATTAGCGCGGTGCTCATCGTCACGTGATGGACATTACAGTCTGCAACTTGCAACATGGCATGACTAAAAAGGTCTTTACTGTTTTGTAGATTTCGAGGATTAAAGAGGAAACGTGATTTATCTGCCTGATTTTTCCCACATCTCAAAACAGAAAGTAAAAAAAATCACAGATATAGAATTACAGAGAAATTAATCTCTTTTCAAAAAACGTTTCTGTGTTCTATTTGCCTCTAAAACATAGACAATATCCCATTTACAACCCTAATCCCAACCCATGATAATTGTATTTAATGTCCACTACGTTAGACACCCTTAAAATCAGTCCATCCTGTTCAGGGGATCCGATAACGTTCTGTGTAGAAGATTTTTTGTGTCATCAGATTTAAAATTTTAAATGAGCTTGAATTTTTCGATTTGAAATTCTTAACCCTGAACCCTTGCATTTCAGTCACAAAAAATTCAGATTAAAATTTCAAAGTGACATATTTTCGAGCCCTCAAATTTAATGCACTGTAAAATGATGGCAAATAATACAGATTATTTGTTCCATCAGATATTGAATATGAAATGGACCTGAAATCATCTATTTGAATTTTTGTTTGTGAATTTCAGTCACTGATTATCATATTTATATTTTTTTATTTTCAAAATAAAAATAATCATATGCATATATTTTCAAGAGCTTAGCGTCAACTGTCTAAATTTGCCGATGGTGAAAATTTCACATGGCACAGGTGTTCTGACCAGTTGTGTGCTCAGTCAAGTTGGTCTGCGCATGCGTCACTTTACTGAGGTAAAGAGTGGCGTTAGCTCACAGCTGGTCTATGGGTTGATAACATGAAACATTACGGGTGAAAATAATACTGTAACGTCTGCAGCTTTTCTTCAAAAAGTGTTTGTTGCAAATAATGTTTGCTGTATATTCCCGTTTAATTGTTTATATTCAGGAAAACCATCACATATTGAACATTCATAGCAGCGAAGTATTATTGTTGTTAGCGTCACACAGGATCATCAGGTGCAGCGATAGTTTCCCCGTGTTCTCTTGCAGTTTCTTATGTTGCTCACTCGTGTTACTTTAAAAAGAGGAAAAATTCCTACAGGACTCCAGGTAAAGAAATGGACAAAAAACATGTATTCCACAGCTTAGACAAAATTACATTTTCTGAGTTCTGAAATAAAATAACTACGGTAAGAAACCGTATGGTTCAGCTGCAAAAAATTAACTACGTGCTCTTTCAGCTCCGCTCGCTCGTCTATACCTCCGTAACCAAAGCAAAACCCTCTTCTCTCTCTCTCGTAATGTAAATATTCTAAATTAACAAAATCTACATTCTAAAGGGTCGGGCCTGGAAATAGATGCAACCCAATTCACAGAGCTCCAGCCTCACAATGATCCTCCTGCTCCTCCTGCTCCTCCTGATCCTCCTGCTCCTCACCGATCCTCCTGCTCCTCCTGCTCCTCCTGCTCCTCCTGATCCTCCTGCTCCTCACTGATCCTCCTGGTCCTCACGGTCCTCACTTATCTTCCTGCAGGTGGAGATGAGAGCACAGTCTTGATCTTTCAGCAGATGCTTACCTCAAATATTAATTAAACAAATAAGGCTAAATATGTTATTACTGGTTTATAACAAATAAACACATTGTTAACACTCTAATATACAGTTTGTGCTACATGCTAAATAGCAAACTAACTAAACTTAGCTTGGCTCCCACACCCCTATATTTTCATTTGCAGTTACTATGTATCTAATCCACATCGAACCAAAGTATATGAGAGATTCCAACTTTGGTGAACAGAAAACAGAGTTCACTTGCGCCTGTGCAGAACAAACTGTCAGAGCACACAACGTGTCAGAACACCGGACGTGTCATGTGTATTTTTCATCATCGTATTGAAAATATTGCATCAAATTTTTGTATTTTGAAATGAAAAACATAATGAAATTGATAATCAGTGACTGAAATTCACAGACAATAC
The DNA here is from genome assembly GCA_964034765.1 of Knipowitschia caucasica. Classification (NCBI taxonomy): domain Eukaryota; kingdom Metazoa; phylum Chordata; class Actinopteri; order Gobiiformes; family Gobiidae; genus Knipowitschia; species Knipowitschia caucasica. The sequence goes on from OZ035826.1 coordinate 26,880,821, forward strand.
TATTCAAGGTGTTGAAAAGTTTGAATAAATGAATTCAGGTCCATTTCAAATTCAGTTTCTGATAGAATAAATAATCTCTTTTTTGTCTTATTGTCTTTTTTTGTTTCATCACATTTCAAAGCGAATTGAATTTGTGGGCTTGAAAATAAACATACAGAATATTTAAAAGGTGAACTTTAATCACATTGAAAATTGTAAACTGAATTTTTAGTGACTGAATTGCAAAGACAAACATATTCAAACATGCTTTTTCAGGGTTAACATTTAAACTTTAAAATCAGATGACACATAAAATCTTCCATATTCTGTCATGAAACATACAAAAACACTTCCATGATGGGGATGTTCCTGTACTACAGAAGCACCTGTAGAGAAAGCGAAGCAGCCGCAGATCCTGAGCTACCCAGAGCTACTTCTGCGATCAATCGAGGGCATGATGCGTAACAAACAGCTCCACGCTCTCGCCGTGTGCTTTCGGTTTGCTGTTACTTAATTACCTAAGGTTATAAACATAAGATAAGATAAACTTTATTGATCTCACATTGGAGGAATTATAGGGTTTATAATTCCGTGTTCACAGAAATGAGCTTTTAGTTCAAAGCAGCTGAAGCGGGGGCAGAGGTAATGAAACTATAATCTGCCAAAAAAACAATTTATGAAGGGATTAACAAGAACAGTTAAAAAAATATATATTCAAACAAGAAGTACTGAAGAGGAATGTAGAAAGTGAAAGGAGAGATATAGGGTCAGAGAAGGATTAGACCTGTGTCTGGTATGGATGAGAGGGTTTGTTTAGAAGATAATCTGTATCATAGTGAATTGTAGATTTAAATGTCCTTATTTATTTTGCCCCGGAAACCGATTTTTGACTTTCTCTCTCAATTATAAGCACTGAATTTTGAGTGAACTTCTATTGATGTGTTAAAAAAAACAACTACGTAATACAGAGTTTGTACCATTCTTAGCTAAATTCCGTAGCTTGGGAGCTACGTGTGTCACAGGCAGAAAGATTGTAGCTGTAATAACTTGATTAGACCATAAGTAGTACATATTACATACTGTGCCTTTAAAAACATGTGAACACTCCAGGACAATGCTCTTAGCTATTTCAATTATACTAGTATTTCTGTTAAAAGGAACCATGTTTATCTGTCTCATTTTGCTTGTGTTGACAATACTGACAGCATTTAGGAAGTTGGTACCACAGTTCTAAGCCATAATAATTTCATTTTCTAATTTTAATTCAATATTTTGTTTTCTTGCCCCCTCTCTCTAGTACCGAACCTGGCTAGAGTCCAGTTTCCGGCCCTGTCCTTTCAAAGACCAGGAGCAGGTGGCCGTGTTGCTGAGCCAGTACAAAGAGCACCAGGAAAGCCAGAGAAGAGGACTGGACAACCGCTGGTCCAGTCAGAGACGGGACGGCTGCGCTTTGCCCGAGGATGAGGATAAAGATGTAGATAAGAGCTGAACTGCCACTGCTGAAATACTGATGGACTCCTTCTTTTCCCTTTTATTCAGTATAAACCAATCTATGCATTATTTTATCACTTTGAAAACGATCGACACTTTAACGACCAATATATCGATAGTATCGTTAGGAATATTGGTCTCTTCACAGGCGCCTTAACACTTAAGCTATATTTACACAATTACTTCCATTGTAAAACTTGGCCTGTGAACCTGAATGTGTTGTTTGTAGATTTAAGCGTTTTTTCTTTACTTTTCTTTTACATCTAGATACAAATGTTAATGGTTTATTGACAACATCTTTGTTAGGCTAATTATAATGTTCTCGTTATGTGACTTAAGCTGCCATAAATAAAAGCTGCCTCAGATCTGGTTCTGTTTTAATATTGTTATTATTCCTGAACAATGCACTTCTTGTTTTGTTTTAATGGGAAACTGTGAAAGTTTTTTGCTATAATAAAAAGCAAAGATTCACAATAAAGTGGTTATGTTTTAAACAATCTATTTTTGTGTTCATCACCATGTATATTTGTTAAAAATTGTTGGTATGTTCTAAATTATTCAAGGCTGCAGTAGCAATCTTTGTGTTCTGTTTTCAAAAGTTAATATATTAACAAACTCCTATGTTCAGCTGCCATTGGAACAAATCTAAATGTTATGAGTTTGAGCAGTTTTTCAATGACAAGGTTCAAGGCATCAACAACGGCATAATCTCCACAACACAATTAGACCATTAAACAGCCAGCTAGGCTTTTTTGAGCTAACTCACTTTGCACCTGCAGATGATGAAACTGTCCAGGAGACCATCCCTAGTCTGAGTTCTTCCCATGGATCTATTATAATAGGTTCTTCCACATGCAGCCTGAATGTACTGCCCACTGGAGTTCTGAAGTCCGTTTTGAGCAGTCTGATACCTTCACTCACACAAATAGTAAAAGTCCCTTCAGTCTGAAACCTTCCCCAAGAGCAGTCTAGATGCCACAGTGCTTAAAAATGGCCGTCCCATTTAAAATCTGCCTTTTATGGGAACTACTCTTGAAAAAGTTGCCCACTGACTAACTTACTGAATCATTAATATTAATATCTTAAGTGAGTGGATGCAAAAAAAAAAAAAGTTTTTTTGATTGTCTTGGGTTCCCAGAATCATAGAGAGCGTCATCAGTCTCTCAAATCAGATCAGTTATCCAGGAGTAATAATGGACTCGGACCTAAAACAGTATATTGCAGTATTTTCACAACGCTGCAGCTCGAATCCTGATGAGACAGGGCCAGGTCCGAATTAAAACAATTTTGTTTGGCTATGCATACAACTGAAGGATTGTATCATTACTCTTTTTAATGCGCTGTGATTATTCATGATTAATGATGTGAAATTGGCTGTGAAGCACTTTGTGTCACCTTGTGTAGGAACAGCTCTCTACAAAAATAGGTTGATTAATTGAATGAGATGGAAAGAATTTTAAAACAAATTTGAAAATGTTTTCAAACGTTTCCATAAATGCATTCATGCCAATTAAACTGCAATTAGATAATACATCTTGATATAAAAGTCTATGCTTGCACAGGATGCTGTAGGCCCATTGTTGTCCTCAGAATGTCTGTGGGGTCGTAAAATCCCTTACAACAAAAAAAGCGTTGAAATTACTCTACGTTTATCTGCGTGGTTTGAGCGTGGGCAGCAGGTTTACAAGCTAAACTCATGTCAGACCCATTTCTTGTAAATCCCCACGGTTAGAAGAAGTCTTCCGCTGCGGGGTGGCGTCTGTGCGCGTCTGTGCGCTGATTGGTTGGAGTAAAGATCGTTGACAAATCCCCTCCGTGACATCCCATTCACAACACGGATTATAAACTTGTGCCGTAGTACAGCGACAGTGACCAGGCTCAGCGCCAACTATTGTTTACTGACAAGATCGTAAGTTTTTGTTGTCACTTCTCCTATAGAATTGTCATTATTATTACACAGAAAATAATACATGGCTTCTGTTTGTAACTTAGAGCGACTCATCTGACGCGCACTGAGATGTCTCAGTGTGGAGGGCGCAGGCTGAAGCAGTGGCTGATGGAGCAGATCCAGAGCGGACACTACTGTGGGCTGGAGTGGGAGGATGACACCCGCACCATGTTCCGCATCCCATGGAAACACGCAGGAAAACAGGATTACAACCAAGAAGTGGACGCATCCATCTTTAAGGTCTAATATAATGTCACTCATGAAACATACACGTGAATGAACAGGACATGGGCCACTCTAATGATAAAACAACTAAACCCAGGTTTTTAAACAATCAGAGAATGCATTTTACTCTATTGGGTAAAAAGGCTTGAACCTACCGGATCAATAGATAAACACTCCCATTCAAGTAGATCCCCACAACACTCATCTGGATTTAAATGTGTAAATATTTGCAGTAATACAATTGCTATAGTAATCTCACTACCACATCTATACTTGGCAATCAGCATTATTTTGACTTTAGTTTCTTGACCACAAATAATGATGTAAAAATAGATCTCTGACTAGGACACTTAAATAATGTTCTGAATAACAACTATTGGCCTATCTTCTGAAATATGTTTGCAGGCCTGGGCTGTATTCAAAGGAAAGTTTAAAGAAGGGGACAAAGCTGAACCAGCAACTTGGAAGACCAGACTCCGCTGTGCTCTCAACAAAAGTCCAGACTTTGAGGAGGTGGCCGAGAGGTCTCAATTGGACATTTCTGAACCTTATAAAGTTTACCGTATAATTCCTGAGGAGGAACAGAAAAGTATGAAGAGGTTGTTGTCTATGCAATGTTTGTTATTTTGTTATCACAAATCATCACTTGAATTGTATTTTTTACAGTTGGTAAAGGTCCACTGCTGCTTTTTCATAATTCCATCTCTGCTGATATGACTGACATAGACTGCAGTCCGGAGACTATAGAAGATTTCATCAAAGACGTGAGACTGTTATTCTGTAATTATGATTTTTCTAAATGACCAGTTTTAACTATACAGACCATGTTTCTTTTCTGAAGGAAGAAGCTTGTAACATGCAGTCAAGTCCAGAGTATTTTTTACAGGGCACCATTAACTGTAAGACACATTTGTTTTGTTTACATTTCCATGTTGCATAGCTGCTAATATGTATTCAGGATAACTTCATCAAAACATTTATGGCATATAATTGGGATGTGACATTTGATCTTGAGTTGATGTTCAGTCTTTGACTGGACAAATTGACAAACATCCTGTTTGACATTGCTGACATCAGATTATTTTTATGTGATTGTGCTAAGGCAATGGATTTTTTGGTGATTCAGCAAAATAATGGCATGACATGTGGTTAGAGATGGTTTTCATGTTCTGTTTGAATAACTCTCAAATGCATGTTTATAGCCTCTCCGCACCATCCGGACCCTGTGTCGTTAGGGGCCGTGGGCACAGGTGTGTGTTGTTGGATTATTTTATTGACTGTGTTGTGTGTCAGTGTTTACTTATTTCAATTTATTTTTCTTCCTCTCATAGCTTTCTCCCAGATGATGATCAGTTTTTACTACAGTGGAAAGTTGACTCACTCTAGTCTGGTCACTCATCCTGAAGGTTGTCGGATCTCTCCTGGACAGGGACAGCAGCTTGCGAACCGTGGTGCCCTGTACACCTCTGATTCAATGCAAAGTATTCATTTCCCACCTGCTGAGCTCATAGAGCATGAGCGCCAGCGCTATATCACACAAAAACTACTGAATCACTTGGAGAGAGGGGTCTTAGTGCGAGCCAACCAGGAGGGCATCTTCATCAAGAGGCTGTGCCAGAGCCGAGTGTTCTGCAGCAGTCCGGCAGAGGTCGTGCCCCGGAAACTCCAGAGAGACGCAGTCCTCAATATCTTTGACACCGGAAGGTTCCTGGAAGGTAAGGCTAATATAATCACTAACAGCAAAACACACTGTTATTATTCAGGAAACATGTGCAGGGGGTTCTCTGGTGAGGTTTGACTGGTCATGTCTCTTATTTCAGCTCTGCGGTTGTATCAGGAGGGACAGTATCCGGCTCCAGAGCCTACCGTGACCTTGTGCTTTGGAGAAGAGCTTCTGGATCTTAATAATGCCAAGAATAAATTAATCATAGTGCAGGTGAAGACCCACCTCATTTTGTCAAAAGACAAAAAAGAAAACAATGTAATCACATTATTGATAATGATTTTGTCTGCGCTGCAGATCACATTGGTGCACTGCCAGCACTTGATTGAAGCAGTGAACTTACGTCGGATGCAGTCGTACTGCGGCAGTACTAACATGGAGACGTCAGAGTTCGCCTTGGAGCAGGCACCGCACATCTACCCAGAGCTTTGTAGCTACGGTGGCCCACAGCGGACGTCCTGCTACAGAGATAACATGACCATCACTGCATAAACTGAAACTTTGGCCACTTGTGACTTAAAGAATCAAACTTTAAATTACATATAACTTTCATACATAGTAGATCCTGTATCCAGATGGGAGAAAAGCATTTATTCTTGTCCAGGTATTGTTCTCAAAATTTCAAAAAGTGTTGATCTGTGTGCAGGTGACTTTCATATTTAGTTCTCATTCATCAAATCACTTTGGTAAGAATTACATTGTAGCTGTTGTTTGTGTGTGTGGTAACTATATCCAAAGCAGATTTAGGTTGTGTTGACTTTCTATTGTGTACACCTACACAGTTGCATAATTACTAAGATGGATCAAATCTAACGTGGTATTCAGTCACAGATAGGTTTTACTATCTGTCTGTTTTTATAGCTAATGTTTATGTCATTTTCTAATAAAAGTTTAACTAAATATATGCATTTCTTCCTTTCCAACAAATAAGTGGTTCAAAAACTAATTTTAATTAAACCTATGTTTGTGGTTCTGGTCCATGTTTGTGTAAATAGTGGATTCATTAAAATTGTAAGAATGATCAAAGTAGCTTCTCTTCACACGTCACATTTGTTCTTGTGAAGTAGATATGTGTTTAAAACATAGCTGTTTTAATTACTGCAGGAAGTGGTGAAGGCGACATATGTCTGCTAACTTGCTGCCGATGCGTCTTGTGTGGTTTTTCTTAAATTGCGACATGTTGTTTGTGGCGTCTGAGGCCTCCCACAACAAAGCTCAGCAACAAACAAATCATCTTTAAACAACTGAAGTAATTCAAGGAAATAAATCTGGCCAAATGGTTTAAGAGGTAAAATCTCTTTGAATAATCAGTTATTTTGTAGAAATATACACACACAAATCCTCTCCTGATCCATTCCAGTGCACCAGCAGTATATGCACTGCAGTTTTGAAGTGCCCTCCTACTGTGTTATTTTGATCAAACTAATTAAATATGAAATAATATTATTATTGTCCTTAATGTTACATATCAGGGACCATCAATTAATGCTATAAATCAAATTTTGTATGAATGTCAAAATATGTTTGGGCTCTTGTGTGTGTGTATGTGTGTGTATGTGCGTGTGTGTGTGTGTGGACAGAACAGAACAGGTAAACCACTGAGCATGACCTGGATCCCTTCTGATGGTATCACTTCTGAAACAACAGTCCCTCAGTTCTGTTTTTGTATTATGAGGATTAGATAGCTATGGCCTACGCAGGACAAACGCCTACAGCAAAAAGACAAAATCCTGCGATGATTCATGTATGTTTGTTTCATGAAGATCCCATTGTCTGTCTGAAAATGATCATGTAAAAGTCAAAAACCAGCAAAGACCAGAACACTATCAGGGGATACAAAAGGATTATCTTTACAAATCTATAAAAGTACCACCCAACACCAGGTGCTATAGGAAAAATCCACATCTGGATACAAGTCTCCTATCAGAGCTCCTGACTGGTACTGCAAGATCATATACAGAAGTCACATTTACCAAGTGCAATAAAGTGTACTATACCTTAACCTTTACCCTAACGACAATTATGAGCCTGAGTGACATGAAGTACAACGCCACACCTCAGTGGTTCGTGCTGCACAAAGATAATTGTTGGATTATTAGTTGAAGATAACTGTTGATCCCTGAGCACCATCTCTTTCTGGACAGGAAACTCGGGGGAAGATCAAGTTCTCCTTAAAAAGAGGAACAACAAATGAGCCTCTTGTGAACAAGAATAATCTACATGGTGTTGGTTGTGCGGAGAAAATGACCACTATTGCAAATATTTCAATATTTCAATATGTATTCACTATTTTTAGTCAATGGGAACTCGGTGGGACTAGGTTTTTATATCTTATGTGTGATAAATATCTCTTTTAGTTTAAATTGTTTTGACTTGGACATTACAATTAGAACAATCTGTGCTTTCTTGTACAATTGTTGCGGAAAACATAAATTCTTTAACAAGAGCATGATGACAGTGAGCACACTATAATGTTGTCATGATACTAACGTTTCAAACTTCATATGGAATAAATCTCACATAACAAATACTCATAAAGTCAAAAAAAACACTCAATCAGGAGACACTCGAACAGACAGCAGACAGGTTATTAGAATTGTATGTATTGGTTGGCAAGTAATCTACATAAACTAGCACACACCTGTATAACTCTTACAAACATTATATGCAAGAATGACAAATGCAACATATGTCATGATGTGCGGTGATTCATTTACAGTGCCTCTCAAAAGTGTTAATACAGCTTGAACCTGTGTGCATTTTGTCATATATACAACCATAAATGTAAAGATTTTATTTTGATTTAACTGAAAGTTCATTCACAAGTAAAAGACAACTGTGAAATGAAAGCCAAATGGTACAAAAAAATAAACAACTGAAACGTTGAGCATGCACAAGTATTCATGAGTTAATACAATGTGGAACCCCCTTTTGCTGCAACAACAGCAGCAAGTCTTTTGGGGTTTGACTCAAAGGTTGGCAAACATCAAACGAGATTTCTTATGGCCTCCTTTCAATAATGGATTTATTCTTGCCACTCGTCCATAAAGGCCAGATTTGTGTAGCGTACGACTGATAGTTCTACAGACTCCCACAGCTCAGCAGCAGTACTTCATAGCTCTTCCTGAGTCATCTTGGGGCACTTGGTTGACTGAGTGGATACAGTAGCACTCTCGCCTCTCAGCAAGAAAATGCTGGGTTCGAATCCCGGGCGGAACGGGGTCTTTCTGAGTGGAGTTTGCATGTTCTCCCCGTGCCTGCGTAGGTTTCCTCCATGTACTCCGGTTTCCCCTACCACTAAAAACATTCACACTAGGTTAAATCCTCCAGCTCCGGTAGTCCTGACCAAGCTGAGTATCAACATCTGGAGATGGGTTCCCGGGCGCTGTTACTACGGCGACCATTGCTCCTGACGTAAGCCTTAGCGGCATCAGGATGGGTCAAATGCAGAGGATGAATTGCCCCACGGGGATCAATAAAGTGCACCTTTACCTTTACTTGGTTGCCTTTCTGACCAGTGCTCTCCTTGTTCAATCTGTTAGTTTAGGTTGACGCCTGTGCCTAAGTAAGTTTGTAGTTGTGCCATACTCTGTCCATTTCCGAATGATGGATTGAAAAGTGCTCTGTGAGATGTTCAAATCTTGGGAAATCTTGGTATAACTTAACACTGCTTCAAACGTCTCCACAACTTTATCCCTGGCCTCTCTGGTGTGCTCCTCTGCCTCCATGATGTTGTTTAGTGCCCAATACACTCCGTCCATAACTCTGAGGCCCTCACAGAACAGCTGTGAGGGAACATATTGAGAGTAGATTACATGACCAAATGTGCAAAAATGTATAGTTTTGAGAGGTCCTGAATGATTTGGCGCTCAGACCCCGGTAGAACACTGCATGACAAATGCGAAAGGGGGAAAAAAATAGAGATTATGAGAATAAATCCCCCGGGACCTAGACCCTGGTGGTTGTAGGTTAGAGAAGAGTTGAAGAGCTGGAGGTGGTGATGGGGAGGAGGAGGGTTGTTTGCACAAATAAAAGCTTGCAACACATACGAAATCTAGATGAAGGGCAGAGCTTAAATATAGGTGAGGATTGGCGGTGCGGAGCTGCCAGCAGAGAGTGATTGACTGATTGCTGTTGCAGCGCAGCTACTGGGGGTGGAATAGGAGCATTGAGCTTGTGCACACAGAGTTTCCATTCTTCCAGTCTGAACCTCCACTTTAGCTTAATTTACCAATGCTCTTTTTGAGAGGTTTATCTGTTTCTTTTTTAAACTTTTATACTGTAGTTAATACTATTTATGACACAACAAATTCAACATTTAAAGCAGTGGAGACTGCTTTAGAAATGTGGTGATGAACAAAAACAGAGCAAAAAATATTCAAGCTCTTGATTAGAATAAATAGCCTGTGATAGAGATGGCTTGCAGTTCAACATTATTTTAATAATGCTCAGGGAATATATACCATTCAAGTATTAATACTTGGTCGATTGAGTATCTAATTTTGAGACATTTTTTAATATCAATTAATATCTGATATTAAAAATTGGCACTTTCATTCGGATTTGTAGAGAAACCTCTTAAAATAGTCAATGTGTTTCATGTTCAGAGGAAACATAACTCAAAAGCAGAAAGGTGAGAGTAGAGAGGGGAAGGCCGGGCAGGTCCCTGTCCCTGGGGAAAGTCTGAGATTATAGTTTTTTGTTCACAGATCACTACCCATGAGTATACTGTATGTGCAAAAAAACAACAAAACAGAGATGTGGACAAAAGAGCAATATGGGGAAAATTATTTTGAAAAAAAAAACATTACATGCAAGTCATGAAAAGTGCAGTTTGCATCCACATAACGTATAAGTGATCATGTATTTTTGGACATTTAGTCCTCCGTTAGTGTTTAGGGAACAGGATCTTTGTGGCCTGACACCTTGTTTCTAACTATACCAACAGTCCGACTGTAGAAGCTTTGATTACACAACCTTTCGTGGAGAGATGCAGGTGCCGCAAGGTTGAAAGATATTTTTAAACCCGCTCTCAAATGGCCCCAGTGCAGCTGGAGGCGTCAGCATGGTGGGCTCTGCAGACCACATGCTTCAGTAGAAAGTCCACTGAGAATACACAGTTCCTACTTTTAAAAACCCACAACAGAAGCGTCACATGTCTCAAATGGAAATACCTGTTAAATGTCACATGTATTCTAATTGAAATATTGTTCACAATAGTTATTTCTTTTAGTTTGATATTATTATAAAACATTTTTATGTAACAGCTCTAATATGGCTAGCAAGATAAATTATGAATTTAACAACACAACAATTTAAGGTGTGAAGAAGTTGTATGAGAGTTGTAATTACTGCAGAATTGAATTTAAATACGGAAACATATATATTTTTACGTCAGTGGGTCATCTACAGGGGCTCTCCAGGACATTTATAGAATGAAATGATCTGATTTACAGATAGAGTTGTATAGAACCACAACATTCAGATTATGTATACAACACAAATAATATGCATTTCAACATCTCTAGAATTACTTCCAGGGATAAAGAATATTTAAATGTTTTCAAATGCATTGTTATTTGACTTTTCTTATTATTACATGTGCGAGGTATGGAAACATTGAAAAATAATAATCATAAAAAACAAAATAAAACCAAAGAAGCTGCTTCTTTGGTCTTATTTTGTTTTTCAAATGAAAAACATTTAAAATCAAGAGTAGGGAAAACCCCACTTATGCAACTCAGGCTACATAAGGCGCTGTAGAAGACGCCACCACAAAGATGGTGCAATGGTTTTTACGAATATTAAGTCATTTTCATTGCACTTTTTTCACTGATCACAAAGTGCTTCACATTCTTTGATAAAACAATACACACAAAAAATATAGTACCTGTCAGTAAAAACTGTTACTGGTGCTGTTGACTTGTACATAGATGTATTGCGCCATCTAGTGACGACACAGGTAGATAGTACAGGGCCTTTGATTTTCAATGTGAGCTGAGGCAGTCCTGTTCATACCCATAATAATAATAATACATACATTATGAACATAATGGACTCATTATTGTATTCCATAATAACAACAATTGAATGTCTTGTCCATGAAAATAATCTCAGGAAAGCTGAAACACCTTTACATTTTACAACAACAGTAACGTTTTAATCTATGATGATATATGATATGATATGAGTGAGATAAACACAAGACACATCTTAATAAATCACTACTGTCAATGTTAATTATTGTTGAGCACAAACAGGAAAACAGTCAGATAAGATCAAGATATCTTAGTGGACATCATTTGGGAATACTCAGAAGGAATCACACTCATTATGTTCCTTGGACCTGAACACGGTCTAATGTGATGTCATCATTTACGTTACTGAAACTCTCATAAATGAATCCACGCTACATGAACTACAGAAATGACAGTTTGTAAATTATTGGGCACAGTGTTGTGTTGTGTTGTGGAGCTTTTTTTGTAATTACATTAACCCTTAAAGTTAATGCCTTGAAGAAAGCAATGGAATTTTTTCTTTGGATGCAGGAGCACTTATAACAAAAAATAAGTATTTATTTTTTTATTATTATTATAGGCCTTTACTAAATGGTTGAGATGCAGTTTGATAGAAAAAGGGCCTACAACCAAGTTAGATGCCCCATAGAGGTATAGTTTAGTTCCAAGCTTCAATTAGATAAAGTGACACAAATAGTGATCTACCAAATGGTTGAGGAAACCAGGAAGGACTAAAAGTAAAACAGTGTTATTAATTTAGGGATGTGAACTTTTTGAATCCTACTTAAAGGTAAAGAAAAATAAGGCTTCATTTACTGACATTGTTAAGAAAACTCCTCTATTGTGATACAATCCTCTATTGCAGTGTTTCTCAAACTGGGGTACGCGTACCCCTAGTGGTACGCGGGCGCCCTCTAGGGGTACGCCAAAGAATCGGTGAAAAAAAAAATTCTGTGAAAAAAAAAAAAAAAATGTTTTTTTTTTCTTTTTTAAATTTTACTAGGAAAGTCCCATTGAGATTAACTCATTGACAGCTATGGATGTCATTTGAGGACAACATTGTTTTTCAATCAGTCAGTCTGTGTCCCCTGTACAGTCTGGAGTTTGGCTGTAGACAGTATTTTATTAAGCCAGCAGGTGGCAGCAGAACTCCCTGGTTTGGTCAAAGATCACTCTGAGCACTCTGAGCAGGAGAGACAGAGGTGAAGCAGACATGGAGTAATATAGTCAGGGTCAGGCTACATTTGGAGGCAGTTTGAGCAGTAAATGTGTCTCCAGAGCTGACAGAGACCATGTGGAGGGTCCTAGCAGCAGACCATGTGGAGGGTCAGGACAGCAGACCAGTGGAGCACCTCAAAAAAGCCACAGAAAAGTGGACTATTGCTAAAATTATCACTGAGTCCACACCAGGAGCCAGCAGCAAAGTCCAGATATGGTCACAGCGCACGCCGGACTAAACAGACGCTCTGAAGATGTAACCACACAAAAACACACAAACGCGTGCATAAACGCACATACATGCGCGCCCAAACACACAAAGACACACAGCAGTATTCTATTGCACTTATACTATATCAAAGTATTCACTTTGATTTATTGTCATGTATAGTGTTTATCATTGTAATTTTGTTATTCTTTGATTTACTCTTATTGACATAAATATAGCGCCACCTAATGGAAGAATACTGGCCATTCTGTCTGGCATAGTTTGTCATGGGCTCTACTTTAAATATGTACATTTTGACATTTTTGGATGAGTACATTTTGAAATTTTTGAGCAACACTTTGTGGATGTGGGTGTGTGTGCCATAAAACTTATTATTTTACATTAAAAACACTTTCTCAAAACGTGTTGCTGTTTTCTAACATGTAAGATCCTGGACATGTTTGAGGAGATGCTAAAGTTAAACTAAATAGTTTTACAATCACTTTTCTGCAGGTTCGTCTGTTTTCACAAAAACCTAATTTTCTAATTTTTTTGTCTAAGACTGGTGCTTTTTGTCACACTCCCCTCTTTTCGACTGGAGATCACAGGAGAACGAAACAAACTAAGAACAAACTTCTTTTTGCTGCTGAAAGTAGACAGTCCTGTCTTTCAGACTCTGGTTTCATATTTTTCATAGCACACAATATTCTGTGAGTCTTAAAAATCAGTGAAGTCATCAAAAAATGGCTGGCAGTCAATGAGAACCTCTTTTTCGTGTACATAAATTACATAAAATTACAGATGATAAAACAGTCACATACAGATGATAAAATAGTCACATACAGATTATACAACAGTAACACACAGTTTCATAAAATTACGGATTATAAAAACAGTTACATTTCACTGAAGATGTCTCAATCTGGATCTAAAAGCATTCAAGGAAATAAGATCAGATCATTTCTAGTCTTTTTGCAACACGTTCTATGTAGAAGGAGCAGCAAAAACAAACGTTTTTTTTCCCAGTTCTGTGCAAAAGGAACAGAGAGCAACAAAAGATCATTTGATCCAAACATGAAGATGTCTTTGTGAGTAAACGACAGATGTAAGAGGGCAGCAGAGCAAGCCTTAGAAACTAAAGTGCACCAGAGTCCAAACCTTCTGTGGACAAAGATCCCACTCCAGAATATCACTCACAGTGAGGCTTTGCAGTTCGCAATGAATGAAACATTTAAAAAAAAAAAAATTCCTATATTTAAGCGCAGTCTTACTGTTGAAACTGTGTAAAATATTACATTAAATATACTTCTTTAGGAATTAAACCTCTGCCTTGTTATTGATGAATACTTCGGCTTACTACGCTACTGTGTGGTGTGGTCATTTGTGGTGGTACTTGTGGAGAGGCAAGTATTTTCTGAGGGGGTACTTGGTGTGAAAAGTTTGAGAACCACTGCTCTATTGTATCAAACTCATCATTTTTGGCTTAAAAATTTGGTTTCACGTTGTCTAGTGCTTTTATTTTAATAATCTCTTTGTAAATCCATATGTCCCATAACAACTGACCAATTAGTTGCACTCCCGTCCCTGAACAAGGCTTTAGCCAGCGACTAGTGCCATCGCCGCTTTTGATTGGCTCTTTGGTTGATCCCTGCTTTAATTGGCTCCAAATTCTCTCTAACGGAGACTGTTTGAGTTAGCTCTAACTGTCTTCTTCCGCAAAATGACAAACATTAAGGGTGACGTCATCCCCATGTTAGTCCACTCTTTCTATAGTCTATGATTAGGAAATTCATTCAACTTAAATAGCCTGGTAGAATAGGCTAGTCTAATAATAAAAAAAGTATGTTTATATGTTTTGTATGTAAAAATGACCCTGATGATGAAACAGATTGACCATGTACAGTATGTGCAATGTTAGATCATAAGTACAGCACGAAGACTAACTAACTTATTTTTGGCTGCACTATAAACGCCTGGACTCTTGGACAGAAGACAGCTGTGAGAGCCTGATTTACTTGTCTGAGCTCTTGAGGCTCTTCAGCACATCCTGGATCCCAAAGAGAACGAGAGGGAGCAGATCTGCCTTCACCTTCTCCCTTGGGCTGAATTACGGTTTCCCTCGCTGGGCTGAAGCCGGGGAAACGTCCTGAGTGGTCATCCATCAGCCTGGGTGTCTGCATCCTCCCGAACAATGTGTGACCCCTGGGCGCAAAGAGGGTCACATCAGGCCTGACTTCCACCTCTACAAGCACTGGCCGCCACTTAAAATAAAAATACACACACCGCTACTCCCACACTGAGGTTTACTTATGAAAATTATAGTCTCAATCAAGCAGGAGATGATTGGGAATGCATGGCTGCTTCTCTATATTCTTGTCACAATAATTACTATTACTCATCATGCAACAGAAAGAAGCCAGACCAAAATATGTTGAAGTACTTTAGCCACTATTTTTGTCATAATATGTCATAAATGTGTTGCTGTAGAGAGATTCAATGGTCTGTGTGTTTTCCACCTGGAACTTACGGTAATGTTTAAAGTCTTTTTTTATATTCATATAATTTGACCGTATCCTGGGCCATCCCGCATAAAACCAACACAAATATAAGTTCCACATCTTTGTACGCACATATTCAGTTAACTAATATGGTCTAATTAGTTTATTTGGTAACAATGTGCAAAAAAACACATACATGATGTTGGCCAGTGAAAAGGACTTTAAGACGACATAATAAAATGTGTGCAGCTAATTGCTATCAAAAAATGACTGGGGAAAACACATGTACTCTTCCTGCTCTCAATGATAAAGCTTATTACATTGTGGAACAAACTGATTGCAACATTAACATTGATATCTATTTATCTCTTTTTCCATACAGGCCACTGTATTTGCTTAAATGTTTGTAGTACAGTAAATATTCTGATTGTGGCAGGAGGTCAACTCTAATTGTATAGTATCAAAGTAGCAAAAAGATCTATAATTTCTCCTTTTTGGTTTCATTTTTCTGAGATTAACGCTAAGTTTAGGGAAGAAAATAGATAATTTAGTCCTTGATTACAGCACAGCGATTGCCACCATAATGATACCTTTGAAAGGAGGAGAGAAGTCTTTCATTTCACTTTTGACGTAAAGAACTGTGACCACAGCATAGAGATGGGAATTGTCTCAAACAGGACAAATCTAGTTTATGATAGACTGTTCTTGATACCTGGACATGACCATAGCTCTCAGTGCTACTTCCGGAATCACACATCAAAATATGTACATTCAACTTCATAGCTATCCGCTGTCATGAGTGTAATAGAATATTGTTATGTCATTAGAAAATACACACACCGATATTAGTTTAAAAATAAATATTTGGTTAAATGTTTTGTGTTCATAGCTCGAGTTTGTGATTGCTAACATTAGCCAACATTAGCAACATTAGCAACATGGCGGCGGTGACCTGACCATAAGAGAACACGTGCACTCGAACTAGAATCGTGTTCATGAGCAGACACATGGAAGAAAAACATCGCACACATGTAAGACATTTTCATTGCAGCCAGTAATAGAGTATAAAATGTATAAAACATGCAAAATGTAACAGTGGCTTGTTTTTGTTTTAATGAAGCTAACCTGTGCAAAGCGACCTCCTTATAGATCCCTCCGACAAACAAAGCCAACTCAGGGACAGCAAAGGTAAGAACAACTGCGGTCATACCTGTTCACTCAGAACCACGCGTTAACTATGAATTAAAAAGTATATGCAACGATTGGATATGGTGAAAGGGTACAGGTAGGCTGCAAGCATCTTTAAAAAAATTATCATTGTTTAATGGGTTCAAAAAGCTCTATAGTAATATAGGAAGTACAGCAAATGTACCAAAGAAAAGTGCTCTCTAAAGTAATTGTCTATATTCTTTATGTGATAAGCCATTTTATTGTTTATATCCTGAAATGGTCAATTCTTGGGCTGTAATTTTCCAAAGACATTCTTGGACGACTAATCACATGCCCATACCCTAAAAAAGGCCCAATCGATCAATCTTAAAATTAATACAATCCAAAAATCATATTCTTCATTTATAATCTATTAATGAGGTATTGAGGTATTATCAGGTACAATAATTAGTTAAGTTCATTTTGGATCCCCATCAGCCTGGCCCAAAGCTGACTGTCAGTTCCTCGGGTAATTTGACAAATGCAGTTTTTGGTTGACTCAGAAACCATTGACCGATTAATTGAAAACCGGCTTCACGTCTGGAGTCTTTTCATTGATCATCAAAACATGAATGCATACATGTCTGCCATTTTGTAACATTATGTTTAGCCCAATAACATCTCTCCAGGTCCTCTGCACATTACCCTTTCCTGACCTCACCTGCATCATGCTCATCTTAAAGCAAAGAGGAATTGCCTCTCATTACACATGCAATTTCCTGTAAAAAAAGATATGATGTGGCTGGCTGATGCCACTGTGATACGTCGTCAGCAGGGAATGGCACTGCCCACCTCTTATCTTGATGAACTTGTAACTTATTTGCATGCATACAGGACAGGCTTTAGCATAGTGTGAGAAAAGGCTTACATCAAGCATGCAACTGGAGATAAATTGAGCTTTAAGTTGAAAAACAGGAAGTACCCCAAAGCTATTGGCCTGTTTATCTACCATTACTCACACACTAGGTGGACACGAACTCTAATTATGAGTCTGCTCTGGCTCTAGAGTTGAACTTGCCTCTTCTGACCTTTCCCACATTAACACATTACAGCAGCCTTCTCTGGAGCTGGAAGCCACTGCTGTCTTTACCGTATAATGGCTCTGATTAATGGTGGATAAGAGCAAATGGAATTATAATACTGTGAAGATACTCAAAAAGCATACATTTTTTTAATTGTTAGATGTTGGAGGTGAACAAGATCACAGTCTGGAGTTGTCTTGGTCGAGGTCATGCGCTCTTTGAGTATTATTGCTATCAATAATCAATTAGCAAGACTGGAAACTCTGCATGGTTGTCATTTACAATATTGAAACTAGACATAATATGTATTCTGTTTGTTTTTTTTGAGTTGTTCAGACAGATCGGTGCAGCGTGGGCCATGATACGGTTGCTGTATCAGACTATTGTGGTGAAGTTAGGGCTGAGTCAAAAGGAAAATCTTTGGATTTACCAGTAAATCTATGGTCACGAGCTTTGCGTAATGGCTAACCCTAACCCGAAAAGATGAGATCTCCAATATAAGCGGTCAAAATTACTTTTGGTTAGCTTAGGGATAGGATGAGGTGCTCAGGCTCGCAAGAGGCCCGGAACACCTCCCTGGGGATGATCTGGAGGAAGTGTGTGTCAATAGGGAAGTCTCAGCGTCTCTGCTTAGACTGCTGCCCCTGCGACCCGGCAATAGATAAAGCGGAAGAAAATGGATGGATGGATGGAAAATGTCCTTTATCAGTATAATTGTTTTGGTTTATTCTTGTTTCTATGTGAATTATGCAAAATGTAGATGATAACAATTTACATATGATTCAGTTTTTTCTGAATGTTGTGGCTTATCTTTTAAGACCAGTGTTTGCTCTCTTTCTCTCTTGATTCCCACAATACTCCTACTTGACGATGAAATAGTTTTTACTACTTGAGTTATATTTATTATAACGTTTTGTATCTTAATTACAATTGTTGGCTGGCACTTTCGTCCTTTCTGAAAATGGGACTATCTCGGCTGTCGTGTCTGAAAAAGTGGTAAGTGTTGCACTGATTTTTTTTTTGTTTCTTCGTCTGCTGTGATGTCTGCCAAGTGCGTGGAAACAGGGCCCGGTGCAGAATGTGCAGGCCTTTCTTGGACATCGGCTCCTCCATAAGCTCTTCCAGACCTGATTCAAATACTGTCACTGAAGACAGATGAAGACTCTATTTGTAGCTCTGCGTAACTCGCCTCTTTCGTGCTCTAACAGGGAAGTAGAGATAGAGCAGCAGATGGAAAGTGAAAATAAACGTTGCAGTTGCATCGCCTACGCTGTGGTTTTGTTTTACCAGAAAAAGTCCGAAGTATAGGAAGATGTGACATTCTGACATTCTACTAATATTGTTTTATTTGCAACGACTGTGTCAATAGTGACTCATGTCTTTTAGAGTGCTTTACTCCCTTTGGCTGACGCGTCTGTGTGGTTGTCACGGAAGAAGACAAAGCTGTATTGAGCAAGGCCTCCCATGTCTGTACCTCCTCCTCAGACCGCTGTTGGTTTAACCTTGGTGGGCAGCAGGCCGGCCCCACAGACACTATCATGTGATTTATGAAGCGCTCCCAAAGTGCAAGATTTGACCACTCAGATCTGACCTCTGCCTCCTTATCTGCCACTTATCAAGAGTCATGAAATCACAGTCTATAAAAACATCTTGGAACACAATTTTTGTTTTTATCATTGTTACATTTAGTTTGTTTTATGTGTTTGTTTCTTTATAATTGGCTGCATGAGACAAACTGATGGTCTGTGTGGCATATCTTTCAATTGTGGTGACATTTTAGTTGTTGACATTGCAGTATTCTTGTTGTCCAATAGAGGGAGTCATACACAACGCAATTAACGGTCCATTTTGAGGAAGGAAAAAACCAAATGTAGATATGTAAGGTAATAAAAAAGTAGACACTAAGAGTCAATTATAAGCTCGTGATATTAAAACTTGTAACAAGATCAAAGCGAACTCCACACAAGTTACTATACTGTTCAAGCCAAAGAAAAGAAACATTTTTTGTCCACAGACTTAACCTCAAACCATCTTAAAAAACAAGCACATGAGTCTAAGGTGATGCGATCTATTTCTGCTGCTGTGACACATTGTGGTTTCTCTGGAAGGAGAACAGCGTCCCGATGTTACAATGAAAAGGGCCACACAGGCAGAGAGCAGTGGGCAGAGCAACTGTCCACAACTGTCCACAAGCAGGGATTCAAGCACAAGTGAGATACAAGGACAATTAAGCACATTATATATGTTTTGCTTTGGAAACAAAAATAAAACATGAATACAAACTGGTGTGGGAACAGCTCCTCTGGAAAAGTGATCTTGACATGAAGACACTAAACAGATAAAGCTCGTAAAGTCTGAAGCAGGGTTTGGCCGATATCAGTAAAAATACCCCTGCACTCGCAGGGTCAACTGTATGTATATGAACCAGCCTTATCTTTAGTATCATTACTTACATCTCACAAACGCAGCTCAATTAGTCTCCGTCAGCTGAGGGCAGAGCACACTCCTGTCTGCAGTGATCCATGTCCTCCTGCATTAGTCTCCTTGTTAGGATTAGAGTCTGAGGCCTCTGTGTCTGCGAAGGCTGCTCAACCACACGCACTCCACTCCATGGGAGATACTGACACTTTATGAGAATATAAATACACTTTGACAAACTTTATGAATCCGTTGAGTCTACACATTCCAATATATATAATCACAAAAATCAAGGGATAACGGTAAATATAAAAATACATGTTTTTCCTTGTCCCATTCTTTGATCGTCTGATATTTGATTGACAATTTTTTTGTATTATGATTAAATGGGAAGACTCAATTGAACTAACATTATAGTTGGATAGAATTATTTCTTTTGTACATTTGTAACAAAATGTGTTTGTTGGGATTCATAATGTTGGCCAGTCAGTTCATATTGTTTATTATTATTTGATCTTACAGAGCTCATGAGAAATGTTCAGAAGTAACGGAACGACCGCTTTCCCCACATTAACACAATCATGTTACATTAGTTTACTGACAAGTACATTATATACATATACAGAGATTGTAGTACATTGAATTCACAAATGCCAGCACCATAATACTTTCTACATATAGCTGTTTTTACACACATTTCATCTGTTTGTGTGTAAATGTACAATAAACAAAATAAATTTAAGGACATGAGGATGCATCAGAACACTGTACATACAGTAGTAGACAAAAAGACAAAACGTCCAATAACCAATATAAGTCATGGACCATGACTAATGTTCGGTCATGAGTTAGGTCCCGCATACTATGAAAAACATAATAATTCATGTAGCTTACAAGTCTAAAACTCTCCGGATCCAAATGATTTACTGGTGCATGGTGTTTGCTCCAAAATTCAATTGAGAAGCACATGTTTTCTTGCACCCAAAAAAAAATCCACATCCACTTTGTTAAGTATGTATTGTGCATTCAAATGGAATATCTGGTATATTTCACATGGTTAAGATGTTTACAGGTTACAGCTTTTGCATCCTCAGTTATTGCTGTAAGCTCCTTTTCCATTACCACCAGAGCTCCTGAGATCAACTCCTTTTTTTTTTTTCTTAATAAGTAAATAAGCAATATATAAGTAAAAGAATACGTTTCGCGTCCGGATGTATTAATTTAAACATTAGAATATATTTAATATTTAAATTATAATTTATTATACAGCTCCTCACAGCAGCAGTAGAACACTCCATTGACTTGAATGCAATTCTTCCGATCATTTATTCTTGATAACAGAACTCTCAAACCAATAATGACCGCAGCCCCAATGCAATCTCTGTTTGTAATTCAGGTGTGTAAAATACTGCCATTACTTTGCAAGTACAACAAGCTATCAGCGCCTGTCACTACATTGTGCAGTTTTCTGCACACTTGTCTGTGTAGAGAAGCTAGCGGAGCTAGCCACGCTCAATAAACAAATACATATCAATCAATCAACACCATTAAACGTCAATCGGACAATACAGTATACAGATACATCCTTAACACACATGCACGGACGATTTCAGAATTTGCTGTCAACGTTTTCATGACAAAAATACTGTTTTAAAGTGACAAAAAGCGATCGCGAAAAACCCGGAAGTTACCATGAAACAGCTAGCTAGCTTAGCTGTTACCTGCCTAGCACGTCCCGGTGAAACCTTTGGGAGCTAACTATTTTATTTGCAGTCATTAAATACATTTCTAATTATAAGGGTTGTCTAATATTTGTTCAAATATGTATATATTTTTTATTTTAGAATTATATTAAAATTTTGAAGTCGAAGCCCTGGTGTTGAGCAGCGCTGTAGAGGCTAGAGGACACAGGCTGTAGAGGCTAGAGGACGCAGGCTGTAGAGGCTAGAGGACGCAGGCTGTAGAGGCTAGAGGACGCAGGCTGTTCGCTTCTTGTTCTGTGAGCGGAGGAGAACGAGCGGCCCGCTCAGTCTATACTCAGCACTTTTCACTGCCTGAATTTCATACACAGTGGAATCAATGACCTCAAGTTTTCAATTAAATTACGTATTATGATACAACTTGTATGTAGTAAAAAGCATTTTTATGAACTACTTAGAAAAAAAATCGGGTATAGCTTCTTTAATACCTTGTGTGATGTATTGGCTGCTCTTAGTCTGCTCCATCCTCATGTAAACCAGATGTCATATACCAGTCAGTGCATGGGATATATATGTACACTGCACGTACTGGGCCAACACGGCACCAGGAGGCATGTGACGACTCACGGATCCACATGTGGTCAATTATACGTGCCCCGACATAGTGGCCGTCCAAAAGATAGACCTATATTTTTCAACCAAAGTGAAATTCTTTTGGTCACTTCTCAAATTGTTCTAAATACTGCCATGCTTCTTTATTTTCTCCTCTGTCACCAGTACTCATGTCCTTTTATCAGCGTCTGTGTCTCCATCCCCACCGTACTAATTTCTCTCACACAAAAACAAACAAAGGCTTGCGAGGAGAGCTCTCAGCCAAATCCAATTGGCTAATGAGGGTATCAATTGATGCCGAGGTTTAACACAACAAGCTGTGTGCGGTAGAGCTTTCGTTGATCAATAGCCACATATGTCCTCTTGGACTGTTTGACATTTTCTAGATCTCCGTCATGTAAACACCCAGGACTTAAGCTATTGAGGTCGAGCTGATTTTGGCTGAATGATGTCAACGTTTTGTTTGGCAACTGAAGATCAATAGCTGAAAGTAATATGTTAAAGTAATGTAGTTAAAATATGTTTGGTATGTCTGTAAAAAATTATTGAATTAATAGGAGTATCCAAATAACTTCTGTAAAGAGGGTATCCCAAGTCTACGTCAAAGACATATCCAAGTTGTAGATAAATGAATATGACTAATATATTTATTCAGGTGAAACTCTTAAGATTATAATATCATTAAAAAGTCAATTTATCAGTGTGAAACTAGTACAGTATATAACTCATTACATGCAAAGTGAGATATATCAAGCCTTTATTTGTGATAATGTTGATATTTATGGCTCACAGTTTGTATATAATATAATTGAGAAATATTGACAATGGACTATAAGTCACAATCATCAAAATTATCACTATATCATATTTTTTTCACATTCTAAGTGGAATTACAGCAATAAATGACACTTTTGAACATTATATATAATTTTTATTCCATTTAAATTTATCTAGTCACTGATTTAATAATGTTTCTCATATGACAAGACACTCATAAATTGTGTGTATTAGGATTCATATTTACTAATAAAGCCTGCTGAGTCCCAGTCTACAGCACCATGTGTTCATTTTGCTTCTTCCATCAATGTAGTTTCTAAAAATACCCGTGTGCTTGCCCTCCCTCCACAAACACAGCATCAGGCGTGAGTGCGGTGGGTGATGAAGCCCAGGCTGACCCTCTGTCTGCTGCTGCCTCTGACCCGTACCTGTCTCTGTTTTACAGGCAGCTCCACACTGCGGTGTCACGCATGGCCACAGTCCGGGCCCGCAGACACTGAGCCTTTGTACAGCATCAGTGTGTGGGAAGACCCTTATTCCACTCCCTACAAGCATAGGTCAGGGTGGATGGCTCAAATAAATGTATTCAATAAAAACTCAAAAGTTGTATAAATTGCAGCACTATAGTGTGTTCCGCAGAGCCCATAACTATTAAAGAAAGAATTTAAAGCTTTGAAAAATATACATATTATTATTATATTTATTATTTTGTCATGAGAACTGATTGAAGGACAATCTAGGCATCGCCATTGGTAGAGCCCTCCTGACTGAGACACACCACACTAATATACTTTTTCTATTTGGAATTAGGACTCTCACCTTGAATGGTGTGTTTTACTTTTTTTGTTTTTACATCTGTTCGCTTATGTCAGTGCATCCATTTCTAGTGGCCCATAGTGTGGCAACACAAAGTAAATGAACTGCATCTGGAAGCCATTAGAATTGCTTGGAGCCCCACAGCCACGAGAGCTTCTGCCCATCATGTCCTCCTGATTCAGTCTCTCTCCATCTCTCCTGTGTCATGTTATGGGCAAAATCTTGTCTATTTTGGAGGGTGATTTCTAGTGCAGCCTGAAGATCTCTATCATGTTAGTTATTTTGTGTGTTACTGTGCAAGTGTGTATTGGACTTGCTTTGTCCCCTGAGAGCAGGGCAGTTAGAAGCCTTGAGGCCACAGGAAATCCACAGAGACAGACAGACGGAGAGAGTGAAGGCTGTCAGAAAGACGGGAGGAGCAAACAATGCTGTGACGAAAGATTAATTTTCACTGTTTTAAACCAAAAATATATAACATTTACTGTGAGCTCACATTATAGCACATTTATACATTTCAGGTTTCATCACAATAGGCCACATTACCTTCACTTCTTTAAAAACGTCACCTATAGTGAAATGGGTTTTGGGAAAACCCATTTGAGTCACTTAAGCATTGCACATGTGGACCTGTACTGAAGAAGCTTCTAGCGTCATTGTGTTATGACTCAGGCCTAGTGCTTTTAGTTGTCCAGCTATTTAAATCTATTGAAATGTTTATTGGCCATGACGCTCCACACATCTACGTTTCCCCTTGTGAAAGACCTGCCCGTGGACGTACAATTAAACGTGATCAGCAGCCCCTCTAGACAATTTTGGCTCGACGCATGTTCCACCTCAATAATCTGCGCGCTGTAGTTTTTCATTTTAGGATATTGTGATTTCAGTCAGGCCGCTCTTGTGGCCTTTAACAGTTCACTTCCACTCACGGTGTAGGAGCTCGATGACGGAGCTCTGGTTTTAGAGGGACCACCCACACACACCATCCTTTTAGCTCTGTTTCTCCTCATTTTTTTATATGCACACATTCACATATGTCCAGGCCTAACAAGCATGCATTATAACTAACCTGGAAAAAGGTGAAGACTGTACTTTGAATGACCCTCTGTGGTGTTTGAAGTGACTGCAGACGTTACACCAACACCCTAGTTGTTGTCTGCCTCTGTCTACATCCTTTCATTGTTGTATGGAGCGGGTCTTTACTTCATTTAAATTGATTTATTCATTATGTTTTTGGTATATTATTGTTTTAATTGCTGTAGAACTTCAGAAACCCAATTCTGGATTCTTAATTTATTAATTTTACATATAAAGTGAATTACTCATTAACTGATTGCTTATGGTCAGCATTTTGTAAACTTCACAAATCGTGCTGTATAAATGTGGTTTGTGTTGTTTTTGTGAAAAACAGTGACAGTCGATTCTCTTGTGGATGGAGGAGAAATGGATGTTGCCACCCACAACGACATTTGGTGCATATCAGATAATGGCAGATAAAACCGGCTTGCAAATGACCACCACCACCTCCTCCAGTTCTTGCATACCAACACACCCTGATCCCTTCTCATCCTGCTGCTCTCTCCCTGCTCCGCTTTTGCCTCTCGGATTACGGCGTGGAGCTGATGCCCAGTTTACAAGACAGTTAAGTCTCCACAGAGTCATCCAGGCCAGCCACAAGAGCAGTTTCCCCTGAATATACTTTGGTATTATGTTCAAAGACACAACCATACAATTAAAATGATCCAAATCCAAATTAATTCAAGTTTTATGACACTTTTTAATGTTTCCAAAACATATAGGATATGCAGCCACATAATTGATTGGTCACTATAATTATTGTCTGTAGTAATTTTATTTTTCATTTAATATTTATTTAACCATGAAAGTCCCATTGAGGTTAAGAAAGTCTGTTTCAAGGGAGTCCTGGATCTGAAAAAAACTGAATATTTGGCCTTCCAAGTACCCCAGATCTGAACAGGTGTAGTGTGTTTTTAAGTTGAATGAGACGGCCTCATTTCTAGTGCTAAATTAACATTAAAGGAGAACACATACTAATAATTATAATAGTGATAATAATAAAGATGCATTTAATTCCTGTACCTCAAAAGCTGAAGATGTGACAGAGGCCTTGTGTGGAGCTAGTTAGATCGTATTAAAGTACTCCGGCTTTGACATCTGCAGTGGGACAAACTAATTTTGTTCAACTGCATGGGATAGAAGGAACAAATACAGCGTTTTTAGACCAAAAAGACAGTGTAGACCACATGAACCACAGTTTGAGAAGGACTGCTCTTTTATAGCTTATGTTACATTTTACATTTGGACGTTGCCTTGCATTCCCCAAGTTCAGTGCTGGTTCTGGCCCCCTGAGACACTGGTCCCCACTTATGTAAAATGGTGTTTAACAGTGGACTTCCTGTCTCAGCCTGTGCAGCGCAGCCGGTGTGCTTCAGATGATATGTGGCTAGTGCGCAGGTATTCGGGCTCATGTTTTCTGTCTCTCCAAGTGGGTGTATATTAACGAGGCCATGTCCACCGTGTTATTAGTGCTGGTCCCACAGATAGGACAGGCGGGGAGAGAGCACCTTGTTGGATAAACTGTTTGACATGCACACGGAGGACATGATAAACAGGAAGACCCCCCGCAGTCTCCTGCAGCCACACGCCAGGGTCATCTCAAGCATCCACAATCCAAACATGTCACAGAGATGCAATATTATAGCTATAGAAACTGACAGCTTTTTGTAACATTATACTTTCTATAGATTACGTAGCGTTGCATATTTATTATGTAAACACTATCTAAATTCGATTGAATAGTTGCTGTGTTGAATCATTTATTTTGCTTCAAAATAATACATTACACTCTTAACCAATACTGAAACGTCATAGTTAAAGGTGGAGATCAGACTTTGTGTTAGGCCTTAATAGTGGTTGCCCTCCTTCCTAAATATTTGCCTTGTGTTAACCTTGTGACCCACTGACTGCAGCTTGAACTCACCCTGATTGTGTCATTTATGATTAGTGTCACCACAATAAGCAACATCATGGAGACGTGTTCAATTAAGTGTTAGTGTATCGTGCCCAGAGCTGTAATAAGGTAATTGATTAGTGAAATCATTTTGTTAATTTAGTATTTCTATAATTGTTATTTTTAATCATACACAGACTAAACAAGCAGATAGCAGGATTTATTACTCAAATAAAGCTGTAATCACAGCAGAATCTGACATTTGACAAAATGTGTGGTTTTCTTTCAATGCAAATTTATGTCAAATCCTAACATCTTTTTTGTGTAACCGTTAATTACAGCTCTCATCAAAACAATGAACACTCGTAAATTTGTTGGTTTATCGTACAAGTTTGATTTCCTCCTTTCTCCCTAATTATTTTTGCACCCTCTCTTGTCGTGTGCAATAGGAATGATTGTGTTTGTTCATTCATTCTATCATTAGAGATGTTTTCCCACACGCTCATAATTAAGTATGACTTTTCTCTGACTGTCTTTCGTTTGCAGTGATTTGTATTTTCCATGTTCCATTTATGTAACAGATGCCATGATTACTCGTAAACACGTGCATGCCGGCCGTGCAGAGTGCAGTGTGGCTCATGTGCCAAGTACTTGCACAATAGAAAAGTGGTGACCTTGTCAATAACCAAAATTATGACCTGATTATTGCCTTATTTAAAATATATATATTATTTGGCTTTTTCTACTAGTCATGACTTTTTGTTTAACAAGGATCGATAGATTTACAATATTTATATTGTAAACAATTGTCTAAAATAAACTTTATTCACTTTATTTACTCTTACCATACGGATTTGCCCCTGCTACAGTATACAGCCATACTTTAAATGATGGATGAGAATTTGGCGTCTTGGATTTAGGAGCATGTTTTTGTGTCTTATCTTAAAAGTCAATAATACTGAACGTCACTATGCCATCAAAATAGACCCATCAAAAATAATAATTATTTCATCAGATAACTCAATCAAATAACCTTTCAAAAATATGTACAGTTCACAATCTACATATTATTTTCTCTTTGTGAGATTATTGGCTCTATGTTCTACAAAAAGTATTCTGATGCATATTTTCTTTTCCCATAGTCCTGGCTCTGTCCATGACGACATATTTTCTAATGATATAATATTTTCTGTATAGATGCATTTGACTAAGGCCGATTCACACTGAATATTATGAGACTTGGAGTAATGTGTGGACTTGTACAATTACTTGATTTTGGCAAACATAACGTTCCTACATCAATAAACTGTGTAAAAAATAAGGCTCCAAGAATAGGTCATCCAGGCAGAAGAAGTAACCGACACAAATATAAGAAAATGGAAAGAGAATGAGCGCAACAGCATCTCTAGTATCTCCTGGGTGGTCTACACAGAGACATAGAAGACAGGGAAACACTCACGTGTAAACTGTAAACTGCCCAAACCGACTTTGTGCCAAAATGCTGCTGGCGCTACTCATACACAACAACATACTTCTCTCCATTGTGCGATTGTACACGAAAGTGAAGAAGACATCCCGAGCATTCTCTGCGCTGTGTTTGACATGTTAGGCTACATTATATACTACTGTAGTTAAAGGGTAGTGCCATTGTATATTTAGAATACAACAGCATCTTGCACTGATGTCCCAACCAGTGTCGGAATCTAAGGCAGTGCATGGCAGGCGCTTCAACAACTTACAATTTTTTACAACAATATGGATCATCTTAAAATTCTTCCGACCATCATATCCATCTTACACAGTAGATTTCAGTCCAATTTGTCTTGTAGTTTTTGCACAATCCTGCCTAAAATCCAACATACACACACACAGAGTTAATACCCTCCTGTTAGCGCAGTGATTAATAAAAAATAACCTTAAAATAACAATAAGTGGTATACATGGATTAAGTGTTAAAGCTTTATCTCTCAAGTGTAGGTCTAATTTGCAGCCATCGCAAGTTAGTTCAAGTGAATGTGACATCCTTAAATGTGCACACAAGAACACACAAATAGAACAAGTAGGAAATTACACAATTTGCTTGTGATTCCAACTGTCAAACATGCAGAGGCTGACCCTGGCTGAAAGCGAGCAGTATAATCTCTGGGCAATCAACTGTATGCTTAAATGGAGGGCAACTTAGCCTTGTCCACACGGAGTTCAGAGGAACTCTGGGAACAGTGGTGCTGCTGTAGTGACACGTCACTGTGCATATTCACGACAAATCCTCTCCCACTGGGAACACACGCAAATATATACAGGGCTTTTCCCTGGTTTTCTGTGCAAAGAGGCCCACATGGAGTAAGCAGGGAGAGGCATGAGAGCGCATTGGCAGGCCAACACTCGTCATGTCTTACCACAGGAAATTAAAGCAAACAATCAAGGCCATGCATCCTGTTCATGAGCGGACCACACAGCTCTGATCACAATATGTAGAAACTAAAGTGTGCGGGGAATGTACTGCAGAGAAACTGGCACCACGCAGTGTAGATGATTCTTGTCTCCACAAAGAGAAGCATTTTAGAATGCCTGTAATATGCCTGTAAAAACTTTGTTCTTGTTTTTGTATAACATTATTGTATATTGCTCAAATAAATAGATAAAAAGAAGCAATATAATTGAATCAAATTGTTAATCAATGTTAAGAATAACAAGATACAGCTGAAAATATACTTCAACTTTATGGTTAATGATATGTTTAAAATGTCAAGCCACACTGAGTAACACTGGATAATAATGTTCACAAAGCATTTGTATACATTCAATAATCATTTGCTAATTAATTACATTAACACATTTCTAATAAATGCTTACAAATAATGTACTAAACATGAACTACTCAACATTTGTAAATGTTTAGTTGATAATTACTCACTCATAGATTTTTTCCCCATTGATAAAAAGATTCAATTAATATAAGACTAGAATTTACAAATGAATGATAAATGAATGCCTTATGATTGTTACAGTTAGGCTCTCCATAGTAAATATTAAATCTTCATTTGTTAACGTTGAACTAAATATTAAATTAAATTGACCAGTTTTTTTAACTCAATGTCAGCAATTTCTCATGTTTATATCACTCTGATTTCAGGGGAAACTAATGATGAACAAATTATTATTTTTATAATTATTTCTGTGTCATATTCCTTGTTTATTTCTTGATTTGTCTCAACATTACATTCACGCTGTCATCCTGTGCTACTACTTTTCTCCCTCTGAGGGTTTCTCGGGTTTCCATGCGTCACTGTTGCAGACAAGCCTGGGAGTCTTTCAACAAGAAAATTACAGGCAATTAGGAGCACAAAGGATAACGTATAATGCACAGGGGGAGGCTGAAGCACATTTGTGTGGGACTTAAAGATGAAAGGTGTGTCAATAATATTTACTAATAGACAAACTTCAGCTCTGTATGTGTTGAAGAAAGACTCAGGACTCAAAATCATTAAAAAAAATGAAATATAGTTACAACACACAACACACACTCGTTACTGAGTCACTGGCTCAGTAATCAGAGGCTCATAGTATTTCATACATCAGAGAGATAATGTATGAAAAATATACAATAAAGTATTGCAACTCAAGCCCCAAATGCATGGAGAGGAAAAACCTTTCCAACATCTAGTACAAGATGAATCTGTGTATAGGCAGCTCATGAGCACCGTCATATTATTGTTGGTTGTATTAGGCTATATCCACACGAAGACAAAACGCTTATAATTTCAGAAACTTTTTCTGTAAACACGGAGTTAGCTCAGTAAATGTGTGCGTCCATATGAATGTAGTCAATACGCCTGAAAACGCTGTGAAACTATGCCAGACCTGTTGGTGGCGCTGTGACGCAATGACGGGCTCAAGCCCAAACTTCCGTGGGCATGCGCGGAATTTTGTAAACAGACAACATGGCGAGTGGGCGAGCTGGTACTACATTAGTATGGACGGACGATGAGGTTGAACTGTTGCTTCGGGTCGCACTGGATTACAAAACCAACAAGCTACATTGTTGTTGTCATTATTTTCTGAGTGCGGCGCATGCGTGCTTTAACAAGAGGCGGGGCGATGACGCAAGCGTCTCAGATACATTGCGGAGAGGCAGTAACCACGGAGCGGCATATACGGAGTTTTGAAATCTTTCCACTCTGGGACCTACTTTCAAAAATGTTCATTTACACCCCCCCAAAACGCCGGCCTCGTATGGACAATACACTGGATTGATAAAGTATTTTTGCGTTTGGGCCTGAGCTTGACTTCGTGTGGACAGGGCCTTAGTTTGCGTTGGGCCAGAACAGGCCTGGGCCAACTTCTCCTGAGGGCCACATTAGAAGCCTGTTGTCGGCCTGCTGATTTTCTCAGGCTTAATTTTTTATATTTTTTTGATTAAAATCTATGTATCGCTGCAGAGCGTGTGGGACTGCGGCTCGAGAGCAGTGTTCATACTATATCTATATAAACTGAGGAGGGCTCAAGGGCTTGATAGAATTGTGCGGGTTGCATCTGGGCCACACCGGGCTAGAATGAGAAGGGGCCATGTTAGTTTGCTGTTGCACATGAACATTTAATGGCAAGACTTTTCTCTGTGCAAATGAACAGGGCACCCTGCTTAACTAACATTTTATCTGAAAAATAGAATCATTATATATCAAGTATTTTGTGTATTGATTTATCGCACTGAAAAAGTGTAAACCATGTGTCCCAACTTTAATTAGCCTTTAGTAGGGTTTAAACTTTTATTTCCATGGATTTGTCCATGTGATTAAACTCACTCTTATAATTCTGCTTTTGGTGGAAAGGGAAAAAATTGTAGGCACAAAAAGTAGAATTATATTATTCATTACTTAATTTTCTACCAAATCTAAATCCCTTTGTTGTGGAAAAGAAAGATAGTGTTGTCAGTGATGACACAGTCTGTAGTTGTAAACTCTTCATTATGGCAGCAGAGGAGCCAACATCTAATCCCAGACCTATCATTGTAATCACGGCTCCATCACAAAATGGATTCTGTCAGGGCGCGCCAAGTGCACTAAGAGCTGCACGGCTTAAACATTAGACAGCTGGTCTGTTTCTGCTTCACTCAAATTCACATTTACTCATACTCCACCCTCTTCTACTAGGACATGCTTCAAACTTCCATATTTGCTGCTCAACAATACGAATGAGCAGTGACCTGTTTGCACTTAACACTTTACATAATTATACTAAGGTAATGGAGTGACATTCATGTAACATATACCAGAGCCATGCGTCCCCAGTTTCAGAGTGGCATCGCCCACCCTCACTGCCAGAAAGTCAGGTTTATTTTTTTTAACGTGCGCCTTCCCTGCAGCGCCAGCTTCTTTGGACCTCATAGTGTGGGGTCTCAGCTCTTGTTGCAAGCCGTTTCAGCCTGGCCCCAGAAAAAAGATTTATTAAGGAAAAGATGGATGGACGAAAAAATGTTGCGACCTCCACTTAGGCAGAAGTAAACAAGGGCCTGTGATGGTTTAATCAGAAGTGCATGCTGCTTTCTCAGTGTCTCCGTAAGGTCATTCGCTGAACTGAAATGAGTACCATTGGGATGTATTGAAATTCTGATTTTAAATGTAAACTGTTGGATTTACGTTTGTTGGTACTCATCTTCTATTTTCTAATAGATCTTCTATTTATTGTATCTATTAACCATTTCATACAAGACCGCACATTGAGTTGCTTAACAAGCAATACTATTCAAACTAGCCCATTGCAAACTAACACAACCAACCTTACAAAGATGGGGCCCACTCTTATGACTCTTGCACCAGTCTGTTGGTAGAAGCTCATCTTTGAGAGTATCTTTCTATAATCAGATCCAGTCTTCCTGTCCAACAATTAAAACACACAGATCATATTTATGGGCGACAGTGGCTCAGTTGGTAGAGCATTGGCCTTTGAGCCTTAGGTTGTGGGTTCGAGCCCACCATAAGACCTACTTCACGACTCCCACTGATGATTGCTGTCATTGTGTCCTTGGGCAAGTTACTTAACCCCACTCTGCCCAAAGCCCCCGCTGAAAGATCTCATCTCCTGTGGACTCACCACCTGCAGGAGGACCAGTGAGGGGCTGGTGCTATGTGTACTGGGTGCAGCTCAAACCCCCCCCCCCCCCCCCCCAAAACCAGGTTTGGTGGTCTAGGCTGTGAGCAGTCCATAAATATAGGATTTTTTATATAGGATGCTCATTGGAGTTGCAAACATTGTTCACATATGAACTGTCACTGTGTATTGACCACTTATGACCAAATGCATTTTGATGAAAAGAATGGTTTTAGTTTAAAGGAGCAGTATGTAAATATCTGGCCAAAAGTGGTACTGCAGTCACAGTCAATATTTTGTAGTCCTCTCCCACTCTCCCTGACTCAGGTTGCCAGATACACACCAAATCCAGCAGCAAACACAGGGAATTATTTTGTCAGTTGTTTGTCTGTCTCCATTCACATTGCCATGATAGCCGTGCTAATGTTGATTCAATTTTTTGAATGAATGTGTTTTTATTTTTTTTATTTGGACATTCGAGAAAAACAAAAGAAAAGCAATTTGATTATACATAGATTATGCAAAATAAATAAGCAATTGATGTCCAAAATGTTGGAACATATTTCTTCAGTGTATCAACAGTGTATCCTCCAGAGCAGCCATTCCCAAACTCAGTAACACCGAGGCCCCCTTAAAAATCTGTCGGGTCTGCGTGGCCCCCCAAAATAATAACCAAGAAGACAACATTAAGAATAGGCTCTTCTGGTTATTTTATTTTGGGGAAATAGCCTCTGCTACAAACATTGTAATACAAAAATGATTACAGTGGATTATTCAAGTCAAATAATGAACACAAATATTTTAATATTACAAACAAAACATTATAAATTTAACATTAAATAATAATATTATTTTTTTTATTTTTTTTATGACCTCCCGCGGCCCCCCTGCAGTACCCTCGCGGCCCACCAGGGGGCCGCGGACCCCACTTTGGGAGACACTGCTCCAGAGGATATCACCCTTCAATTTGATTTATTCCCTATTTTTTAGACATGTATAAGTCCCACATTAAATAGAGACTAACATTATTTTAATTGGGTACATGTGGTCTCAAATTATTCTTTTTACAAATCTGCAAAAAACCGTCTTGATTATTGTCTTTTACCTAATATTGAGCAATCTGTCATTATGCAATTAAACACAAGTCGATTCTACCCGAACTCGAACCCGGATCGCTGGAACGTGAACTCTATGGCTTAACCATTAGGCCACCGGTGCACACATTTAATGAACCCGGAGAAAAACGGGCTTAATGCATCAAGTTTTACAAAAACGTATCCGCTGTCTCAATTTTTCAAAGGCGTCCCGATACAAATCCTCGTTTTAGCCTTTGTTTTGTCATCAATGATTTGAGAATCATAACAAGGCCTTTTTTAGTTCTGCGGCCACATGTTATTTTACCACTGAGATTAGCTGCGGGGAGTTCTGGCAACACGGATCACTCACTTCCTGATTGGCGAAACAGCGGCGGGTGGGACATCGAAGTCAAAACAATAACAACTTTTATGGGTCGTAAAACTAATTTTGATTTTCAAATATCTTGGATGAACTACTGTTATCAGTTAAAGATGTATTCGAAAAGAGCATGATTTAATAACACCTTTTGAAATATTGGGGCTATTTAATGATGACTTGACATGCAAATAATACATATTCCTACTTTAAATCAAGTTAGCTACTTTTTATTAGATTCAATAATATTACTTTAAATGTTATATCTAAGTACACAATCTGAAGGAGTAATTTAACAGAGTGCATGGTTCCTGTAAACCTGCTCAAATAGGTGGAGCGCTCCAACACAGGAGTGAGACATCGCTGTTTAACTCCAGTGATTACAGCTATGCGTTCTCTGCTGCCAATAGTTACATAATGCGCTTTACATATCATATGAACCTTAATTTGAGGATTTTATTTTGTACATGATCAAAGGTTTCATTCATTGTTTTAATAGCACTTTGTATATAAATAGACACACAAACAATTTTTTTCAGATTGTCTGCTTAGTATTGTACGGTGGCCTTTTCCTGACCCATCCTGTCTCCCTGCTTCTTCTCACTTCTGACACTTTCTTGGAGTTGCAGCCGAGCAGCATGGCGTGATTTGTGGAGAGTCAGAAAGCTGTCTTGTGCATCTGAAAATCACCAAAAATAAGTAAGACATTGTGGGCACATATGGCACTGTACCTGCCCTGCATAAACTTCATGATCTCTGCTGGAACCTCCAACAGGGCAGAGCTTGTGTGGGACCTTCCTGTCTAGACCCCTCCTGATAGGGTTAACTGCTGCACGCTGTCTGAGGGCTGTCTGTACATTCGTTCACCTTCACACCTCTGCATGCATACGCCTTTTATTCTATTCCATCCTCCACAGCCTGCCCAACTTTCCAACTGTCCTCCATCTACAAACACTAACTTACAGTTGCTGTCACAGAGGAATTCTTCCCCACACTTAGGTCTGTGCTGCACTCTTCCATTTCCATAGAGAAGCACCATATGAGACAGAGCAAATGAGAATAGGAGTCAGTAAATATGACTGGACTGAAGCTCGCTGCCAGCACAGCACCTGGACGCTGTTCATCACAGCTGAACGTAAACAGTGACTCACTCACACAGCCCATATACAGATGCAGCAAGTGCATTACATAAAGATATAAAAGAACACTCACAGCACTGCTGACCTTTATAGTTTTGTGGAAGCAGTGCTGAAAGAGAATAATTGTCTCTATACTGACTGTGGTATTCAGCTTTCTCATCAAGTCAACATAAATATAATTGATATCATACACTTATTTTTTGGACAAACTAGATGTATTGTATACATAACCCAAAGAACTTGCATATATTGCACATAGCTGAAATGCAATATCAAAGATTTGAGGTGTGTCATCTAGGTTCATTTAGGCTCTTCAGCCTCTTTGTGGTGGCTCTTTTGACCTCTGTGGAAAATATTGAAAACATGTATTTCTTGATATAAAGTAAATGAAAATAAAAAACAGTGGAAGAAACAATTCTCTTGACTCCTATTTTCAAGGAGAAGCCGTAGATCCTCACAGCCTCTGTCATCCGTAACTATACTAAATGTGTGCTGAGATGTGTAGTGAGTGAGGAATGAGGAAGCCGCAGGGTGTGACAATTGCTTCATATCGGGGGAACCGTGTTAGGTGAGACCTGGACCGAGTGGGAGACAGATTGGACTAGAGCTGAAACAACTAATCGATTAATCGACGACTAATCGATTATTGAAATAGTCGACAACTATTTTAGTAATCGATTAATCGTTTTCTGGTTCACACGGACTCAAACAGAGCAAAAATGACATGAAAATGTAGTATTTTTGATTAAAACCGACTTTGTTTTTCATAATTTCATGAATATCTGTCTGTCTCATCCAATCAGATAGCAGAATTAGCAACAAGAGCCTTTTTACTTTAAGTTTACGCCATCAATACGTCCTCGAGGGTTGCCACTTTAGCTTTTTGTGATGAAAAAATAATTTTTTTCTACACAATTCACAGCCAAGCGATTACTCGATTAATCGTAAAAATAATCGATAGATTAATCGATTACAAAATAATCGTTAGTTGCAGCTCTAGATTGGACTAAAGCCTCAGGTGAGCGTTTCAACGTGGGGATATGATGCGTCCTCAAGGGGAGAAGTGTGCGCAGACTGTGACTCATGCAGTGCGGAACTCTGTTTTACTTCTATTGGTTTGGCAGCATTTATTTATTTAAGGATAGCCCCATTGAGATAATCTATCTCTTTTTCGAGGGGGTCCTTTATCACAGAAGAAAAATAACAAATAATTAAGATGACTTACATCAGCAATACAGAAAATAAAAAAATGTAACAAGCGGAACTCAAACATGAATTGTTAATTTGTGTATATGTGTATACATACATACATACAAATACACACATTAGTGTGTATGTTATATTTTGCTGACGCCTGGTCTT
The DNA here is from genome assembly GCA_964034765.1 of Knipowitschia caucasica. Lineage (NCBI taxonomy): Eukaryota > Metazoa > Chordata > Actinopteri > Gobiiformes > Gobiidae > Knipowitschia > Knipowitschia caucasica. The sequence goes on from OZ035826.1 coordinate 26,917,690, forward strand.
GTATATAGCACAGTTACACTAGTGTGAAATTCTCTTAATTATTCACTATGTATGAAAAAGGTTTAAACGTCAATGGTTTCCTTATTCTGATTTTTATTATTATTCTTTAGTTTTAAGTATATATTTTATATTAATCATATAATCATAATATACATTACTTGTTACTATAATTTTAGTAATTTGAGAATCCAGAGGTAGCATATTTTAGCAAAATTTTCAGCTGTGCTCTCACACTGTGTTTTATAGTTGTGAGATAAACTGTGCAGATGCCCTAAATGTTCCTCTCTCTGAGAGAGAGACATATTATGTGTTTAAAGTAGAGCACGGCCACACAGCAGGCCTGCTGCCTGACTCGCATCATCCTGTCTCACCCACTATCACTGCTTTCGACATCCATACATCACATTACATTTGCATATTGTATCAACAATGGATTCAACTCAATTAAATTCAAAACATGTTAATTATCCCCAAGGGCAATTAAAAACACTAAAAGTATCAGAGTTACAGAATAAATTAAAAGCCACATTACAAAACCAAACACACATTCATACTAAAAGGCATATTAAACGTGGGGCGGCCCTCAGAGGAGCAGGATGTACAAACTTCCTTAACTGTAAAACATTTTATCATAATAGTGTATAATAATAGTGTGTCTGACTGATTTAACAGAACTACTATTCTTAAACATAATTTATTATATACAATGTCATATTAGTGGGCGTATGGTAAATTATCTCTTTCTAATATAATGGCTGTATATATGTATAGAGCAGGCTTCTTTTTTCCCACAAATATTAGTCTTTTACTCTTTTACAGGGCGACCAGGATTGAACCATTGACCTTAACTTTATGGGTGGCAGGCTGCTGTGGTGTCATGTACTGAATGAGCCAGCTGGAGTCTCTCTGCTCCTATTAATACTTTAGTACATATGCACAGAAAACAGGTCTAATGCACAATGAAAGTCAATAGAACACTCTTATATTTGTATAAAGTAACAAATAAATAATAATAAAAATAAATCATGCTTAAATCTACAAGTTTTCTTTGATCCAAAGCTCCAGTCACGGGCTAGAACCTGCTATAAATACCCGTGAACGGGGCACCTTTTCCCCCTCTTTTGTACTGTCAGGGCAAGAGCAGGCCTGATGGGCCCAGAGGTAAAGGGGCTTTGCATTAACTTGTATTAGGAACTGCTGAATAACACGGGGCCTCTCTCAAGAGCACCTGTGTTGCACAGACGACACCAGTGACCCGAAGGCCACCTTTTCAGAAGCACCAGAGTTAGATCAAGAGAATTGGGATTACATGCTGATGGAATGGAAACCCAAAGGCTTAGGCTACCTCTATCAAGAGGCCCTCAACAGGCAACTAACAGAAGAGATCAGACATCAACGGCGCCCAACACCGAATGGGTGACCGATCATGATGCAGCATCCAGCACATAGGCTGAAACTAAGGTGGATGAGGAAACGCCTCCACCGACACACCCCAGAACTGCAATGCCCCGTGTTGAGTGGGCTCTGAACACCGTCAGGGTTCCCGCGCACCCCCTGGCCCACTCAATGTCCGCGCGTGTGTGGTTTGTGTGATTTTGCCTTGTGGCTGCGCACCACACACTGTACGACCAAAGTGGTTAGACCTTTGATTTGTTATTTCCGTGTGTGGGGTCACTCAAAATCGGCCGACAATTTTAAAATCGACTCACGTGAACCAGGTCGTGAGTTCGAACCCACCACGGGACCTACTCCAACTGTTCCCACCAATGTCTGCTGTTGTTGTGTCCTTGGGCAAGACACTTACCCCCACATTGCCTGAAGCTCCTGCTGAAACACCAGGGTTGTGGCACCACTGATGTAGCAACCATCTTCCTGTGAACTCACCACCTGCAGAGGAATCAGCGAGGGGCTGGTGCGGTTAGCATTGGGTGGTAGCTCTCATTGCCACCCCCCTGACCCAGAAATGGACTAATAAAGGGACAGAAAAAAAAAAAAGAAAAAAAATACAATTATGCTTACGGGACAAGACAAAAAATTTGATTTTTGGGAACTGGGTAAAAAAAAGACATTGCCATTGAACTGCCAATTAGAATAATAAACAAACAGAGCACACAAACACCTCGTTTTTAAATTCATAAATTAAGTTTGAAGAATTGGTCAATCTGCGAATGTTGTTAATTGTATGAAAAGCCAAACACAAGCTATTGCCTGAAGCCGTCCAAGAAAGGTTAAAATTTATGTCATAGGACTCAAGCCACAGACAAAAATATAATTTCAAATTTGCATTTCCAAGGACTACCATGAAACAGAGTGTCTGTGGTGTTCGTTTATGGAACACTCAGAGCGAAATGTGAAATGTGCTTCTAATATCTTCCGTTTAAAAACACTTTCACATTTAAATATTGTCATTTTCTTCATAATCATGACTGATTATGAAGAAAATGAAAATATTTAAGTGTGAAAGTGTTAAAATGTCTTTGCAACCAGCAAAACTAGGGACAGGATTTATAACTTTGTATCTTCCTTCTGTTACTGTTTTTTCATGTTGCGCAAATGTAAATGGAATATACATGATGTATGTATGTATTATGATGACATGGACAAATAAATAAATGTGCTGTGGATGTTTGCTGATCCTCCAAAAAGTTCATATTGGACAATTCTTTAGCAAGATATGCGTTCAAAAGGCACGCAGGCATATAGATATATTTTTTCTTGATACCATGCTATATCTGCCCCACTTACTTATTCCCATTCCCCATCTCCAATGTTATCATTCATAGCTTTGATATGACTTCTTAGTATAAAGTCATATCTACACTGTGCTGACCTGTGAGCTGTAATCAAGAAGGTACGTTTTTCCACACATTTTTGTCAACTGGCTCATGTCACTTTCCAATGACCCTCTTGAATTCACACACAATCAGTTATAATAATATTTTTTCAATGTCAAATGTCCAGGGGCATTGTAATTCTCTCTGTTCGTACAGCAGCTCGTGTGATGTGCGTATCACTAGACCTCCCTGAAATGACTGGCTTTTTTCTTTCTTACAAAGCATAGCCGCTCTGAACACTGGCCAAACCATAAACACCTCCTGTATCGTTTACATTGTCCAAAAGCCCTAAAGCCAAGAACAGGACCGAGCGGTAACAGTGGTCAATGATGGATGTTAATAGAACTCTTGAGTGACTTCACCTACGTATGAACACTGAAGTAAATTCATATTGTATAATCACGTTATGTTGACAGTAACACAATGGTTGTTCACAAGATTCCAATAAGACCTTCATTGTATTACTGTAGGAGTGAAAGAAAAAAATGAATCCTTTTGAGGGTTAATGTAATTCCACATTATGATACTGCAAGAAGATATTTTTTTTGAGTTCTGACAAACTTTTCCCTTGATTTGAATGATTCCTTATCGATAGTTAAAACTGAATTCATAGTTGGGTCTTTGCAGTGTGCATTGAAGACTTGAATACAGGATAACTAATTAGTCTATGATTTTCTGTTACTTTATTGATCCCCATAGGAGAAATTCAGGTCCAGTAGCAGCAGAAACACATCCATCTATAAAAACAAAACAAATACAGTAAATAGATTATTTATTTATTTTTTCAAATCATTTTATTTTCATCCCTTTATTCATCCATTTGTGAATGCATATTCTTTATTGTACTTTAGACACGTAATTAACTTTTTTATTCCAGATTGGCATGATTCATTAGTATATGGAGAGACTGACCATCATGGGTTTTCATCACACACAAGCAATTACAATACGGGCCTGTTGGGGGAGTAATTGTAATCCTATCTATTGTATCAGACCAAAGCATAATATCTTTTTAACTAGATGTTCTCACATTCCTGTATGTCTCTAGAGACGTTGCTTCCCTGTGTAAGACCATCTAAACTGCTTAGTCATAATGGAGATATCTCATATCTCATCATGTTTCTAAAAGTTGGCATAAAGCCTGAGGCAAAACAGGAAAGAGGTGATAGCAACAGATTGTTCAGGGGAAGGAAATGGTCAACAATATGCCAAAGCAGTGCTATGGGTGTACTTAATAAGTTAAAACATAAAACTGGGTGAAATCATTGTAGGTCCCTACCATGCTGTAACGGCATATCAAGACTCGACTGGGATCCAATAGAACGCAACTTCTTCTAATCAAAGGAGTAGGTGCTCATATGTTCCTCAAACTTTCACCTACTTCATTTCAGAATATATTTTGTTTCATTATGTGTCATAAGTGGGGTGAGGCCATAGGATGGTAGTAAATACTGTAGATTTGGAGCAAATGCTTGTTAGTGAAACTACAGTAAGAAGACACTTAAAGGATATTCCACTTAATTCTTTTAAGGGCCATGGTCCTCTAATCGAAAGTTTAGTCAGGTCACTTTATGCGTATTTTAGACAACAAAGTAATATTTTAATGATATTTCACCACAAGTTTGTTGTAGTTACATCCCATTCTCAATAGAGACCAGCTAAGTTGACTTGTTTCCAGCTGTCAATGGGCTGTGCTGCCTGAGCTGCCTCATCCTCAGGTTTAGTCTGCGGGAGATGAAGCTAACACTCTACATTTGAGTCTGACCACTGTCCAGAACCACTCTGGGCACACTAGCACATTTCACCTGCTGCAGCTGGTAATGGGGCAGTATTTGTAAAAAAATAGATCCACACAGTAACATCTGAGAGAGTGAGAGATAGAGATAGATGGATAGATATTATATATTTATATAGAGATGTATCAAGATAGATACATATATTATCAGTAATATTAGTGTGTTATTTTCATGTAACATAACATAACTTATAACATAATTGAGTACACAAAACTAATATAAAAGGTTTTAAGAATAAATTCCTTTTAAAAATGATTTTCTCCATTCAATACTTCAATACCGACTCATTCTGCACTACTACTGAATCAATGACATTGTTCCAGAATTTTTCACCGTAGCAGATGACTTTATACTAACATGGGTTCTAGAAAGTCTGACATGAAAGAAAACCAACAACAACAGACAAACAAAAACATGGGTCAAATGTAGAGGTCATACGATGCAGAATGAGTGCTAATTATCTTCAAGTGAAATATAATTTTAAATTCAATTAAATAACTTATAGTTGGAGTGATTCACTTTTGATATGGTAAATGTAGACAGTTTACAGAGTCATATGCATGCTATCTGTTTCAAAAACCTTTGAAAAGTATACAGTGCCTTGCGAAAGTATTCGGCCCCCTTGAACTTTTCAACATTTTGCCACATTTCAGGCTTCAAACATAAAGATATCAAATGTTATTTTTTTGTCATGAATCAACAACAAGTGGGACACAATCGTGAAGCGGAACGAAATTTATTGGATAATTTAAACTTTTTTAACAAATAAAAAACTGAAAAGTGGGGCGTGCAATATTATTCAGCCCCTTTACTTTCAGTGCAGCAAACTCACTCCAGAAGTTCAGTGAGGATCTTTGAATGATCCAATGTTGTCCTAAATGACTGATGATGATAAATAGAATGCACCTGTGTGTAATCAAGTCTCCGTATAAATGCACCTGCTCTTTGATAGTCTCAGGGTTCTGTTTAAAGTGCAGAAAGAACCATGAAGACAAAGGAACACACCAGGCAGGTCCGAGATACTGTTGTGGAGAAGTTTAAAGCCGGATTTGGATACAAAAAGATTTCCCAAGCTTTAAACATCTCAAGGAGCACTGTGCAAGCAATTATATTGAAATGGAAGGAGTATCAGACCACTGCAAATCTACCAAGACCCGGCCGTCCCTCCAAACTTTCATCTCAAACAAGGAGAAGACTGATCAGAGATGCAACCAAGAGGCCCATGATCACTCTGGATGAACTGCAGATAACTACACCTCAGGTGGGAGAGTCTGTCCATAGGACAACAATCAGTCGTGCACTGCACAAATCTGGCCTTTATGGAAGAGTGGCAAGAAGAAAGCTATTTTTCAAAAATATCCATAAAAAGTCTTGTTTAAAGTTTGCCACAAGCCACCTGGGAGACACACCAAACATGTGGAAGAAGGTGCTCTGGTCAGATGAAACCAAAATCCAACTTTTTGGCCACAATGCAAAACGATATGTTTGGCGTAAAAGCAACACAGCTCATCACCCTGAACACACCATCCCCACTGTCAGACATGGTGGTGGCAGCATCATACTTTGGGCCTGCTTTTCTTCAGCAGGGACAGGGAAGATGGCTAAAATTGATGGGAAGATGGATGGAGCCAAATACAGGACCATTCTGGAAGAAAACCTGTTGGAGTCTGCAAAAGACCTGAGACTGGGACAGAGATTTATCTTCCAACAGGACAATGATCCAAAACATAAAGCCAAATCTACAATGGAATGGTTCACAAATAGACGTATCCAGGTGTTAGAATGGCCAAGTCAAAGTCCAGACCTGAATCCAATCGAGAATCTGTGGAAAGAGCTGAAGACTGCTGTTCACAAACGCTCTCCATCCAACCTCACTGAGCTCGAGCTGTTTTGCAAGGAAGAATGGGAAAGAATTCCAGTCTCTCGATGTGCAAAACTGATAGAGACATACCCCAAGCGACTTGCAGCTGTAATTGCAGCAAAAGGTGGCGCTACAAATCCGAATAATAATTGCACGCCCCACTTTTCAGTTTTTTATTTGTTAAAAAAGTTTAAATGATCCAATAAATGTCGTTCCACTTCACGATTGTGCCCCACTTGTTGTTGATTCTTGACAAAAAAAATATTTTTATATCTTTATGTTTGAAGCCTGAAATGTGGCGAAATGTTGAAAGGTTCAAGGGGGCCGAATACTTTCGCAAGGCACTGTATTTTGAGCATCTTACAGGCCAGTGCTCCCTTGAGCCAGACCAAAAAGTTTGGCTCAAGTGTATATTACCAACATCTTCAGTTAATGTATTTTCCATCCATGTAACAGCAACCGCTTACACTGACTCTTAGTGTGTTGGTTTTAATATTTGCATAGTGTGACTAATTGTGGTCCAGGAATTCTAGGTCTTGCAATGATAACCTCAAATTTTATTAGACTACAAAACAGTGTGCATTGGACTTTTGTCTTTAGACTCCCACAAGAGTCCAGTCATTTGATTGATTTTACAATAGCTGTAATATTGTAAAATTTGTGATTGAAGAGGAATGTGAATGTGACCGTAGTGGAGAGTTTAGCGGGTGTCCACAGGTGTCCACAGTCCACAGTGAGAAACGGCAGGATGTATTTTCAAAGCTGAGCTCTAACCAAGCGTGTGGACTTGTTCAGAGACCTGTGAAGGAAATTCAAAGCACCTTTTGGCCTTTTTGTCTCAAGGGTGTAAGAACCCAAAAACTCGGCCACACACAAATATGGCGGTCTGTAAAAACTACACTAATATAATAATTCATATGATTGATCCTCATTCTTGTTCAACCGATTCTTTGAACCAACTGTGTGCATGGTAGCATGCTGCCATTTGTTGATATTTGTTACATTTTCAAGGCCTACTGAGTGTGATGGCTCTGAGCTATAAAAACTGTAAAAACGTCAGGAAATATTAGATCAAATATAGAATAGTGGAAACTCAGCCCATGTATCAATTGCTCATCGTGTATTTGAATTTGAAGCGTAAAATAATGTATTTAATATAGACTTCTCTTCTCTGTTATACATCATTCAGTCTAGGTCTGTCTCCTGGACAAATCCAAGCATAAAGGTTGTGTTTATTTTTGGAATGGTCTGCGTTAAATCTAATTAGTGGTGGACGGGTGCAGGGAGCCCTGAGGAGGAAGAGTAGGAATGTGACCTGCAGAGGTCAGTGGCGGACGTCTCCAGAGTTACGGGGGCCGGGCCAGGGTCAGAGGTGTGGGCTCTGTCCTGGCGCCCGTCGCCACGGGTCTCAATTTGTAAAGAGGCGGCGGTGACCCCAGAGGGGGCTTCCACATTTCCCTGACCAAATACTGGTCTTAAACACTACCAGCCTCTCCTGGTCTGCCTGTCTCTCTTCTGCTGTCACAGACCCTCTCAGCATCACTGGGCTTCAACAGGCGGCACTACCCCGAGCAGAGATTAGGGGATACTCTGCCACATATTCTCAGATTCAGATTCAGAAAACTTTATTCATCCCAAAGGGCAATTCATTTGCAGCATAAACTCAAAGCAGAACACACACACACACACACACACACACACAGTGAGTCTCACAGTTCACACAGCAGCAGGTTACACAATATAAGTTACAAAAACAACACACAACACAATTCCCAAAAGTCAACCACCTCTATCAGAGTTCAAAAGTTTTTTGGCGGAGGGCACAAAAGAATTGGAAAAACGGTTTGTTTTTTGTGCTGAGCATAAAAACGACGCCCTGAAGGCATCAATAAAAAGTCAGCGATCAGAGGATGTTTGGGCTGAGCCAGAATATATTATGCTTTATTCAGCACCTGTGAAGATAGGTTGGAGATTCTCAGACGTAAAAAAAAGCTGTTGCACTCACTGGACGTCCTTCAGGTATAACAACCACCTCCTCGTCACAGCCCAAATGTTGAAGCTTTAGTTAATCTAACTGACTTGAATGAAAACATAAACAAAAAAGTAGCCTTTATTAGACAACTCAAGCCCTTTCTACTATTTTAAATAGTTCTATGAACTACAAGAAGCAATTGAATACATGATGAGATTGAGTTGCCTATGTCAGACAATCCAAACGATTTATTCAAGATTTTTGCTTCATCCAATCCCTTTCAAGCCAAATCAAGGCACATTTTTTACAGGGAAAAAATTGTGATTAAATGTGATTAATTGTGAGTTAACTATGGCATTTATAATGATTAGATATAATCGTTTGACAGCACTTTTGTTTTATTTCATATATGTATGTATATTTATTTTTAAAGATTGCTACATTCACACTAAGCGAGCAGTTATCCCTCTCTAAGTCCTGCGCAGTATCTTTGCTGTTCCTACTACTGCACGTTTCTGGACCAAGATTTCTGAGGTTGTTCCAGGGATCTGCTGTAATAAGTCCTCCAGCTTCAGGGTCACTGCTCAGAGTGCACCGATCGCCACGGGCACTACTGTCACTTTTAACCCATCCAGGCCCTCTCCAGCCCCTCTCTAAGCCCTTGGTATTTTTCAAGCTTTTCGTGCTCTTTTTTCTTGATGTTGCCATTGCATGGAATTTTTAGGTCCACCGCCACGACTTTCATCTGCCCTTTGTCCACTACCACAATGCCTCGTTGGTTCGCCATTACCATTTGGTCAGTATCTGGAAGTCCCACAGGATCTTCGCACGCTCATTGTCCACCACTTTTGGAGGAGTTTCCCACTTAGACCTTGGGGTTTTTACCAGCGACTTGGTTATGGTGTTCCATGTAGGACTTCCCTGCCAGCATCTTGCACCCTGCAGTTATGTGTTGGATTGTCTCAGGTGCATCTTTGCACACCCGACACCTTGGTTCTTGTCTGGTATGGTATATCTGGCCTCTATCGCTCTGGTGCTCAGGGCCTGTAGGCCAGCCCTTTGTAGCCATTGGTAGGAATTCCATAATGGGTCCCCCTCCAGCATATATATATATATATATATATATATATACATGACAAAGAATAACCTATGCGAAACTAAACACTAGTAAAAATAATAATGATACATTTCAAGGTACTCAAGCTCGTCTTACAAAGGGTAAGGGGGGACAGCACAGTTTGAGAAACACTGTAATAACGTAGATGAGTCTGGTCTCCATGAGGCTCCATACAGGAACATGAGCAGCAGGTCTGTGCTGGAGGTGTCCTAATCCTCCAGGATCCACAGTTCTGTCTTGTCCCAGACACGGGGCCTCTCTTGGGCCACTGAGTGCTGGGTCTGATTTGGCCCAGCTGGAGGAAACGGGCGATCAGAGTTCAGTTGGTGCAGACAGAAGTAAAGTAAACAGCGTGGTCACTAGGCAGGCCGTTAGCAGGCCTCGGACAGATGAGCAGGGGGCCGTGTAGACCACACACGTACACACACAGTCAGACCACACAGGGTCTGGGGCTCAGGGGCTCCGCACGCAAGAACACGCCCCATGAAGAGTGCTCCCCTGTGGGTGAAGGCAGGCTGCAGGTCAGGGTGGAGCACCGAAGGGCAGGCTGGCACTGTGTCCTGTCAGGAGTGCTGCTTCAGTGTGAGAGAGAGCAGTACCGATGTACCCCACGGTCTGAGGACTAACCCTGATGTGAGGCTACTAGCTGTACGAGAGTAAACACAAACAGGAAGAGATTTATTAGTACGCTGCTGCACTGCCAAGCCATAAGTGCAGTTTGAAAACTATGTCAGCCTCTAAATCTGAGCCATGGACTTCTAGGAAAAGTCTACGTATTTGCACAGATGACCTTATGATTCACATTTTTTACATAATCTCTCACTGAAAACAAAGTAAAGCATGCTTGTTTGTCTCTTAGTAAAATGTCACTGTGGTTTAGATGATCATTGTTGGTAAGGAAATTCACATTCTAATTTTGATCATAAGATTTTTGATACAAATTATTTCTAATTGTTTTATTGTTTATTTTGTTGCTTTTAAATATGTAATGCCAGTTTGTGGTTCCTCAATCTGAAATTTAATCTGTAAAAGTAAGGCTTTATAATTACAAATAAATGGAAAACCCATAGAGCAAACACATTAACACTCAAAATCTAAACAAAAATAAATATCAGTTGCACAAACATGCTGTGATTTCTCAGACAGAGTTGTGCTTTATCTGGACAGTGTCAGAGCGACCCGCGGGAGAGGCCTTCAGAGCCTCTGTGTGCTGGTGTGTGTTAGGGCCCAGTAATTCTCTCACTCACAATTACCCTGCTGCCTGTCTCTCTGCATTTACTTTACATTTGTGAATTATTGAGGAATTGTTCAATGAAACTCTGACAATACATGTGTTTTCTTAAGCAGAAGGATGGACTACATTTATAGACATTTATCAACACTTATGGACATTGGTCATCTGCCCCTTATGAACCAATACCAATGTGTTTGTGTCTGTTTGATTCTCTAATCCGTGTTGTGTAAAGTCCTCAAAGATAACTTCTTTTGTGATTTAGGGCTATACAAGAATAAATTAAATTGAATTGAATTGAATTTAACTACATTTGGATCAATAAAATACAATCATAAATGTATACATCACCTGCTTGTTACCCGCATCTGTTCCACACGTTCCTCCTATAAAGCATAGCTGATTTGATTTTGACAACAAGCAATGGAAAAAGATCATGTTGTACATTTGTCAGTGTGATCAGATGGAGCCCTGGGATACACCCTGCCTCCCTCTTCTTCCACTGCTTATCTCTCCATTTAAACCTGCATTTATGATAACAGATGACAGGTAGCTCCTCGTCTGGCATCTATCTCCTGTGGTACATTCTCCTACAACAGCTCATCACACCCTTGTACATTTTGGGTGCTGGGTGGTCAAATGTTTTTCTGTAGTAAAGCGTTTGTATATTCATCTTGATTTGTAAAAGTAATGGATTTTAGGGCATTACATTTGAGTTCAATATAGTTTTTGGGGGTCTGATGTCGCAAATAAACAGGACTTTATTGTTCATTTTTTGGGTCAGTGGTTGTTTTTGTATTTACTTTTACATTATGGAAGTATTTTAGACCTATTATTCAAAATTATGTCTGGAACGAAGGTAAAAGTTTATTGTTTAAAGTAAAACAAAGTATGTCGTTCTTTTCCTGAGAAAATAAGCTTTAGAATATAGCAAATCGGCCGTTAAGGCTGATATTTCAAGAACTTATGACTTTTGCCTGATATATCAGTCGATCTCTATTGTTTAGACTCCAAGGTCTGCAAGTGAAAGGAAGGAGTTGCTGGTGAACCCGGGACACGCTGTTATGTATTGGGTCTTGACTGGCGGTGGCAGAGGGAGGCTGAGGTCACGGCTGACAAGGACGTGGGTTCGGTTCAGCGTCTGGACAGGAGGCCGGGGTCAGGGGCTAAGAAGCTGCTATGATTTGGGGTCAACGCGGGATCAGTTTCTGAAAGCTGGGTTGACGACGCCAATGTGACACGGGTAAATAGTCCAACGGGCCGATGCGGAGGTTATTCTGGGGTCCAGAGATCAGTTTAATTCAAAGTGAAGCTGGACACCGGTCTGTTGTATCACAATGATCAACAGAGAAGGAAAAGCAGGCTGTCAGGGCAAATGCACAGTAACACAGCTTGTCCATTCTGTTCTGGCCCTTAACATTGTCCAATTAGGTTTCACACAGTCGAAACTGTGCAGGCCCAATTATTTTACAGTAGTAGGGATGTTGAGAAAATCTCTACTGCATAGCTCCCCTCATTTTAGTCAATAATGTCTCCTTGCAGTTGGCTTGCTACTGTGTTTTCTGGAACATTGAATTTCACTGGCAAAAAGACGTCAGGGACCAAGGACAACACACCACACACTAAAAGTACATAAGACAACATTTAACAATGTGAAAGGAGGAGCTAAAAACTGATATATACTTAACGTAAACTAACAACAGCCCATGGAAAGAGGAATCTCATCAATCAATATCTTCTCTCTGAGGGTAAAAGCTGAAACATGACTTTTCCAAGGTGGTCAGAAGAGTCATTGATGACTTAGAAGTCTTTATTCATAAAGAACCTCCAGAACTGGCAGCTCAGGAAATTAAAAATGATTTCAATAGGGCTGTGTTAAACGTTAGGCAGAATCTTATAGGTATTTGTAAATTATCTGTTTCTAATAGAGGCAGTTGATATAAACTCTAAAATTGTGGAGGTCTCAATCTGAGACTTCACTTCAGTTGAGGCAACATTCTCAATTGTGTTGTTTAAGATGATTCATCTTTTTCACTTTGATGATCATCAGATCAGTGTCAGAAGGAACCACACAGTCACACCAAAAGTAAAAACTAAAGGACTGAAACACATCCCTGAGGAGATCCAGTGCCTCAGAAACACAGACTTTCCTTTATTTTATTTTATTAAGGACACAATACAATATTGTCCATAGTTAAATAAAATATACAATACATACATTATATTGCATATTGAAAAAGAAATATGTACATAAAATGATTTTATACCTTAGTGTTTGGATTTGATTATTTGCATGAATCTGTCTTCATGAAGACTGTTGTCAAGTATGGTTTTAACTTTAACTTTAACTTGTATTTCCATAGAATCATGTGACCAGTTATATACCACCTCCAAGAGCTGCTTTAATGTTTAATCCAAATACAAGACATCAATTAGACTAAGAGAAACTTTATTGATTCACTCGGGCAAATACTTGGACATTCCTGCACATCAGGGACAGTGATAACAAAGGCAGCAGAAGTGTACTTTGTTGGAGCTTTAATGAGACTTGCACGTAGACCACTTCCTTTGAACCTTGTCACGTTTGCTGGACCCTTGTTCCACTATTCCTCCTCGGAAAAGGAGGGCGAGGAGTGGAGGAGTGCAGTGCAACAGGAAAGAACGGCTCTGACTCAGAACTCTTTGAGTTTATTAATATAATATTTATCTATAGATTATTCTCCAACAGGGGCGACAGTAGCTCAGTTGGTAGAGCATTGGCCTTAAGGCCAGAAGGTCGTGGGTTCAATCCCCACCTCTGCACCTTCCCCACCGACTCCCACTGATGACTGCTGTCGTTGTGTCCTTGGGCAAGACACTTAACCCCACTTTGCCCAAAGCCCCCACTGAAAGATCAAGGCTATGCTCACACTAAGAGAGCAGCCGTCCTCCTGTGGACTCACCACCTGCAGAGGGTCAGTGAGGGGCTGGTGCTATGAGACTTGGGTGGCATCTCTGATTGCCACCCCCCTGACCCAGAAATGGATTAAAGGGTAGAAAATGGATGGAAAAATGGATATTCTCCAACAATGATCAGTTATTAACTGGGAAAAAATGCAAGTAAATGTGTTATTGTTGAAGCGTTCATTTAGTTTCAAAAGTATCTGCGACATGAGTGTTTGTTTTGGTTCATTGTAAAAATAACAAATTGATTCAGAATACTACTCACTTCCTGTTCTTATATTTCAGATGTCACAGACAAAAAATATTGTCTGTGACAGAAAATATAGTGTTAATATGGTTACCATTATTTCTATTAAAACTGGTACATGATAATTAGACATATTTTTGGCTTAGTTTCCATTGTAGTGTGTAAGAACAGATGCTCCGACACGGTGGTGTCTATTTTAAGCAGTGGCGTTTACAATAGAGAAGCCGCCTACTTTCAGACTCTCAAATGGAGCGTCCCGTCTTCACTGGTCCCCAGATGTCAGAGCTGTTATTACTTCTGCATCACGTCCATGAAGCACACACCCGCCTGCTGCACCCTACAAGGTGATGGAGTTAATAATGGCTTCAAGTTATTTGAAAGTATGATAGTACTTTTTTTTTCTTGAAATACAATATTCAGTAGCTGCTTTAGTTATTCCAGTGCTGAACTAAACTTGAAAATGCTCAACAAACAGTGAACTTTATGCAAACCTATGCAGTGGAAAAATAATATATATGAGATCAACTAATACACCTTGATTGTTTTATTTATTCATTACTCCATTGTAAGTAATAAATTGTCAATTTGATTGAACTGAAGCTCAAGCTCAGCACTGTGTCACTGTGCTCATACTGGTCCATACACATTGGACCAGTATATTGTCTTACATGCTTGTGGATTTTCTATAAAATGCCTCTAGATGGCGTAAATAAGCCTTCAAGGTCCACAGACTTCAAGTAGAGGGATTCATTATGCTCTGAAATGTGTTGTTCCTACAATATTTGAATAGAATTCATAGGATTAAGTTGTATTATACATTTATTAGACGATGGTTATAATTGCCAACAATCTATTTCTTGTGTTTTTATCTCCACGTTAGATACATCAGATTTTCTAATTCTTAATAAACTTCATAATAACAAAAAATAAATAAACATATATTAAGATAAAATACAAACATCCGTTTCTTCCTGCCAGTTATGAAGTGGTGAACTTAAACGTGCTCTGACCGGGTCATGTGGCACGACTGCTGCTTCTCCACATATTTTCACATATTGCTAAATGGTCATAATTGATGCATTTGTCTGTCAGCTGGCAGCACATGATTGGTCTAAAACAGTCCTGGCAGGAGGCTGCAGTGGGGAGGGGTCCGCCTCACTGGTCTCTTATATCTAAAGGTTTGGGATCTGGTCGTCCCGTGTGGTCCTGGTCCCTAATGCACTCACCTAAGGGGAACACTATCACTGCTTTCTCTCATAAAACAAAAGAAAGAACTGTTCTCACAGAGAGATGAGATTTGCAAACAATCCCTATTCAGAAATAGATGGAGCCAGGTTTGAGTATGTATTTCTCTGAAACCCCATAATAGTTTATGACAAGACTAAAGCCTATAAAGGTTATTTGTTTCATTAGTTTAATTTGTTTGAAGGTTTTTTTTTTTTTCATTATATATTCTCCGCCATTAGTCCAAATGAGCATGTGATCGGACATTTAAGGCCGTATGGCTGTGGACAGTGCTGAACAGAAACCAGAGCTGCAGTGTGGACGTGGAGTCTTTATGTCAGTCACTATTGGACCTGAACAAACTTTAGATTATGAAGAAATCCCAGTATTTCCCCCGCGTTTGTCATTGTAGTATTAATAATAACATGTCAACTCATCTTTCTTGAAAAGCAGGAATTACTGATATTTATTGTGTTTACGTGATAGAAAAGTTTAACTTTTCTCTACGAGCAAACAGATTTTTTTTAAAGTCTCTTATTGCAGTAATATTTTCAGTTTATGGTGCGCTGTATTATTTCTTTAAAGTGATATTTTTGCTTCCATGTCAGGCCCAGCAGTCCTCTTGATGAGACACAGTATTTAAATCTTTTATTTATACAGCGCCTCTCACAGACCAGAGTCACAAAGCGCTTTACAATTTTGTTGTTTTTTGGGACATTTTGTCCACTCACTCATAGATGGGAGCGGGGTCGCCATAAAGGAGGCGCATGCCAGACCTATTGTACATGTTTTTAGTGGTAGGGGAAACTGGAGGCACGGTGGCTGAGTGGATAGCACTCTCGCCTCTCAGCAAGAAGGTCCTGGGTTCAAATCACCAGGGCCAGGGCCTTTCTGAGTGGAGTTTGCATGTTCTCCCCGTGTCTGTGTAGGTTTCCTCCGGGTACTCCGGTTTCCCCTACCACTAAAAATATGTACAATAGGTCTGGCATACGCCTCCTGTACTGGCGACCCCGCTCCCATCTCTGAGTGAGAGACAAATGCCCAAAAATAACAATTGTTAACTGCTTTGAGACTCAGATCTGCAGTGAAAAGGCAGTATATAAATAAAGATTACTTACTACTACTAATGGAGCACCCAGGGGAAATCGGAGTGCCCGGAGGAAACCTATGTAAGCTTACTTTAGGTGGAATTGAACCCAAGACCTTTTTGCTGTGAAGCATAAGCTCTATCCACTGAGCCGCCCTATACATTTTTATATCTATAAGATTTAACTAACATTATTATCAATCATGAATGTTGCTATTGTTCGGTCACAGCACTAATGACAGACTGGTACTTTTTTCAATGACATTTAACTTGATTAGGATGAAGTATATGTGGTAAGTGACATTTACTTTATCCTAATCAAATAGTTTTTATTGTTTTATTAGCATTGTTCAATGCCAATAACATGGACATTTCCCTACATCTATAATCCTTATGTGCAAAGTAAATCAAGTAAAACATTCAAATCGTTTTTAGCCCTGCAGTGTGTGTTTGGGGGCGGAGGCGGCACAGCTTATATTCGTGGGCTTTGGGCCACGTCTCAAATGTCTGTTTTCCTGACGTGTGATCCATAAATATTTGAAGTGGAAGAGGCTGTGCTGCGATGTCGGACAAATCTAATTAACCCAGGACTTCCTCGGGGTTCCTCTGTCTGTCTTTCCTGTTAGTTCACCCTCTGCAGGTTCAGCTTCCTATAGACTCCTGCCACTTGATGCACAGTTGTAATAATTCAATCATAAAAAACATATACGGTAGTGATTCATGGTCAATAAACTCTCTTGAGTTTTGGCTGGAATATGTCAATTCTATGTATTCCATATTATATCTATATATCAATTATCTTCACAAATAATATATAATTTTACATTTAAGAAAAATCAATAAAAGGCACCCTTAAAAAACGACTCTACAGCCATCTGTGAAAAACTACATGATGCTATTATGCTTGGCTAGTTCTACCGCTTCACTTTTCTGTCTGAATGACTGCAGTGTGAATGTGGATACTAGTGATGTAAAAAGAATGCTGAATGGTGTACCTAACTTTGAAAATAGAAAAAATAATAATGTAACAACACCCATGTAACTTGTATGTAGTTACTAGCTCTCAATTCTATCACTGCTTTTCCGCTTTTTAGGTGAAATGGACTACCATCCCTCATTCAGCCAATCAGCTCCCAGTATGTAAAAGATGTTTTCTTATAATACAAAGACAACATGTTTTTGAGGACTAACAATATTGATTAATGAAAAAAAATAAAGTTAGGTGCTCTCGCTTCAATAATTGCACTTACGTCTTATGTTCAAAATATGAATGGGCCGCTGGAGAATGAAACTTGTTGGGCTTTGATGAGTAAATTATTTTTTCAGAAATTAGAAACATCTATTTTGGTCTAAATTTACAACTTAAAATGTATCACATGTTGAATGTCAAAAGCCTTTTTAAAACAAGCTATACTAACAGTCTTATTCCAGAGACAGACCGAGTCCAGATATGTGACACTTCTTGTTTTAAATACAAACTTGGCAGTGTATCTTTGGTGACACAGAACAGACACCCGCAAAATCCCTTTCCCTATCATTGTCTGCTGGTCGCTGACTGTGTCCCATCATGAAATCCTTATAAAGTTCACATTACTACAATTGTTCCTGTTTTAACTCTTGGTTTAATACACAACGCAGTAGTCTGATGCATTAAAGCTTTCAGGAAACCCCGAGCCCTGACACACTAAAGTGCTGCTGATTCTGAGATAGTCCTTCCTTTTAGCCAGATGAGACATGAGGCCTCTCAGAAAAAATGTGCTGGAACGGTCAACTGCGCAGACATCTTGGTTGAGGATGTAAAGAATGAAAAGCATGGATCTGGTTGCGGAGGCCAGGGGTTGCTGATTTCATTAGTGTGCACCACTCTATTAAAGCTGCTGCCTCCGTTTGCTTTGCACTTAGTTTCTACATTTCCATAATGCAGCGCCGGATTCTGTTTCACACGTGCTACAGCCATTTCCACTGTAGACCGCATGGTTATGTTATTATACTTTCTCACAATAAATATGGTGTGAAATGTGAACACGTTTTTGGTAGGGAGGTTAGCCGTCTTAGCCCGCAGCTTGTTGATAAGTTCACATTGTGTCATTTCAAACCTCAACAAGCATAAAAGCGCTACATTTATAAAGACGGCAAGTATTTGCACGTGTGGCTAACAGTCTGTGGTTGCTGGACACACAGACAGCGCGCGGCTGCAGATGTTCGAGGCCAAAGCGGCGAAGGGGAATTGGATGAGACCTTGAATTAAGCATCACACACTGCGATATAGTTCACTTCCTCTGCGCCCCTTAGAAGTGCGATTTGGTTTCACTGCATACCTCCATCAGTGCGAAAGACCAATTAGGACCTGTTGGACATTTCTGAACAATACTGCCTTTATTGTAATTTCCTGTAAAGCGGAATTGTGAGTCAGAAGCTGAAACACCAGTGCTGCCCGCTGTCAGTTATACAAATAGTATTACATCACAATGTTGATAACCATGTCCAACTACAAACCTAAGCCTTGAACTACATCATGTACTGTTTGCAAGACTAATTAATAAACCCTTGGGCTTCTCTTTATCGTTTATCCACTTAACCTAATTCTTCAGATAAACTGTTAATTTACAGTATAGACCGGATGCACAGACAAGAATCACAGAAGTCTTTGTAGATAGTATAATTGTTCAACCAAAGAGTAGTCAGCACAACAGAGTCGTCATAGTTTCTTTCTTTTTTTTTTTTTTTTTAAATACCCCCCCCCTTCCCCCTAATTTCTCCTTATCTGGTAGTAGTGCCTGATGTGAGACAGCGTCAGATCAAGGAGGGAAATGGAGAACACAAATGCCATGTCGTCAAGTCAGATAAGAGCCTCTATGTCTAAGTGCACTGTGTATTTGTGTGTGAGAGGTGGAGTGTTGTGTGAGTGAGTGGATGGCGTATGGGAGTCTGGATCCCTGATTGCCTTTGCCAGGCTTCCCACATTAAAGTGGCCTCTGCCCCAGGGAAGAGTGGCTTGACTACATGGCGGCATGGAGAAGTTATGGAATATGGCGAGGAACAGAGGAAGCAAAGGAGTAAGAACGTTTAGGGTGAAAAGGAGCCCCCGAAACGTCTCTGGCATTGATCCAAGTGTCCACACACTTGTTCTGTCTGCTCTGTGTTCTATGCAAAGACAAACATGTGGCACATTTTGCCCTGAGCACATTGGACCGCACAGGGGTATACCTCCCTGCCCCCATGTCCCGTTCTTCTTCCCCCTCTTAGCTTTAATTGACAAGACAAATGGATCTTTCAGAGCCCACTACTAGAGTCATGACAATGTTAGCTCTATAACAGAGAGCCTGTCATGAGCTGAGGCATTTGTTCCCCACACGCAGAAACACACACACCTCACTAAGTGATGTTGTCTTATGATTAAAGCTCATTTAGACACTAATGGAATGTGTCCAGTTTTGTGTACAAGCCCCGCCCACAGAACTGCATAGTTCCCTTGAGACATCTTCACAAAATAAAATATAATCTCGTATTGATTTAAGACTATGGAAATTATGAGACGGCTTTGCCTTAAGGCTAAGCCAGCACTCCCATTGTAGTATGTATATTCAGTTATTTGAGTCTGCCTGGGCACTGGAGTTATGCACATGTAGTAGAGTAGAGGATTACAGTAGCCATAAAGTTGAGGTGCAATATAGACTAGAGAGTGACACAGAAATCTAGTTTATATGTTTCAAACTGTTGCACATTTTAAAGTCTGGGAATGGGAGACAATAGTCGTAACGTCCCTCGTGTGAGTTTGTTTGACCTTGTTGGTAAACTTTCCTCTCCTAACTCCCATGGTAGTTGAGCCTGGCGTTCTGCGTGCCTGTCTTGTTACTGGACATGTCTCATCTAAGGCCAAAATCTCCATAATGACAGTCTTTTCCCCATTGCTGATTCACTTAAGTAAGAACTCTGCCCACAACCGACAAAGGCCATTCTCAAGGGCCATAACTCCCTCCGTTTTTCACATCGCAGCCCTTGGCATTTAAAAAAACTTTTTTTCAGTGACAAATTAAATCGCTGTCTCTTGTGTTCCCAGCAGCTTGTGAATGCTAGCCAGTTTTTATCAGAGGGCTTCCAGCGGAGCTCCAGCACAGCCTTCCCAGGAGAGGAGGCTACAGGAAGTCGTAGGATGATAAAACTGGGACATTACTAAGCCTGCCCAGGACCCCGGGGTTCATTACTCCTTCCTTGTGTCTCACAGCTTCACACAGCACCACCTAATATTCAAAGACAGTAAAATATCTGAGGAAATTGTCAGATTGAAGATTTAATGTTGGAACATTATATACTGAATAGTTGTTTCAAATGAATTACTCAGCATTCTGCCAAGCGCCGGGAGTGGTTGTAGAGAGGAGGACATAGGAATTAAACCAGCTGCTTCCCCGAGTGACGTCACAAGACAAGAGCACCGCACTGATGTAGATCCCCAAGAATAGACTGAGAAAATATGAAGTAGTGGCCGGCTGAGAAATAATTGGCCCTGATGGTCTTGTTCGAAGTGATGACAGCTGACGGAGAGAGAGCAGCTGGGACTGACGGCAGCGTGTAGCAGTGATCGAGCTGTTGACAGAAAACAGGAGCGCCAAACGCAACTCGACAAGGGCATTACAAACACGATTCAATTTGTAAAGATTTGTATCACGACAAAAGAGGTGTTCATCACATAGCAGATGATGCTGGAGACAAAATAATCCCAGAACCAAAGCAAAAATAATATTGGGACTTCAATCCACTTATTACAGATAGGAGTAAAAAACCATTGTTATCAACCTTAAGGCCGGCAAGGCTAGTTTTATAGGGCAATTCATACACAGAGCCACTCTACTGTCTTAGAAACGGCGCATAGTTCTAAGTAGCTCTGAAACAGTTGTTGTTTTGGGCTTTACAATAGTTATTTTTATTACTTTTTTTTACCTGAGATGTTACTGCAATACAGTGTTCCTGGTTTTGGACCTAACTTTTAGAAAAATGCTAACAAGGCATTCAGCATGGTTCGAACCAAGCGGCTACTCCATCTCTGCTGCTTTGACCTAAAGTGCTACAGCATTTTAATACTATTGCTAGTTATTTTTTAGAACGATCTATTTATTTGTTTTGTTTGTATTAATGCGTGTGTTTCTGCTGCTACTGGACACTTGAATTTCTCCTACGGGGATCAATAAAGTATCAATCTATCTATCTAACTACCAAAGAAAACAAGAGAGGAAGTGTTCAAATCATACATGTAAGATAAATACACAGAATCACACTATCACAGGTTCGTCTTCATACATAGCAAAAGCCATATATTTGAACCAAACATCCAAGTATGAAACATTTGATATAAAAGATTGACCCCACAAACACACACACACAAACAATTTTGAATAACACAGACACACACACACACACAGATCCATAACATCAACAAAACATCACAAGGAGTATCATTTAAGTCCATTCACAATATTGATAGCAGCCTCTTTAGTATTGTGGATATATTTCATGGATAACTTCAAATGTCAATAAAAGTCATAACCCACACGCTGGAGAAAAAGCCAGTTTTCTCATCACAGTTTTGACTGGTCAGGCTACAGAGGTTCCATTTTCCCAGTCTGGTTTTATTGTCATTTACCAGTACTCTAGTCCTTGTTGTAAATGGGTCTATAAAATGTTTCTGGTTGCGTCTGACATTCCACAGCCAATCCAGAAAGAGAGCCAGATGACCCTGTATGCTCCCAGGACCCAGTGTTCCCCTCCCTGCTCATACCAGCACATCAGCCTCGCAACTTCCTTATCTGCGCACTACTCAATTACACTGGGGGCATGTAGAGGAGCAGAGCAGGCCTTTCCCATTTAACCAGCCACAAACTCACCCACCATCGGAGCTGGATTCGAAACTACTTCAAAATGAAATGAATAGCAACTGGTGCATTTATCCTTTCGGCTCCATGTACATATTAAGGAAATGTTGGACCTCTAATGATTTTGTTTTAGAATAGAATTAATTAAAGAACACAACGTAGTGTTATCAAAAAGCTATACATTTGGAGTAAAGAATTCACATTAAAATAATCAATTCTGTTGAAATGGAGCTGAATATTTTGCAACCTTTGTTTAAATGTTGATGTTGTAAATGAGGACACGTCGCTGACAGGGGCTCCGCATATTGGTCCGTCGCTGCAGCACACTCTCTGTGCCTATGGGTTTATCAGTATCATTAGAAAGAGAAGGTGTTGAGAGCGGACCCAGCTGTGACTGAGGCTGCACTCGTCGGCTCAACCGCCTCTGACAAGAAGAAGAAGAAGAAAGAGCGGATTCTCCCAAGCAACAACAAAGCCTAAACAGAAAGTCAATATGTAATTAGGACACAACATTTTTCAGAGGCAGATTAATTAAAATCTTAAAAATATTTAGGCTCTCTGGTCTCTCTCTGGTCTATTAGGTTAACCTCATTAAGACATAGCTAATTGTATGAACTATTCCTTATTCTGTATTAATTGTTGATTTTTGATTATTCTCTTATCAAGGATGTGCATAGTTTGTTTTGTGTGCCTTGTTCTGTACTATTGTTTATTGTAATATGGAAAGTTTTGTGCAGTATTATACTGTTCAAATACATAAATCTAAATTATCAATACTTTAGGTACTATGGCTCAGGTACTGTACTCAGAGTGCAGCACTGTACCGACAGGAGCGCACATTGTAGCTGTATGTCTGTCGCATGTTCAAACCTCACTGCACTAATGTTCCAGAGGCCCCGCTTTTCTTCATGTGTGTTCCACGTGTTCAAGCCACATTTTTACAAATATTTACATGGGGTGTAAAGCGCTCTTGATCTAACTCTGCTGTTTATTCTCCTGCTCTTTTTCTCTGCAATTCTCGCACGCTGACTTTTTTTTGGTCTGTCTGAGAATGACCTCGAAGCGGGCCTGGACACTCCGTGGGGCACTAGGTGAGGTTTGAAGGAGTGGACAGGAGATCTTTCAAGAGGGATGTGGAGAGGGTCTTTGGCTCAGGGTGATGGATGACTTGTCATCTTCCAGAAATTAAAAGACCAATCCAGAAAGCCCTCTTTAGGCAAAAGCACACAATGCAGTCGTGCAATGAAGCCCATTGGGTTAATTGTGGAGTAATTTGACATCTGTTGACGTCTGAGAAACGTGTTAGCTACTACTGACAGAGCGGGGCCGAGGCTGGTGTTGTAATGAGCGTTGGGTTGATTTCTAAATGAGGCTCATGCCACCGATGCGGCACACACCCTCTGAGTGGAACAAAAACACTGCTCCAGTTACAAGAGAACCAGTACATTTGTGGTCTTTGTCATCAGCTGTGCTACATTAGCAGCTGCCTGATCAATGGGCTTTGTGTAATGATATTTAACCCCAAACATGAAGTAATGCTGACTCAAACAAATGGGATTTACCACTGGGTGGCCTTCGGACACACACATTAATACAAGTCTTATCTTATGTGATCTGCGGTACAGTAAAATAGTAAAACAAGAAAAGAAGGAGCTAATCTAAGAATGAGCAACATGTGTTTTGTGAGAATCTTCCCACCAGTGTGATTGATGCAATCTCAGTTTGGTTTTTTATCCATAAAAAATTAATAGTTGCATTGACATTTTGGAGCTGTTCACTGGATGTCCAGCTGCAATGAGTCCTTCAACTTCACCTTCACATTCCTCTCAGGCTGCTGCTGTGTGCGGAGGAGAAAGGGTTGAGTCGGATTCTTATGCAGTGCGTTGGCACATTTTGTGGAAGAGGCCTAAGGATCATTAGTGTGGCTGGCATGAGACTGGGAGATCTGCTAACACTCTGCCACGATTACGCTTTTCTCTTGCTCTAATCACAGCAGCAGTTTGATTCCCTTTTAAATGGCACCTGTCAAAACAGAAAAGTGGAAGACTGCACTGTAGCTACAAGTGAATGCTCATGAATGCATTCAAATACCCCTCGCAAAACCTTGTACCGGAGAAAGTATGAGTACATGTATTCATTTACTCAGACTGATGCGTATGCACACTGGGGTAGTCTTGCACAGTTTCTCCGATCCAATGTGGTTTTTATGCAAATGGCAAATAAATCCTTGATCTTGAATCATTCATACTCAAAAGAGAAACACACACTCATGTACGCACGCACACCCAAAAATTCACAGACTCATAGACTCACAGACGCTCAAACAAAAGTATAATGAAAACTGTTTTAGTCAGAATCAACAGTGTGTCCTCTGGGTGCACCAGCAGATGACATCACAGCCCTCCCAGCTTCCATTAGGCCTAATAAATGAGGGGCTAACGAGGCTGAGTGGGTGGGGAAAATGGCAAAGATGAAGAGGTTTGGTGTGATGCTGGTGTCCTGCCACCCCCAGCTCTGTCAGTCGTATCAGCAGCACTTTGAGCGGTGAAGGGAGTACAGAGCAAAGCAAAGAGGCTAAAACAACCTCTCGGCCCATTAGAGAAATCAGGCCGGGACTCTAAAAACAGCCTGAGAGCAGAGAGGCGAGTGGCCCTGGTGTAAACATTCGGTGGGTGGCAGCCCCCAAGCGCTCTGACAGCCAACGGCGGCCATGATGGATCTGTAGAGTTATCTCATTTTCCACTGTTTTAATTAGAGGCCAAGCAGTGAGCCTCAGCAGCTGGCTTTGCTGTACGGACTTCTGCTGCCTGACAGGGAAAAATGCTCACTGATACGCCAGCCAAGTTCACCCTGACCAGTGAGAAGAGTGCAAAGCACTCCTTCACTGCGCAGCAGGTTGTTATTTAATCAATATATATTTCTAGCTCCGCCTATTTATACTTGATACAGTATATTTCATTTCTTAATGCCTCTAAATCACAGTGCAACAAACATGTATTTTTTTAGGATAAAGGATCTATAATTACAGCTCATTTGAGCCATCTTCTGATGACAAAGACAGGATCAAGTCTAAAACACTGAGAACCACAACCAAACTCAAACCTTTTATTTGTGGCCTTTAAACCCTGTAATTTTTTGCATAATGCTTCAGTCTTCTGGAAACAAATATTGAATTATAAGATATCACAGTGTGCACAAGCATTACATGAGTCTATTAGACAAGATAAGATAGACTTTATTCATTTTACACAGGAGAAATTTACATCTGGCATGGATAGAAACACTCAAGATTGTGCAAAAGAAAGAAATGTGCAAACATGTTAAAAGGATATATTATGTACAAAAAAGAAACAGTGTCAATAGTAGTGCAGGTTTTTTAGTCCTAATGCAAGTGACTTAAAGTGACTTATTGTACAGTCTGACAGTGGTGGGGAAAAAGGCCCTGCGGTAGCGCTCCTTCCTTCACTGAGGGTCCCTCAGTCTTCCACTGAAGGAGCTCCTCAGCTCCTCTACAGTCCTGTGCAGTGGGAGGTGTTGTTCATGATGGAGGTTGCTTTGACTCGCACCCTCCTGTCCCTCACCTCCTCCACAGAGTCCAAGGGGGAGCCCAGAGTGGAGCTGGCCCTCCTGACCAGCTTGTTCAGTCTACTCCTGTCCCGCTCTGTGCTGCCTGGGGCCCAGCACACGGCAGCGTAGTAAATGGCAGAAGCTACCACAGAGTCATAAAAAGTCCTGAGCAGAGGCCTGCTCACTCCGAAGGACCTCAGCCTCCTCAGAAGGAAGAGGCGACTTTGGCCCTTCTTGTGCAGAGCGTTTGTATTATGGGACCAGTCCAGTTTATTGTTAATGTGAACACCCAGGTACATGAAGCTGTCCACCAGCTCAATGTCCTCCCCCTGGATGTTCAGCAGCGTGTGGGAAAGTGGTTTTCTCCTGAAGTCGATGACCATCTCCTTGGTCTTACTGGTGTTCAAGCACAACTGGTTGCGCTCACACCAGTCGACAAAGTCTGTGATAACCGACCGAGATCCCAGTTTGTTTCCCTCAGACACACGATGGTGGAGTTGTCGGAGAACTTCTGCAGGTGACAGCTGTGTGTGTGTCGTATGTGAAGTCTGAAGCCCATATTTGGCAGTCACTGTTGTTACAAAATATGGTCATTTGTAATTCATGATAGAAACATGAGTGCAATCAGACATGAAACCACTTGTAGGTGCAGGCAATTGTGTTTACAAGTTATTTCAAACCTGCTATACATTTGCACTGTGGGGGTCAAGGGGTCAGTTTGTTTTCATAGGATCAACACATGACATCCTCAAACATATTTATATCTGAGCTACTGATGTTTATACGACCTCCTCCAGTCCATTTTTTGTAATATTGCACTTGTTTGAAAGAAAGAGACGTATGGGATCTTAAAAGATTAAGTGAGGTGAGGCTTGTAGGGGGTATATATGTCTGTATCAGACAAAAATAAAGTAAAACGTTAAATATTTAAAAGATAAAAATAGCACAAAACAAAAATACAAATAAGGAGTTGTACTGCAAGTGAAATTGGTTGTGTACTGAATAGTACGTTTCACTTTTATACGGGGACAACATGGACATGACTGCGACTCCTTGACCTGTGCAGGTGGACGCTCTTCACGACAGGACGCAACATCTTCTGGAGAAAGTATTTGTACACAACATAAGTTGTGCTTACTGTGGGATGTTTAGGATACAAACTTCAGTCCAAATGCGTGGGTGTGCAGCCGATGTAATTGCATTTCTATGAAACCAGATTCTGCTTGAAAAATTGAGATGACTTTCAAAGCCACAATGAGGCTAAATGAAAGGTTTCTTATAACGTGCTATTGGGTTAAACGTCTATGTGGAATTAGCTCTACATTCTACTGCTCAGTGGGAAGGTAAACACAAGTAAATCTCGGAAAAATGAAATGGGCGACTGCATGGAGTCCAATCGCTGTATTGTCTTGCACATTCGCTTTTTCCACATTTAGCTCTGGCCGCTTTGATGCATGCTTCAAAAATGTAGGCTGAGTAATCACTGAGGAGAGGAGGGGCTTCTCTGATGAACAGCGGAGGTGATGGAGACAATTATAGAGGCCATAGGGTGAGAAAAGATACACATTTAAGAAGAGAGAAGAGCGAGAACGCAGATGAGGAAAGGTGGCCTCCCAGTCACTGCTGCGCTGTGTGCGATCATTTAGGTTGATTTGGATTAATGCTTTAATTGAGAAACACATGGACTGTGAACATCTGTGTCCCATAGCTGCACAGTCACCGCCAAGACAAACCAAAGCTGCGTCATACTGACAGAATCCCCCTGTAATACGAAGGTTGTGTGTGAGAGGCAGCACTTTACACGTGAAAAAGTTATTGGCCATTGTGCATGTAGTAGATCTGCAAAGTGGCACTCTAAACCAACCAGGCTTTTATACTCCCAATCAAATTGACCAAATAAACAAGACTAAGAATTAATTTAACAAGGGAAAGGTGACCCTAGTTTTCTGCAGGTTAAAGAACCTTTCACATTTACCAAACATCACATGGTGAACTAAAATCAGACTTTGAAAGATAAAAAGCATTTGACTGTAAACATGGCTGTATACAAACAAACACACACGCACGCACATTAACGGATATATATCAATATGACGAATGCAATAGAATGACTGATACAAAGCTTAGATATTATGCATAGCTGACATATTATTTCCAATTGTCACTAAAGCATTGTGTATATATTCATGACACATTCTCAGAGACAATTGTGAGAATTTCTGTGGTCATAAAGCAGCCTGCCATCGAACAATATAAAGCTACACGCCCTGTCTGTGAGATTGAGTGACCTCTGCAACTCATGTGCACCTAAATGCCACCGCTACCCACAATGCATCTTTGCTACATCTCCCCAGCTGTGACCCCAATTCATTCAGAGCGACCCTTCTTATCAGCACTGCCACTTTTGGCTGCAGCAGACATGAGCTTTAGCTTGGACAATCTCCCCCTCAAACCTGTCAAATCCATATCATTTCCTTCTCAATTTGTCACTTCTTCCATGTGTGTTCTGTGGTGTTAAAGTGATTTAGATTAATTTATCATTTTAACAAAAGGCAAGTGTATTTCTATAATACAATTCATCCACATGACAAACCAGGGTGCTTTACAAAACATCGAAGTGTGTGGATACAATCCTTCAGTTGTATGCTCAGTTAAACAGAACAGTTATTACCTGAATTTGAACATTGTCAGAGTAGAAGCTTGTCTCACATTTTCAGGAAAACGCTGCCGTTTTTAAACGCTAGCCTTTTCACCCGCCTGAAACACCGTCTTCCTGTAAACAAAAGGCCATAAGGATACCCAAATCTATCATACTTACTGTAGCGTCTCCGTTGTTTTGCAAATAAGAATTGAAAAAAGTATTTTTTTTTTTTTAAACCAATAAGCTTGTTTGTGCTTCAGAATTCTTGCTCTTTGTATTGCTCTCTCGCATGAAACAGCAATTTAGTATCTTTGCGTTCGTATAATACGGAGAAGTTCATGGATGTACATTTTTTCAGAACACAGCATATGTACCGTATTAGATATTGTTATTTTGTTGTACATTGTAAAGCATTTAATTTTTTGAATGGTCCATGATGTGTGTTTTATGATGAGCCTGGTGGCACAGTCGTGGGTGAAGAAAGGGCACTTTTGATGGTTTAATGAGCACCTGTCCACAGCAGCAGCTTTCACCTCAACAAACAACTGAGGTCTATTTGGATTTGTGTGACACCATAGAGTTGCACTCTGCTAAGCACCACAGAGCTCTGACAAGTACAGTACTTATATTGTCCTCATCTTGTGCATATAATCATCTCCAGATTAGAGTCACTTTGAGGATCTGGGCAATATTTAGCTTAAATTATAATTGCATAAAGTTAGATATAGGATTGTCAGGCAAACGACTTTCAAACACACATTTATTAGTGATGAGTCCTCATGGCTAAACTAAAGGGGCCCCAGAGGGCCAGTTTATCAGAAGGCTATGCTCCAGGAGCCAAACTACAAGACCTTTTGGCCTTCTGATGCCACTCAGACATAATATACCATATATTTAGTATTTCATTCAAGCCAAATGTCCTGTGTCATACTACTTAATTATTATACAACACACACGAGGCACAACATCACTTTGAGTGTGGGAATTAAAAACTATTATAACAGCTGATGCATCATCGGTCACTGTTGTAAGAGTTGTGAGAGAGAGCAAGCACTGGCCAAGCTCACCCTCCCCTCCTTCCTGATTGGACCAAGAGGAAATATATTTGAAGTTGCCATAAACTTTAACTTCAATGAACCAAACAATCAATAATAGAAAGGCGGCCTCCAGACAGAGCCTGTATAGTATATATATATATATATATACTCCCACTCTGCGCAGCAGATCTATAGATAACCTCTTTTGACGTTTGAAGTGTACTGTAATAAGCAACCTGGATGTCCCAATTACAGATCTTCCACTAACAAGGTGGACGTGCGTCGAAAACAAAGTCTCAGATGTGTCCTTGATGAGCGGTTTGTGTTCAGGTAATTCTGAGTCTGAAGTGTGGAGGCGTGAGCTGCTGACAAGTTAGTATTATCCTCAGAAAGTTTTTTTTCTCCAAATGTACGTCACGTGTGTACAGGCCGTTCCAAAGATGAATAGCACTCACATTTACATAGATACATACATCAGTTAATTACAGTCTGGTTCATACTTGGACCATTTTCAAATTTGCCACATTCAACTAATGTATTTGAACAGTTTTCAAGTACAAACACCATGGAAACGTCAAGCCTCATACCCTTCCAGAGGGAGACTGGTGCAATAACAGAAAGTCAAGGTTATAGTAATAATGCATTGGTTTTATATAGTGATTTTTTTGGACATTCAAAGATGCTTCATATTCTTTCATGCTGCACACGGTGATGAAAATAACTGTTTGGCACTTTACAGCCGCCCCGCTGTGGAACCTGGTGTTCCCAGAGGTCTGCCATCACAGTTCTGACCAGGCCCGGCCCCGCACCGTTTCTGGCTTTCCCTTTTGACATGTGTGGTCAGATCACATAAGGCATGTTTTGTCCAGAGGAATGGGTAAAAATTCCAGCCAACTATTGTGCAAATCTTTTGGAAGGGTTCCCAACACGTTTGACAAAAGTCATACACTTTAAAAGCCATTCTTCCAATGTATGTAAACTTCTGATGTTGCTAAGTAATTTTTGATAATCCCATATTAATCTTGATATTGTGGATTTCAGTCAATAAAACATATTTACCTCTGATATTGAGGTAATGTGGCATTGGCACCTCTTAACTTACAGGGGGAATATTTACCAAAATGTTTGTAAGTGACAAAAACTTGATATGTATGTTTTTCAATAATGAGGTTTGTGTTTCTGCTCTGCTCCTTCAGATAAAATGTCTCAATAATTTTTTATACATATAAAAATATTTTTTTAATCTGTTTTTAGCCATTATTTTTTCCCCTGTGCCTTTTAAAGGTGTAAACAAAAAGACTAGTATCTTTTCCCTGTTCTTTACTAGTTGATCTTTAACCTCTCGTTTAAAAAGCTCATTAGAAATTAAATTAAGGGAGCTTCACACACACACACACGCACGCACACACACGTACACACACACACGTACACACACACACACAAAGACCCTGCCCGCTTCCTCACAGGCCCTCAAAAGTGCATGTGTATGGTAAAAGTCTGACAAATTATGAATCATTTTGAAGCAATTTTCCAGTATCCTTCAACATAATTCAGCTCAGGTTTGAGGAGTAGCAAATCAGAAATGCAGAAAATCAGGAACAACATGGACTTTTTCCTGAGATTTTACACTCATTTTGTGGAGAGCACGCCTCTTGTGGGGTCTCACTCACACATAGATATTGTATTTTAGTGTTTATAAGCAAAATATTATCCAGTGTAGAACAGAACTGTCAAAGCTCATTTTGGTGCTCTTCTGTCTACTTTCATTTTTGTACTTACTGACATGAAAATGTATTGACATTATTGTAATTCTAAAACTGTTCAAATATACTGTATAACTCTCGAAGGCGGCTGCTTCATGTGAAATGCATGCATCAAAGCCCTATGTTTGGTGTTTTTAACAGTGGTATTTGGTGTTTCTCTGGTGGTATAATAACATCTATTAAGTAAGCACTGGTGAGATAGTGGTCCAAGGACTAAACGCTGCCGCTCAAGGAAACATAAATGTAAAATAAATGAAAACCAAAGTGTTTAGACCACTTAGAGAAGCTGATGAAAAGGTGTGCGACCGAGAGCCGCAGACAAGGCTCCAGAAATAACAGTCTGAGGTTGAAAAATTATTCATATTTTAACACGTTTTTCTCTGGACAGGGTTCAGACAAGTTTCCCTGCAACAAGCCAAATCCTCCACTGGACTCCTAAAACAATTCCGTCATTGTCCCAAGCTTCAATAAATGGGACTAGAGCTGTACTTTGAAGGGTATTGGCATATTTCAATCTACTTTGACGTTTTCTTTAACATGAAGAGGATAGAGCTGTTGTTTCTTCAATTGGTAATTCTGGTTTAAATTTACACTGCATTTTTTTCTAGATATGAATTTTAACAGAATTCCTTGTTTGTTAGTGTGATGTGGTGGTTCTGTGTCTGCCTGTCGCTGGAGCTGAAGCTGGGATGGGCTGATAATGAGCAGTGGGATGAAGGAGAGTTATGGAGGTCTTATCACCTCCCCAGGGGTCAATGCAGCTCTGGTGGCCCCACACTCCCTAAACATCCAGGTAGAGCTAGTATCATATATAAGACTCAAACTTGAGTACATTCTTGAAGTATTCTTGAAGTGTAAGCCTGATGTGCCTTTGCTTAAACTGAGTCTAATATGAATCAAGTAATTGTATTTAGTTTAGTACAGAGCAAAGGCATTACATTGCTGACTGGTTGGGTCTGATATGTTTAAAACTGTTCAGCTTATTTATAATACATTTATTTTTGTATAAATATAAAGTTATTCTAAATATTTGAAATGTCTCCACTGTGGGACAAATAAAGGATATAATAACAACATAAAAAAGGCTTAGAAAGTTGCTCTAATATACGTAAATTATATTTTTTTAAATCTATATTTGGGCAGCACTTTTCCCAGTGTGCACAGTGAGGAAGATAATTTTTTCTATCAACTAATCCCATAAGAATGAATTATTGAACCAAAACTATACCTACGTGTGTAAAACTATAGCCATAGTTTTGTGATTGTGAGTGATCTGATGAATACAACACACATTTCAACACAAAAAGCTTTGGTCCATTTTGCAGTTTAATTGTATTGTGTTTTGTTGCAGGTTTAATGAATATACAAGAAATTACACATTGGTTTCAAAAGTAGCACAGCCTCTTATCCTGACCTTAGCATGAAAAGTAATAGGTAAACAGAAAATGCGTAAATGTCGCTGCAGTGTGAGTCCAGCGGTGTTGTGGCTGCAGAGGTCAGAGACCCTGGTGCGGAGACCTGTGGGGGGCCAACCTCGGGGCAGATTTGTGGAGACGTATCAGACGGGAGTGGACCACAATAAATTATCTCTTTGGCACCAATGACAAATCCCTGATAATCACACTGTCAACCAGAGAAAGCAGTTTATTCTCAATCTTTCTGTCGCCAACATTTATTATAAAGGGAAGGCAAAATAAGCAGTAGATTCAGTCTTTTCTGCCCCTTTGCTGTAAATGTATGGTTCTGGACTGATGCATGTACGTGTGCAGTGACCAAAATGAACCTGATTATGGCCTATTCCTATTTTATTGCATAATTGTGTATCTCCAACACAAGAAAACACTGGACGGTTACATTTTTGAAGTCATAAGAATGAAAACCCTATTCATACAAATCTTCTTTGAGAAATGAACATTGAGTATTAAAAGGAAAATATAGAATGGCATTTTAAATTGTTTAGATCTTTAAACATCTTTGAAATGTTTTATATACAATGCAAATACTTACATCAGGACATTCAGTAAAGTATAAAGTATGATCCAAATCTAAATTGTCGAGGGGACATCTTCAATAAGGCCCATTCAAATGTATAGATCATGTTTATAATAATAGTGGGTATATTTACTTAGGAAGAATATCATAATTTCATCATTGTAATAATTGTTTTTATTTCAGATGACCTTCCCAGAAATATGAATTATGACAAGTATAATGTAATTGTGTAGTAGCAGCACTCTGTCACATGGATCTAATGCAGATCCACTGTGTGCATTGGAAGTTTAAGTGTCATGAACAGTTATGGCCAGACTGGTTTCGTTGCCGGATCAGTGCCAGGATGACCGGTCCTGGATACAGTTACCATTACTATGCTTACTGCAGCTCCGACACTGCGGCGGATGAAGACACTGATTGGACGACTTAAAGCCATATGATACTGATATGGGCTTTCATTGTATCATTGTTTCCACCACGAAGCCAAAAAAACAAACTCGCTCATAATTCAACGCTTTACTCTATTCTTAAATAGATTTAGGAGAATATTAACCATGTCTCACAATATTCAGAATTGTGGGTAGTAGTTAGTTGCTACGGTAACAGTGGAGCAAACAGTAGGCGCTGTGGTATGTGTCCCATTATGGTCGTAGTGTGTGGAGAGGAGAGATGAGAGCTTCATGTTC
This sequence comes from Knipowitschia caucasica, assembly GCA_964034765.1. Taxonomy (NCBI): domain Eukaryota; kingdom Metazoa; phylum Chordata; class Actinopteri; order Gobiiformes; family Gobiidae; genus Knipowitschia; species Knipowitschia caucasica. The sequence goes on from OZ035826.1 coordinate 26,951,555, forward strand.
AAACCAGCACCAATCTGCAGCGGCACCAGCCCTGTGTACCCTAAAGGTGTCATTTAGGATTGATTCCCTGGAATTAGCAGAAGTCCAAGTGGAACCATGTGTCTGAAATCTGAACGCCTGATGCTGCCGCCTACTCATCTTCCAGTCAAACTTCAGCTTCATTCTTCTTTTAACTTTCTTTGGAAAAGTACGTATCGACATTGTAAGGCAGTAACATGGCGATAAAGTGACTAAGGTGCGACTTTCTTTGAGTTGATTTCAAAACTGTTAATTTATTTGACAAAAAAGCAAATAAAACGTTTAAATATTTAAATTCATACAAAATATATTGATTTTCCCATTTTTTTAATATTTAGCATTTGTTTTATGGTCTACTCTTGTTGTTTTTTTGTACTTGTCTTGTGCACACTGCAGACTTCTGCAAATGTATTCCAATGTGGGCTCACTGCAAATGGCGAATAAATGAATCTGAATCTAATAAGACAAAAGTGTAAAGAAGCGAGTACTGCCAAATTAAATGACATGTTTTGTGGGAGACTTCTGCCTCCGTAATTCAGACACCCACAGTCTGAATTTAATGTAACAAACTGAGTTTATGATCCAAGGAGAGGCAGGTGCTACAAAAGTATCAATATGTACATTCATAAAAAGTACTTTACTGTATTTTCAGTGTTCAACTCCAGAGGTTAGTTTTAATGAATAAACGGTGAATGATGAACATGAAACATCTGTCTCTAATTCGCGGCCCATCGCCATAGTAACAAGTGTTCGGATTTTAAAATAAAAGTTCATGCCCCATTACCACCGAGCATCCATCACCAGCGTCTGCCGCACGGACACAGCACTACGGCCACTTGGACTTGTTTACTCCCAACGCTCGGAGCCAAACTCTCACAAACACAGAACATGACTGTGGTAGATGCAGTGGAACAGACACATAAATATGTTAAAGTATATATTATAAACATACTGTACAAATTATATGTGATACTCATGATGAACAAATCAAGGCAGAGCACAAACTAATGCAGGGAAACTTATACCAGCGCACAATCCTCTATGAAAAGAGGACTTTTATGTAATACAAATATTTATATAATATTAATATAATAACTATAATATAAATCTAATTCCTCATTCATCCTACAGTGCACAGATTTACTGTTTGCGTGCACAATTGCAAACTAACAAAGTGCACAAAAGAGACGAGTGTTTTGTCGGAGTGTGGTGACAATGAAGACACTAACAGACCTTAACGAGGGGAAGACAGAATATGTCACATGTATGTTCAAGAAACACTGCACACTTTATTTGTAGTCATAAGAATGAAATACCCATTTATATTATCATTATTGAGGAATTAAAATAGTGTATTTAAAGGAAAATACAGCATGGCATTTTAAATAGACTAGATCTTTAATGTTTGTGTTAATGCCCTTTAAAATGTCACAAATCCAAATTAACAATAGTGTTTTATATACAATGCAAATATTTACATCATGGCATTTAGTACACTGCTAAAATGTAGACGTGACATAACATACACACATTTTATTATTAGCTGGGGTTACTCTTTTTTATTTTTATTTAACAAAACTGTCTTTCTTTTACCAACAAAGAGCCCTGTGAGTCACTTTTTGACTCTTTTTGAGCTGAGAGCTAAACACATGTGAAAACCAGAACCAAACAGTATAGTTTTTGTATAGTAATTGTATAGTTATTTTAGGATATAGTTAAATGTGGTTTAAAAGTCAGGTACCCCAGTTAAGAGAAAATAAGAATTAGTTATTGTCCAGTGGAGAACTGCCAGTGTTGCAGCGCACATTACAGAATAAGATCAACACAAACACTAACCCGTGTCTGTAAATGCTTAGAGAATGTCAAACTAAAACATAAATAAACGACATGGGTAAACCAGCATCTAACACCATCTTCTAAAGAACATGAAACGGTGTTGCATTGCGTCTCCATGGAAACACAATCACTTTAATTGAAATGAAATCGCGTTATAAAAATAAAAAAAAGAAGAGAAGATTTGTACCTTTAGCACTTTGCTTAAATGTGTTCTGAAAAAGTCCTCAAATGGAAGTGTGAGCAGCTCTAAAGCGGCGCGGTCCGCAGCGTGTGACATAATGGATGATCCTCGGTCGCCGCCGCTCTCCACCTCACCTCCCCTCCACACGGCCCGGTTTCCTTCCTTGCGTGACTCCAGAGTGTAAACACAAGACCTGTGACTCATCAGTACTTCTCACTTCCACGATCTGATATAAACACATGGAGAGGGCAGGGGTCTCCGGCGTGAGGGGGTGGGGGGTCTGTCTCCTCATAACATCTTCCATTTTGTGCAAGAATTCACACCTTCATGAAGCCAACATCAGTCTGGAAGAGAAGACAAAACCATTTAGGACGATGTCTATCCACAGATTGGTCCCCAGCTGTTGTTTTATTCTAGAAAAAAAAAATCTGCATCAATCTCCTTGTTTTGTTTCTTCTCATCTTGTTCATTTAAAGCTGGGGTACCTAACTTTGGTATAGTAACAAGCTACTAACAATGAAACTACGTATATACTGTATATAGATATGTGTGTAATAAAATCCATCTCGCCTTTTCTACCCCAATACGGTTTTTTCTATCACTAGTTTTTACATGCATATATTTTTGGACTTTGTCACATCTTTTGATCAATTTTTGAGACAGAAAAATGAAAAAGATCGGACCAACTTCAGTCAGTCAATCCTCTCACAGCCCGGAGCGTCATATAGTGACTCACATGGCTCTTTCTTACAAGTATGTAAGGATTAACATGTTTTCTAACAGATGAGGACGGTATATGCTGTGGTCTGATTTGTTCAGAAAAGGTTAATGTCACAAGACTCTTGTAACAGTAAAAATATACACTTTATGATTATAAAAGGTCAGGTATACCCCAGGTTTGTGATCTTCTCAGTTAAGTCAAAGTTATAAAGAGTATTAAAACTCCAAATACAGTCATTACACTGTGTAATGTAATGTGTGTTAGATACGTGTGTGTGTATCTGGTTTAAGTACAGTTTGAGTATTTTAAAACAAAATTTACCAATTTTGGTTGCGATCTATTATCTATTAAAACAAGACCTTTTTGCTTGTCCAATTGGCAACTGTCAAACTGTATGTAATTTTTTTTCAGACACGTTAAAATATTCTAACAATAAATTCCAACACATATATATATATATATATTCAAAGACACAATACTCAAAGGCTTCACAAATGTATACAGTACATATATGTATATATACATACAATGATAACATACAATAGACAGACAATAAAAAGCAGAACAAAGAGAAGCCGAGCTGACAGGTACAAAGATTAAAGGTTAAAGAATAACTAAAAACAATCAGATACAGTTTGTTTGGAAAGATTCTCGTCATGTAAAATTGACATTATTTCATTTCTGACAGTAAATGAAATATAAGTGACAAATATTATTTTCAAATCAATAAAATGAATTAGGAACAATTGTACCAAAGGGCTGGACATTTGTAGGGTTATCTGTCCTGGGTGTGCACAAAACCAACATTTTAAATTATTATGATTTGAGAATTTATTTCATTTGATTTACTAGGATTTCAAAAACAAGAAGGCATGGAACAAATTTTCGGAAGAGTTGAGATTACTTTGACATTCAAGACTGCGAGGTCAATCTAGTCATTTCATTCATCTTTTACATATATATTTGAAGGATGTTGTGCCTAATTATTTATTTGGCATGAAATATAAAAAGCTTGTGTTTGTCCTCTTTTTAGTCGACTCAAGGATCTTAAAGGCACATCTTAGGTCAGCCCTAGAAAAGGTGTTCCAAAATGCCCACCAAACTCCACAAACTAAACAAACTCGTTAGAACTGCTTCTATGTGTTTCAAACATTATACCTGCATGGCGCGAGAGTTGATTATCTTTTCTATTTTAATATATATTATCTCTTATTTGATGTGTGCATATTACTCCATTCATTCTGCAGTAATGTGCGCGACTATGACACTGAGATTTCCCCATCATTTCTGTCTACAGACTACATACTCATGAGTGACATTTTGTATATCTTAACTATAACTATATATTACTTGCTCCATAATCAACGGCATTTTATAATTGCTCAATATATAGCTACAGTCAGGGTTTTTGTACTTAAGTCTTGCTTCTTCATCATGCTAAAGCTGGAGATTTTAAGATTCCTTTCCTTATTATGGAAAAGAAGAGATTTTATACTGTTTTTTAATTCTTTAGAGATTTTATTTTATTTTAGTATTAGTAGTTATTATTCATTTATCTTGTGATGCAGCACTGAAATGTGCACTGTGGGACAAATAAAGTATCTCTTAATCTTCAAAACAAGAGCGATTTTACCCATTTTCTATTCACTGTCAACCTCTAAACAGCACAATGGTATAAGTTTGGACCAGAGCCTTAGTGTGATGCTCTCGGCAGACAAAGAGCAGAGCCTGGATGCCACTGGTCCTGTCAGAGCGGTGGAAACATAAAGGATAAATGGAGTGCCCTCTGCAGTGGAACATCGGCCCTGTCTTTTGTCCCCGCGCACCTCGGCTCTCCTGTCTTTGGGGTCATGTGGGTTGGAGACTGGCAAGCGTGTATGTCACTCGATGCCCAATGCCTGCGATGCTTGGCTTGGACCCCCCTGTGTTCAGGAAATACTCCGGGCCTTTTTCCCACCCCGCTGCAGAGGGCTTGGGCATTACACGCGAATCCAGTTACCATCCCAAAAGCATTCCTCACTGATTCTGACCACTGCATCCCACTGTTCCCACATATAGTCTATTTGGAAAGCTGGAGTTCTGTACTGGTGTCTACTTGTGAAAAACTCGAAACCGTTTATTCCGCAATGAATGGAGGAGTTTGAACTGCTCAACAGATAATTACTGAGCCTTCTACAACCCCCCATCTCCTTATTATGCTGAGAGATAGTTGTAGAAGGGTAAATAGGTATAAGGCTGTGTGAAGAATAAAAATAGCCAAAAATTCATTCCAGACAAAGAGACACACATTGTTGCACAAATGATATCTCGCATTGTGCCCATTGTGGTGCAGTGTTTGGGAATTTCTTAATTGCTTTTTTCCATAGCAAGTTGGCCACAGGAAAATCCCCCTTCAGAGCAGAGACAGAGAAAGATGGTGGGCTGTGCGTAAACACCGTGCCGCTGATGTAAACATGTATGTGCAGTGTAAACCTGTGTGCCATGAGCAATATCAAAGCAGATGACCCACAATGAGCTGGTGGTCCTCTCTTGTTCTTTGACTGCGGTTCCTCTGCATCTTCTATTATGGATGTGTTTTTGCGTCACACTCGTCCAGTAAACCTTGTGAAACCGACTCAAACAGACGTCTCACATCTGAAGATATCGCCGCAGCCTCCGCCCTGATTTAGCCAATGCACAAGATAGCGAAGGGGTCATAAAACACATTTTAAATGCTTATTGCAGCTTGATAAGGGCCTGATGAGTGGGGGCATGCTGAGCTTGTGTAACTAATCCTTTTAGACAATACGTGCTCAAAACTAGGATCATTATACATTTACTTTCAAACACAGTATATTTTGAATATGTGAAACTAAGTTATTTTTCTTCAGATAAATGTAAATTGATAAAATTGTTTCTATTTCTTTTACCTTTTTTCTTGGTGGTTATGGTCTTTTATTTATTTATTTTATTTTCGAGTTTCTATTTAGTTCTCAGGGAAGAAAGTCCCTGAGAACTAAATTGACAATACTTTGGCGAGATGGAATTTCTTCAAGACTGGACGAACCCAAACTGTCCTTCAAGTCAAACTGTGCGGTAACAAAACCAACCAGAAAGAATGTTATGTGTGCTAAAATGTGAAGGCGCGTTCCCGACAGTGGTCACTATGGAGGCAGACAATAAATAAAATAAGAAAGGGGTGGACGCAGACGGGTCATTCTCTTGTTATCATGGCCCTATGGGAGCGGTGCGTGTGAAAGTGCGCAGCGGGATAAGTTTCTCACATACAGACTTTTGACAAGAGTCTTGATGCTGAGATCTAGTTTTGCCTGTAATTGCTTTTTCTGAAAATCGGGCTCAAAACAGGCCTGTCATCCCCAGGCCACAGGCCAACAGTGGCATGACTCCAGCCTCCTCCAAAGGCAGAAGGCCTAATAACATTTGCATCTTCATAGTGGCAGCGGGCCGTTTCCAGAGGAATTAAAAAGCCATCATTCGCTCGTGCCGCAGCTGATTGGATGATCGAGGGCGGTGCCCATCAAAGAGACTTCCAATGTTGGGACGCAGCACACGCAATCAGGGGCCTGCTTACAATCCCATGTCTATTCATTCACATAAACAGCACTTAAAGGAAAATATACACGGCCACCTACAGCGTGTAGAAAGTGATGAGGGGCAGTTTCCCTCCGCTCCACACTGGTTTTAATTAACGCGACATCTAAAGGGATTCAGGGCCACTTAAGGCACCAGCGTTTGTGCTCGCACCTACACTGTCAATGCACGTAACGCTGAAAAAAAATTAAAAAAGATTGTATTTATTAAGTATCTATAGTATATATTTACATGTTTTATTGTCTGAAAACAGGTGATATTGTCAACCCGGCAAATTGTTATTATTACAACCTGGCCGTAGTTATAACATTTTAACCCTTGCTACTAAGTCTATTTGATTTGTTTAGAGCCAAACCTGCAGTGGTCCAGTGTACAGAAGGATCATTTTAGTTAGTATGAGCTGACAACATGTCTATTTTAGGCTATTTATTTTTGATTCAGCAATACGCTAAATTGAATGTGCTTTAAGTGTGTAATAGAAATTATAGAAATTGAAATGAAGCTAAACGTTTACAACTTTTTTATAATTTAATTACCAATATTTAAAAAATAAAAACAGTACTATTTATTTATAGTCAACAGAAGGTTTGATTTTGAAATTTTCTAAATGAGTGACAGAATCTTACCAATAATCCTAATGCCTTATATTCACATTTGTTCAACAACAACAAAACAAAACAAAAAACAGGGCCACGACACATCCCGAAAGGCTCCGAGTGATGCACCTTCAAGTGTCCCGCATTCCTCAGGACGCAGCACTGTCAAATATTTCATCATGAGACGTCATGGAAAAAGCAGAACACGTCTGAGATAAAGGCGTGGGCTTCAAATCCTCAAATCCATTCTATATTTCATCCATATATGAACAAAGTTGATGCAATACTTTTTAGGTAAATTAAAATAGCAACATGTTTAGGCCTATAACCAGCAGCGCGGGTGAAATAAAAGGCTAAGCCTACCGATCTATCAGGCCATGTGAACGTAATATTATTTATACATGTATAGCATTTAGAGCCAAAAAGAGTCCAGGAACGTGCACTCTGAGTGAAGTCATATACGCACTAATGAAAGGCAGTAGGCAGAGGACTGCGCGCGTGCCCCTGGTGCGCACTGGGTGGTCCACTGTTTTCTGATAAATGTCACTCTCTGCGGGCGAATGTCCGACAGTTTAAAGCTTAGCCCAATGTAGATGTATGCAGAATGAGAGAAAAAGATGTGTTTTTGTCTCGTTCACTTGAACTTCATGAACGCTCTCTGATATAGAGCCATGGTTTAATTAACAGCAACAATATTCTGCTCCCCTCGCAACATTCATATTATCGGCAAATGCGTAATATTATTAAATAATAAGAATTTGCCGAGAGGAAAGGTAGTTTAGTTTCTATAGGCTCATGGCTGTTAACACCATTCATAAATAAGTTTTGTCGTGCATAAAAATGAACTCACTTGAGTTTGAGAATCCACGGAGAGGCGCTCCTCGTGGCTCGTCCCAGTCCGAGTTTGAGTGCGCACTTCTCCGGCGAGCTTCACCTCTCCTCCCGCGTCCTGCGTAAATATTATGACTTCATTAAACAAACAATATTCCTGTGCACAAACGAGTCCGGCATATTGTAAAACTGCATACGGACTACATAGTATATCTCAGTCAATCGAGTATTAGTAATCTGAAAGCTTGCTCGGTATTATATTTAAAGAAGGGCAGGCAAACTGTTTAGATTGCCCAGCATAAACATCCTGCCCATGTTCCTGCCTCTCTTCCTTGGAATCATGGGTCTGGAGCATTACCCATTCAATAATCAATGATAGAAGGCTTCATTCGCTGTTTTTATTTTGATTAGAAATTAGGCTATTTTCCAAATCACATGGACAGAAAAGGTGTTGGCGAGAAAAGTAAATTGTTAAATAGACAATATTGTATTCAGGCATTACTCATAAGCATTATTATTTTGTCTGACAGACCAGTGCTATGTATCTTGGATAGCAGATGATAATTTTAAGTACATGGAGGTTAGGGAAAAAAGAATTTGGCTGAAAAGTGAGCTCAGGTTCAGAGGCGCACGCTAACAGCCCACCGCTGGAGGAGGAGGGAATTGGGCGGATCCCAACAAGAGGACGGCCAAGACATCCAGCTCCCAGTGCGCTGATGGCAATAGATAAGTAAAAAACTGAGCTGGTGGGACGCACGACAACATCATAGGTGCAGTGGAAAGAGGCTCCTGTTCTGATACTTTTTCACTTTTGGAATTGTGTTCACACAGAAAGCGGTCACAGGACTCAGTCAAGAAGAAATTGGGATCCTCGATACAGAATTACACGTGCGTAAAACGAAAGAACAGTTTGACATTTTGGATTTGAATCACTTGAACGCGTCCAGGTTGTGGAAGTGGAGTCGTTTTGTTCCCCGTGTCCACCTACCTTTCTGATGACGGCAGAAGTTCAGCAGCCTTCCGCGCAGACTCCTGCCCAGAGCAGCCCCATGTCTGTGCCTGAAAAAAACCACGCTCAAACTGCAGTCATGGAAAGCGCGTCCTCCACCACAAAATCCAAAAAGACGAACGCAGGGGTTCGTAGACCGGAGAAACCTCCGTATTCTTACATCGCTTTGATCGTAATGGCGATACAGAGCTCACCAACCAAACGCCTCACACTTAGCGAAATCTATCAGTTCCTACAGAGCCGCTTCCCGTTTTTCCGAGGCTCATACCAAGGATGGAAGAATTCCGTGCGTCACAATTTGTCTCTGAACGAGTGTTTCATAAAACTACCCAAAGGGCTTGGTCGGCCAGGGAAAGGCCACTATTGGACTATTGACCCAGCCAGTGAGTTCATGTTTGAGGAGGGCTCCTTTAGAAGGAGACCCAGAGGCTTTCGACGTAAATGTCAGGCGCTTAAGCCTATGTACAGCATGATGAACGGCCTGGGTTTCAACCACATCCCGGACTCCTACAACTTCCAGAGCGGCGGAGGGGGGCTGTCCTGCGGCCCCAACAGCCTGTCACTGGACAGTGGCATTGGCATGATGAACGGGCACTTGGGGAACATGGAAGGCATGGGACTGTCCGGTCACTCCATGTCGCATTTGTCAACCAACACTGGACACTCATACATGGGGAATTGTCCGGGATCGACGGGGAGCGAATACTCTCATCACGATAACTCTGCATCTCCTCTGCTCACAAGCGGGGGCATCATGGAGCCGCACCCCGTGTACTCCAGCTCCGCATCGGCCTGGGCGCCCACGCCAACCGCTTCTCTTAATAACGGGGCCTCATACATCAAGCAACAGCCACTGTCTCCATGTAATCCAGGAACAAACTCTCTGCAGCCCAGTTTACCCACTCACTCTCTTGAGCAGCCATACCTGCATCAGAATGGACACGGCGCCACAGACTTGCAAGGTAGGCCTAATACATCAGACACATGGCAGATAATAAACAAATATATTAATAAATCCATGTGAGTTGGGTTAAATCAAGATACTATAAAACAAATGGGGATTTGAGCTCACTCTGCAAGAAAAACATGTGCGCAGTTAGGCTCTGCAGTTAGGCTCTGCAGTTAGGCTCTGCAGTTAGGCTCTGCAGTTAGGCTCTGCAGTTTGGCTCTGCCTTGCCCTGAGGCCCGGACTCCTCCGGGACTCGCGTGCAACTAAGCCTCTGTCAATTAGAGCCTCCCGTGTGCCCCACTGTTCACCGTCCTAATGGGAAAGATTCAACGGATTCTGAGATTACGTAAAGCTGAAATTGCTTTGAGAGGGCTCTTGAAATCTTATCATTTCAGAGCATCAAGTAATCTCAAATGCAAGCGGGTGTTTAAGTAAAACAATTTAGCCATTTCTATTTGTCAGGTTAATTGTCTATATAGTCACACTTTTCCCCTTCGTGCATGAAGACAATGAAGTCATTCAGAAAGCCCTGTGTTGTGTTTACTTCGCGATATCGTTCTAAATTGTAAACTGTTTTTTTTTTTTTTTTGCAGGTATCCCTCGTTACCATTCGCAGTCTCCCAGTATGTGCGACCGAAAAGAGTTCGTGTTCTCCTTTAACGCCATGACCTCCTCCGCTATGCACTCCCCGAGCAGCGGCTCCTACTACCACCACCAGCAGGTCTCCTACCAGGACATCAAACCGTGCGTAATGTGATCCACGACCTGCACGCAGACTGTACAAGTGTCTCGCAAACGCCGCTGAAGCACGGCCCGCGGGGTAGCACGGACTACACGGCTTAACGCACGGCCAAAGCAAAGACGCAGCCGTCCAATGTTGTAATAATAAGATATAAAAATAATAATATTGTAATGATCCTTGACTTCAGCGGGCAGAAAGCGTTTTCCTTGCTGCTGTTTTGGTACCAAGTTCTACAGAGTGCAAAACTAGCTCTGCGCATTTTCAAGTGTAAATGTCTGTTTTCTTTTTATACTAGGATGTATTTTATCGTAACATTTTTAAATGCAAACTCTCGAGGAGTTCACTATTGGACGCCACATAACGTTGTATGTACAGACTGTGTACAGATTATGAAGGCACTTTCTAGTAACCGATGAACGCGAATTATTTATTCTGGGCCTGCGTGTTTTAATTAGAATTGCAACGGTTTATTGGCAATATTTGTCAGAACACGCAAACTTGTTAATACTGAAAATTAAGTATATATTGTAAGCACTGTTTTTTTTGTGGTAAATATTATGTAGTCAACTTCCTTACAGCACTGTAATAGAACATAGTAAATGGGGTCTAATGCGAGGACCCAGGCTTTATATGATTCATCAAGAATAAAATACTGGGCTGTTGAAGTCCAAATCCACCAATTCAGCAGTCATTGTCGCACTTTGTTGTATTATAGGAAGAATGCAGGTTTACACTGTAAATGCTAATAACAAGTTAAGTGTATATTTGGATTCATTATAATTTTGTTATACTTGAAATTAAGAAAACATACAAGTTTAAATGAGAACAGTATATTTATAGGCTTAAATTTAAAATTATACAATGTACCATTGCCAAATCTTATTTTGTGTCCTGTAAACCATTTTGCCAAGTACAATTTTTTTTGAGAAGCTCAAGTTATTTTTTGTCAACTGAAGAAAATAGCTGCATTGCCAAATTCTCGCCTTCAGGAAAAGGATGACTTACACTATCCCTTAATACTAGAAAATACAATAAGTTTATTATCCTCAATTTGTTCCATGCCAAGAAGCCACTATGGGAGTGTGCAGGGATTTTGTGATGGTAGTATTTTGGGTCCCTGCTTCCATAAGTACATTGGTGTTTGATGCATACGGCATTACTCTCCATGACATGACCACAACGTGAACTCCAGTAAAATGCCACTGAGACAGAATGGCAGCCTGATCTGAACGAGCCTTGGACATTAGTGAGAGCGGCAGGACGCTGCACAGCTGTTCAGCCATGGTCCTCACTGACAGACCTACATACAGACCCAGTCTCTTAATGCAGACACGCTGCAGCACGAATAAAGAGAAAGGTCCATTTAAAAATGTAAAAACAACAGGAAAGACACAGACAGCTTTAGTAATGTCCACAAATGTATATATTTTAGCATAAGTTAGCAAAACAAAACTACTTTACAAAATGTAAGCTGTATTTCTTTCATGGCCTTTCCAAACTCATACTTTACTGAAAATAAAGTAACCTCCAGTTGGCAAACTTGCGTTACACAGTATTGTATTTGCAGATAATCGATTACGATGTTCAGCCATTTTCACTTTCATTACAATAGGCCTAGAAAGCTTTTAACGAACAATAATACAAACTAAATTCATTTAACTCTTTCAACATAAAATTCTGTGGATCTAAAATAGTAAATGTGTGGATTCATTCATTATTAATGTCCAAGCTGGGATTTTGTTCTTCAGCATTGGGAGCTTCAGCTTCCTGTTGAGCTGGTTTGTTCTGGCGGGGTGGTCTCCAGGTTTTTCGTTGGCTCTTGGCCAGCTCCACCTGCAGCTCACAGCCGTTCACAGTGAGGTCCTGCAGGGCTGAGAGGGCCTGGTCAGCCGCCTGGGGGTCAGTGTAGTCCAGGAAGGCCCTGTGCAGAGCTCCCTGCCAGGTGAGCCTGAGTGGGACAGCAGCCTTCTCTCTGAGCATCGTCTTCAACTCACTCACACGCAGCTCGGGCGGGATGCCTCCAACATACAGACTGGTTGCCGTGTCTGGGATCTTTGAGCGAGACCACTCTTCTGAAACCTTTTGCCTCCGTGGACCAACAGCAGTTATTGGGCACTCTTCCTGATTATCTCCTGAGCCATCTGCCTTTTCTTTTCTCACTCTGGGTCTTCGTGGTCTGCTCTGCTGAGACGGTTCCCCCGGCTCATGTTTGGATTCCTCCTCCACATTTTTAAGGGTGTTCTTTCTTGGCCTCCTTGTGGCTGGATATTTGGCCCCACTGGCCTCAGCTTTAGTGGGGACCATCCCCAGAGTAACGTCCTTCCCCATCTCTTCCTCAAGACCACGCAGGGTCTTTAAAATGGGTATCTTCTCCAACTTGTCAGTGTCCAGCTGCACACAAGAAACAAATGCTGAATATCAAAAACTTCAATAAGAACTGTCCATCTTTACAGCAGCGCAGGACATTTCACTTCCTGAAAGGTTAAAAATAAAGGCTCCTGTTTTGATTTGTTATGTCTTGAAGTGCTTTGGCAGTCTTTGATAGTGAGCTGTGGTGTAAAGGATATGCAGGACTATTGTTCCAGCAGTGACCTGTCGCTCCCCTGCCCCTGAGAGTCTCGCTGGCTGGGCAGAGGATCCTTTGATGCTCAGACATGGCCTTCCTGTCTGACAGTTCACTGGGTCCTGTTTACCAAATGTCTCAAGACACTAGTGCTTGAATCTATACGAACTATATGCCACATTGTGAAGTTTGGGCACAGTCTATTCCAGTCTCTTAAATTGATTTAACACTTGAGAACATGTTCTCTAGACGAGTTATAACAATCAGTTGTTTTATGAATTTTATGCATTTTTCTATTTATTCTGCAGTAATTACATCTCTGTTGGGAGTAAGAAAACGTCAAAGTATGCAGAAATTTGTTAGCAAAAAACAATGTATTGATTCCTAGAATTAGTTGACAATTTAATTGATTCACTTGTTACGCAAAGTTTAAAAATATATTCTGAAACATAATAATTTATACATTGATATAATTAGGGTCTAACTTTGGAAAGACTTTCAGTATTACAACAGGTGTTCTCCATACTGTAAAACACTCGTTTCAAGAAGGCGTGATTGGAAAGCTTCTATGTTGCCAGTAGAGGGCAGTGTTTCATCGTGTACGATGCATGCAATGGTAGACTCATTTCCACACTCCTAAGTACAATTGCCTTTCTGAATGCTACCAGACTCTGCATGGCGTAACAAACGAGCAAATAATGTTCTAAATAACAAATCAACTTTATAACAATATATTGTTCACAATTCCTGGGGGTGACTGAAGAACCCGGAGCAGAGTTTGAGACGCAGTTATAGGTTTGTCGTATTCTTCTGAACAATCAGATTCCCCACGTACCTTGGACCAGATGATCCCTTGTGGTTTTGGGCGCTGACAGTTAGTTTTGATAACTCTGGTGGGTGTAAGGATGTAGTCCACAGTCAAATCATGGTTCTCAATGAGGCTCTCTGGAATTTCCACCACCTACACATTGAAATTTGAAATTCAGTTGAAATATATATATTAAGACAAAGATGTAGGACAAGCTGCACATTAAACTGACCTGGCAGTCATGCACAATTGTAACCACCACAGTAGACTCAGTAACTGCCCCCATCGAGGCCATCATGCCATACTCCATGTCAGCAAATCCCTCTCCTTTTCCAATGCGAAGACCTAGGGTTGAGACAGAAGTTCCCTTTTACCTGTAGTAAACAATGAGTTCTTGTGTGATATATATAATCCATCCATCCATTTTCTACCCTTTAATCCATTTCTGGTCAGGGGTGCAGTCAGAGATGCCACCCATGTCTCATACACCAGCGCCCTCACTGACCCCTGCAGTGTAGAGTCCACAGAGACGCTGCTCTGATGTGCATAGCCTTGATCTTTCATGGGGCTTTGGCAAAGTGGTTAGAGTCTTGCCCAAGACACAACGACAGCAGTCATCAGTGTAGTCGGTGGAGAAGTGCAGAGGTGGAAGTTGAACCCAACACCTTCTGCCTTAAGCCAATGCGGATAAATATATATAATACATATATATATATATATATATATACACACACACATATGATTTAGATGTGAATGTATAATTTGAACAAAGCAAATATATATCATTTTCAGAAAACAATTATTGAAAAAAGGATCTCAAAAGAGCGAGAAATTGTGGTAACAAGCTGAGGGGAAAAAATATAAATTTTAGATACACATTTTACACACAATGAGCAAATGGAGAGGTAGAGGCACATGATCCAGTTCCTTATCCTAAAGTTTGTTTTGTTTTTCCCTGAAAAAAGGCTATTTCAGCGCCCAGGTTGCTTCTGTATTTCTTCAGTAGGTTTAACAAGATTGCTGCAGGTAATGGATGCAACTTTAATAACACTCAAGATATGTCTAAATGGTTCAATCCAGTTCTCTGCCACTACACAACAATGCATTTGTGCCGTGTTACCACACATATCTTTAACATGAAACACATACATTACGGTACTCTTGAACATTTGTGTGGTGCGTTGCATAGACAAACCCCTAAATCACTATTATATTTCATTCCAGGAATTTCCAGGTCACCTCCCAGAGTCCAGCATTGGTTATCCTGGGGATTTGACAATTGCAGATCAAAATGTCTCGTGCAGAAAGGCTTTTCAAATGGAGAGCAGGCTGCAGCATAAGCCACAACAAGCACGATGCCTCTGATTACATTGAGCCCCGACTCTCATTTCTGCTGCTGCTGCTCCAGTAGGCAGCTTGTGCCAGTAAACATATTTAACAACTTACAAGACTATAGTAACATTTACCCTCTGTCTCTTGTCATTTGTAGCTGTAATAAACAGCCATTATGGTATACAGTTTCCAAACATCTAAACAGTGGGTTGGTCTTGTGAGTCTGATAAAAGGTCTACAAGCTTTTAATTTTGCGTCTGAAACCCCAGGTTTAGTGTTTTAGAGTTGATTAATGTTATGACTTCAGTAAAACTCCTAAAAACAGGGGGCAGATATAATCCTATAGATAAGTGAAATTAAGCACTTTTTTATTTCAATGTAATAATGCATCGGTGTTATGGACACTCAGAATTGATTGATTAATTCACTGTACACAGTGGTGGTAAACTACTACAGTAGCCACAGCTGCCCTGACTAACACACGCAACTTTTTAATTGTGATCACCTTGTTCAGACACCGCAACAGAGCCAACCACCACCAGGTCGACCTTGACTTTATCGTCCAGTCCCACCGGCACACTGAAGTCCTTCACACCCTACAACAAACATCAAGGAGTTTCAAATTGTTCTGTCTTCACATGGCAGATGTACGTGTTACAGTATGACATGACACACCTGTGAACTAGCGCATATATGAAGTACTTTTTTTGTGGCTTGTGGAGGAGGGATGATCCTGTTAAATAGGCCTGACCGCAGGCGAGGAGTAGGAACCAATAATGTTTTCTGTGCCTAAGAAGATTATGGAGAAATAAAAAGATAAAAATGGAACAATTATATGCAGCATGCAGTAAAAATATTCTTTAAAATGGTGAAATAGTGTCATGACAGAAGCAGAGGGAGCTCGGACAAAAAGTAGACAAAATCCCCTTAAAGTAATTTTTGTAGCAATTTTATGCAATCCAAGGTCAAGCAGAGAGTATGTCAAGAACAAAGAAGGCGGATGTTCTATCTGGGTACCATGTTTTTCACACTAGAGTATAAGACACTAGAGTAGTTTTTAGGGGGAATTTATTTGATAAAATCCAACACAAAAGAATAGACATTTCATTCTGAAAGGCAATTTAAAATAAAAATAGAACAGAGAGAAAACTGTACGTTATATGACGCTTAAAAAACCAAGTGCCTGGTATATTTATGCTACATTTTATGTTTGGAGTCCTTCAAATAACTCTAGCATATAGAACCTGCTACAAGTTTACCAAAGAATCACCTCAACTTAATAGCCCCAGATATTATGTGATATTTTACGGTAAATACAGTTTATTTTTTAATAATTTCATATAAACGTTGCACTCCCGGCCAAACTAGGAAAAAAACTGACTTAATACGGTACATGCAGATGCTGCACGCTTTCAGAAGACCAGCAACAGAAGAATCACCATTTTGTCAAATCAGAATATTATAGCAAGGTGAGATCGATATGTTTTCCAAGACTTCAATAAACTCTCCTTTTAATTAGAAAACAAATAGCGATTGTTTTCTCGAGACACAAATATTTCACATTGGAATACATGAGACATCTTTATGTAGTTCATACTGAGGGGGCCCTCTAGTGGTTTAGTCCCAGAGGCTATTCTGGACCCGGGACTAAACCAGTGTTGCAACCCTTTGTGCACAGCCTGACACTCAACCACGTTGTAAGCAGGACTACAATTTATAATCAAAGAACGACTTTGAAAATCTTATTAAAAAAACCAATCTGTTCTATGGTTACTGGAGACTTGACACAAAAGTGACACAAAAATGAGATCCAGAGATAAAAAAACTGCTAGATCAGTCTATGAAACAAACTGTCATATATACACTTCAACACATAAGGAGCCCATGGCCATTCTACAGTATATATACAATCACATGCAACAAATAAAGAAAGCATACAGTACACATGTAAAACCTGCATTTCATTTCTGTTGACTGAAGATATCAGTTCTAGCTCCAAACCTGCAATATGAGCAGACGGGCCTCCTCCAGAGGCTTGTCAGGGTCCACCTTTACCTCTTCTGCATTTGTGAACTCTTGTAGTTCAGATACTTTAGCACAGGCCGTGGAGGCACCCTAAGCAAGAAAACAAAACATGTTTGCAACTTACTTCCAGTGTGAGGAAGCGTGCTCGCTCCTGTGGTCGGTCTGGGTTAACTTTGATCGTTTGGCTGGACTTGAACTCCTGCAGTTCTGTGAGCTTATTGCAGGCCTGAACGGCAGCCTGCCCATAATAACAGGAGGTCATTAAACAGTGGTAAACAGCAATTCTCCTTTCAGGGGTAACAAGTGCATCGCACCATTTAGTTACAGAATACTGATTACCCATTTTAAACCTGGGATTTTGTAGCATGTTCCATTATAAGACAGTACAGCATTCTGAATACCACTACCCTCATTTTCTTA
Organism: Knipowitschia caucasica; assembly: GCA_964034765.1. NCBI lineage: Eukaryota > Metazoa > Chordata > Actinopteri > Gobiiformes > Gobiidae > Knipowitschia > Knipowitschia caucasica. The sequence continues at coordinate 26,969,177 of OZ035826.1, forward strand.
TTATAATGAATAATGCATCATAGGAAATAAATTTGATTCTGAAAGGATAAAAGACATAACTACTAAAGGTTTTCATTTATTTTCTGCAATATCCTGCCTAAAGAGCATCAATAAAACAATGTATTCTGTCATCCTTTTAAACCTTCGGCTCATTAGGGTCTAAAAGGGTCTAATGACCCAGGGCTGGTGAAGTTAGGAAAAATCCTCAAAATTAGGCTAATATATAATATATATATTAGTTAGGTCCATTTTCTAGCCCTTGAGCTATCCTCACCACAGTGATTAAAAGTAGAAGAAAAATCCCCTACAATAGGGTCTAAATGACCCAGGACTGGTCAAGTTAGGAAAAAAATCAAAGTTCAGCTGAAAAAAAATAAAATAGGTTTTTGTTTTTTTTTTATAATCACTGTAGCTGGTCAATTGACTCGAGTTGACAAGGGTTAAATAGAGTTAACAGTATTCTGAATATCACCACAGGCTACATTCTGAATACGTTTTCCCACTACTCCAATATATTGGAGAATTCTCAAAGAACAATTTATTCAAACTACTATGCAAGCGAAAAGTCTATACACTACAGTCTATATCCTAAACTACTGATGAACCTGTGTTAATTATGGATTCAACAGATTACTTGCATTTGAGTTGACGTTTGCCCATATTGGAACACTCAATTGTAATTGGCTCGGGTACTGTTTAAAATAAAACTCTACACCGATCATGTTGAGGGCTAATACAAGAGTTTGTGTCTAAAAAGACACAAACTCTTGTATTAGTAACTTTGCACTGACAGTTGCATGGTTGAGGCACTAGAATTGAAATGGAAAACCTTGAAATTTGGGATTCTGTTGTAAACGGGTCTTGGAAAATTTGCCAGATTGTTTTCTTCGATGTAGTGCCAAACCCTCTGACGAATATCTTCTTTAGTTGCGTCTGTGTGAGAGAAAGCAGCGTAAGCATGACTGTTTTACACATGAAGACTGTAATATTCACCTGAATGAGTATTGACCACTGGCTCCATCTCAGCGGCAGTTTGAGCTCCACGTGCACTGCGCACTCAACAGCTGCTTGTCAGTTTGTCATTACTACGGCAGCGCGCACAGGTCAAAACAGTCAAACCGCGTTTAATATTTCAAGGACTAGCATGCAAAGCAGACGCATTCAAACGATAATTTGGCGAGTTACCGGATTTTAAGCTCATTACTAATAATGTCAAATTACCGAACAGATCTTACCTATAGCACATTCTCTCTATAGTTCTATAGTCCGCCGCAAGAGGGCGAGCTTCAGCCTTCGTCCTGCACCGAGTGTAGTGATGGGAATGATCCTGCATCAGTCTGCTCCCTCTCTCTGTCTGAACAAGTGCCCCACGCAGCTCTGGAGGAGACCAGACCAAATGCGCTTGAGGTTAGCCGGTTCATTTTGAAGACACATTCAAAACCGAGGAAGATGGAAAGACTGATTTAGCAGAGAATCTGTTGTTCCAGAGACCACCCGGCACGCGCCCCACCCATCCCTGTCTGGCCTCGTCTCGTCCCGGCTCTGTTCTCTCTGATGCCGCTCAAGTGAACAACAGACGCTTGTGGCTGGGCTGCATGGAGGCGCAGGGAGGGGCTGGAAGCCCAGGTATGATTCATTGTTATACTACCATGTAGATTAGGGTTGTAGTTTGTTTCATGAAAAACATTTCTTTTTAGGTATAATTGCAATCACATGGATCTTGGGGGGTGTCATTTCATTGTTGACCACCACTTGGGCTAAAAATACCAATAGGCCATGTTAATTTATGCTTTTTAGTGAAAAAAGTTTCAAGGCACACAGGGCCTTTGAGTCAGGGCTGAAGGAATTGATTTATGTTCTGCAGAAGTATTCGTGGGCTGTGCTGTGTTAATAAGAATAGGACCTGTATTGCTTTAACAGTATGTCTTAGTGTACCATTAGCCCTTATTAAGTTACACTTGCAGCCATCTAGTAATCAATGAATGTTGCCTTCTTCTGATATTGTTAGGCAGTTAACTATTATTTTCATATTGGCCTGGCCAGCAGTCCTGTCACCTGTTACAGTACATACACGTGACACCTCAGTGAGCTGTTTTTTAAATGTTTCTAATGCTGCTTAAGCTCAGATTGGTGCCCTTTTAAAATAACTGAAAAAAATGTAGGCCTATGAAGAGTATTAGATTATTTTTGTATTAGGGTCTACATTTACTTGCAATGGTTTCCAGAGCCAAACAAAGACATTCAGAAGTTGTTGAAGCCATCCAGCTCTGCAGACCTCTGCAGGGATCTGTTCCAGCCTCCTGTAGCTGAAGAGGAAGGCGCTTTGTCAGGGCACACGTCTGCCAGTCTGCTGCACATCGCTGAGCGGAGACGCGAGTCCCGGGGTGAGACAAACAAACACATTAAGAGAACATCAAAGACATTGATTTGACCAGAAGTGTTGTCTTCTGGTGGATTCAGTCTCAGATAAACATACAAACTATTTCTCTCAGAAATGTATCTTGAGACTCAAGCATAACATTGGTTCAACATCTCGTCATCCACAGCATTTGCGTGCTCAGATTTGGCTGTTAATACTCAGACGATCTGATTGTATTGAGTCCCCACAGTGAGCTGCTTGTATGGGCCAAAAGCACTGACACAAGAGAGACAGATATGGGCGACAAGACAGGACACACAAAAATTCCATGATTGTAAAAGCTTTATCTATACTAATCTATTTATATTGCTCAAAATCCCAACAGCAGTGAAGGATGTCACAGACAAATTGTATATTTTCCAACCGATTAGCAAATAAAAAACAGTACGAAATACAGTAAGAAAACACAAAAGAATCATTGTTTCTTAATCGGGTTAAATAATAATTAATGTCCATGAAATGTCCAAACAAATCCTCCAAGCATTTCATCCGCTGCCATTGTTTCTCCTAGTTTGCCTTTGAAAGGGAAAAAATACTTGATCAATTATTCAAAGCTGTGGAGAAAGGGGTGTGGATGAAGAGAGAGGAAGTGCTGAAGACGGCACTACAGAAAGGTTATAACTGTGAACCAAATTTAAACACATCTGTGAAACATGATGTTGAATTTCTCTATCTATAACTATTCATCTTGCCTGTTCATAATCACAGCGAACGGTGGAGTGTAATGCCACCTCAATCTAATTATACGGGCAGAAAGGTCAAGGACTTAGTGAATATTTATGAATGTCAAATGTGCACAGGGCAGTAGAGGTTAACTGTTGCATACCCCTTGGACAATACTGATAAAATCACCATGAGATAAGTTGGTTCATGTGAATAGTATACATTCTAGGAAGTAAGTAAGTAATCTTTATTCATATAGTCGTATACTTTCTGTTCGGCTTAAGTATAAATCATACATAGATATTGCTTTTTTTCTTTCACTCTAAACCAATGTCTATTCAATAGGTTTCGTGCTTCAAGATCAAAAGTAATGTGGCTAAAACGGTGACTAGTTGTTCTGATCTTTTTCCCATTACAAATATAGAAAAACACATGTATTGATACATAATGCGGATGCTATCACAATGTGGCAATTCCAATATAATGTAAGTAAGTAATGTTTATTCATATAGCGCATTTTACTGACCAAGGTCACCCAATTCGCTTTACAATGTTCAGAGAGTTCAGATATCTTTCCATTCACTCTACACACAGGGATGACGGAAGCGAGACACACTGGTGTATCATAGCCCCCAATCAACACCTTCCATTCACTCATTCATTCATACCATGGATCTATTATAATAACCTATACCTATTGTACATGTTTTTAGTGGTAGGGGAAACCGGAGCACCCAGAGGAAACATGCAAACTCCACACAGAAAGGCCTGGAGATGGAATCAAACCCAGGACTTTCTTGCTGTGAAACACAAGTTTTAACTGCTGTGCCACTGTACGGATGATATATCATTCAGCATTTGCACTAGCATTGGTTATACAAGTTATATAAGGTATATAAGGTTGTTGGAGCATCTATCAACCACCTTTTGCTATCACCCGCCATCTTGTTTCACAACTACCGCCCAGAGCCACTCTTTAGGGAAGACTAAAAACAGGATGTATAGTGATCTTTTATTGAATGAAAATATCCATACTCGCCAGTAGCACATTGTGTATTGACTTTAAGACGAGACATTGTGATATTATTCCATATCAATATTGTGGCACAGCCATAGCATCAAACACATAGACTGTGTTAGGGGACATATCTGGATTTACAAAAATGGAGCTTTCGCGAAAGTTCACTGTGGTAGACCCGGCTGCTGCGGCCCAGGCCACAGGCTGCTCTTCCGCGGCTCATCACACCAGCAAAGGCCACATCCAGTCAACCAATAACCACCAGGACAGCAAGTTAAAAGCCGGAGACGCCCACTTCCCGGCCTTCTGAAGTCTGCAAGCCTCCGCCGCCCCACCTCCTCCTTCTCTCATCGAAGCGTGCTTGCCTACTGCCTCTGCCGCCACCAGTGCCTAGGCCCCGGGGGGATTATGCACGCGAGCAAGTGCCGTGCTCAACAGCATCCCTCCCGGGCCTAGGGCGCCAAACATGCTCAATCTAATAAACATGCTTAAATCTAATAACTCTAACGGCATTTTCCTTATGGGTCTCTCCAAGGTGAAGTATGATCATAACATGGATTCTAAATTTCTAGGATCATAAATAGTTGCAATCCACAGATTATTAAACCAAGAGTGTGACACAAACCAAGTGAATAGAAGCCAGAGCGAGATAGAGCAAACATTTGTCCATGAGCACATTGGGATCATTACCAATACTCAATTCAGCACAAAAGGTGAACCCATCCAGTGTGTTTATGAATATCCAAAAGTGACAAGTTTTAAATGACTCCCTGTTTGGTGCTAAGATATGATGATGCTGCCTAAAAGTTGAGTAACCGCTGTGATAGGCTTTAACATGAATTCTGTCTGTCTCCAGAGCCTCTGAGCAGCGTGTCGTCATTGGAGGTCCACTTTGACCTCTTGGATCTGACAGAGTTGACTGACATGTCTGACCAAGAGTTAGCAGAGGTTTTTGTTGACTCTGACGAAGAAAACCACAACGAGTCATCAGCAGGTTAGACACACATTCATATAAACTATTATCTTTTGTTTAAAATGCAGTGAGCTTTAATTGTATTCATACTTATGGGATTTTACATGCTGTGACATGCAATTTTTTTATCCTTTATCGTTGATGATTATACCAATGATTAGATTTGGTTAATCATTGGTATATCATTGGTTAAAAAAAAACTATAAAGCTTTGATGTCACATTATTACACCGAGACAAAGCCAGTCCAGTTGATGCTGTGTCAAATATCAAAAAGCGGAGACCCTCAGACAACATACCTATTAGTATTCGAATGAGTGCACTCTATTGGCCAACACTCGCTTTTGTCATGCCCTTAAAATTGCAATAGGAAGCAGAAATTTCCTAATGTTTTATTTATGAAAAAACTAGCTATGCAGTAAATCAAATGTGCGCTTCATGCAAAGGACGGGTTAACAAAATCCTTTTCGAGTCCAAAGACAGACCATACATGCATTTACTGTTATCTGTCTTTCCAATGATTACCTTATGCTCTTTCATGTGTTAAACCTCAGATTACATATTGAGAAATATCTACACTTTTCAACCCCTGTTTGTATTTAGTTTGTATAACTATGTTCTAATCCTAGCGATCCAATCCAATATACAGTATCAACTTTCCCCCGGAAACTGATTATTTAAACATTTTCCAGTGAGATGAAAAGAATTGTCTTGTGCCTGAAAGTCACAAATGTCTAGAGGGTACTGTTTCTTTCTTTTCCCTCGATAACTGATTGAATTGATTTATTATAATTATTTATCCATCCATCCATCCATCCATTTTCTTCCCCTTAATCCATTTCTGGGTCGGGGGGGTGGCAGTCAGAGCTGCACCCAGTACACATAGCACCAGCCCCTCTCTGATCCCTCCTGCAGGTGGTGAGTTCACAGGAGCTGAGATCTGATATCAGCGGGGGCTTCAGGCAAAGTGGGGTTAAGTGTCTTGCCCAAGGACACAACGACAGCAGTCATCAGTGGGAGTTGGGAAGTAGGTCTTGAGGTGAGCTCAAACCCACGACCTTCAGGCCCAAAGGCCAATGCTCTACCAACTGAGCTACTGTCGCCCATATTTGTTTATATGAAGTTAATGTCACTTGTGAATATGAATGTTTTATAGTTTAAACCGTTCTCCATGGATAATCAGAATCAGAATCATTTTTATTGCCACGTAAGTAACAGGAAGTCACAGACTTTGAAATTGCTTTGGCTCAGTGCAACAGTCAGACCATAATACCACATTCATTCCTGTTTTCATTTCACCATGACAACAAATAAAAGCCTCCTCCTTATCTCCTTTGAGCAAAAAAAAACCCAGCTACAGATGAACATGAAATACCTGGTGTCTTTACTCTATCCAAACCTCAGAGGCGTCCTACACAGACATGTGCTAAAAGTTATGTTTTGTCAGCCATATAATATCAGGCGGGCCGCTGCTTCCTTTCCATGAGCTCACACTGACACTCTGCAGCAGAAGGACGAGGGAGAAACACATTTATGAGAAAGCTGCTTATTTTATATTTGATGAACTAATGACTATTACATTAAAGTGTTAAACCAACCAAAGCGCAAGGTGGTGTAGCATCTGAGTCTATGGCAGCATCACAGAGTCTGTGCCGTTTCATACAGCGGTGGATATGGCCCCTATTGCCATCATTGAAGAACGCAGTTTCGCAGTGGTTTCCGGGATCAGGGTAAGGGGCTGGGGTGGGGGCGGAGCACATGGAGCAGAGGGCATGGTCACTAACACTCGCTGCGGCCCTAACACAGCTGATGTGATATGAACAGGTGGAAAACACATTAACCCAAAGATATATCACGAGTTTTTACAATTAGTCATTTCATCATTCATCGATAACTCAATGATGGGCAGGAAGTGTATGTCCTGTCAGCATTATGCATTACAAGTGCAAACTATTATACATTTTATATTTAGATTTGTAAATGATATAATTGATAATAACAGTAATCATGATGAATAATACATAAACTTGCATACATATGATCATAATAAGATATAAACTTCCTCCCACACAAGAGAAAGGTCTTTGTGCACTCAATGAACGGTGTAGCTATAAAGTGTTACACGTTTATAACTGTGTTTACTGTTTGTCTTTGAGAGATGTATTATTATGCAGGAAAGGCCACAGACTGGTGAGTTTAATGGCCGGGTGCCAGCTGCGCAGAAGGAGCTCACACTGACACTCTGCAGCAGAAGGACGAGGGAGAAACACATCTATGAAAAAGCTGCTATTTTATCAGATTCACTTATTTTTTTATGACCAATACATTAGTGTTAAACCAAATACACAAATGTGATGCTAAAACCATTTGATATGATTCACATGCACAGTGTAATGTACTTGAACTGTTTACTTGAACTACTTCTGTTTATACCAAGGTTGTGACCTGACAATTAAGTTACAGTTAAGTACAGTAATTAATCTATATTTACAGGTGAGAAAATGCATAATTTATCTCTGTTATACGACTTAAAATATTAAACTATTGTATGATATTGGCTCATGGCCGGCAACCTGACATATGTCAAGCCATTGTTTGTTTTACTTTGGTTAAGATAAGATAATACTCTTTTATTGTCTGCCATAGGAGATATTTGTCTTGGGACAGGGGTTCACATGCTTTACACCACACTAGGTTATTAGGACTTACAGTTTCAGATCATCCATGCCACACTGCATTAAGCAGGAATTTCGGAAAGACCCCTTTCGGACCGGGATTCGAACCCAGGACCTTCTTGCTGAGAGGCGAGAGTGCTATCCACTCAGCCAACGTGTCGTGTTTATATTGATATCATACAATATTATGATTTTCTGAGGTTTCGATTTTTTTTTCAAGCTACAATCAAAGAAATAATCATACAATCTACAATCTTGTAGCTACAAAGCTACAATCCAGATTCAAACAATCATATGTCACTTAACTTGCCATGAGTCTATCATATTATTTGGTTAAAGTTTTAAGTTGTATTACAGATTTTCATGATATTGTGATTTTCTGAGTTTCATCTGTATAGAGCACACTTCACAGACCATGGTCACACAATGTTTATGTACACATAAACAGTGTGTACACTGTTTATGTAGTTTCTCATTCGCTCTACACATCTTTAAAATACCCCCTGTAATACTCTAGTGTACCCCTAGAGGTCTGTATATTCCCGGTTGGAAAGCAGACGGGTAACCCCTGTCTGGAGTCACAGTCTATGGTCAGAAGTAGTGGGTGCAATGCCCAGACCACTCCCCAGATGTTGATGCTCAGCCTGGCGAGGAATGTGACTTTTGGTGGAGGATTTGACCTATAGTGCATGTTAACCCATCCACATACAAGGGGAAACACTCAAAATATACAGTACTTGTGTATCTTACACAGTGTATGTCATCTCAATAGTATTAGGATGTTTGTGCGTACCATTTGTTTCATCTTAGTGCTTGATGTGTTATTATAAATATCTATATTATATTATAAATATTATTATAATTGTAATGGTAATGTGTATCACCAAATGTTATTTTAATGTGTATGGTGTCTTGTCAGGGTCCCAGCAGCCTGTGTTGAAGACTGGGTACATGCGCTCCCCCTCCTGGACACGCTGTAACAAGGCAGAGACTCAGAGGGAGAGGAAACACCACAGTGACTCGGACACCATGGAGCCCTTCATGAAGCTGGAGCGCTCCAAACATCCCTGAAAATACAAACAAGACAAACGGACCACACACTTCCTGGTGCTAAACCCGTTCAGGCCTAACTCTGAACACTGTGCTTTTCTCATTATGAGATGTGCAATACTACTTCCTTAGTATGCAAGTTTTAGTGAGGGTTTGATATGTTTCCGCTATGACAGGGTATTGTTACATCAAGACAAATAGAACACAGAAACATAGTCCACACAGTAACACAGACTTAATCCACATGAACTCATTATAGGTGTCATTGTACACACCAGTACTGACACTTGTAATAGCATATTGCACTTCTAACATTACAAACACGTTACTTATTAAGAATACTTGAAGTTGGTAATTTTGACTTGCACTGCAACAAGAGACTGGATTATAAGAATGCCAAAAACTACAATTAAAGTGCCAATATTTTCCAGTTAATTTAATAATCAATGCCAATAATTCAAAAGGCTGTATGCAACATGGATAAAGACTGGGAAAAGTGGGAGGTCAATAAACATCTTAAAAATGTGTGTAATTAAAAAGTATTTTTTCCTGTATAAACTGTAATACACCACAGTGAGACTGAAACATGCAGCAGTCATTCTTGCGATGGAGCAGATTGATCTGTTACTTTTGATCAGCAGTTTTATCTATGCCTTCAGTCACCAGTGTGGTCACTCATATTGCTCATTGTTCATTTTTTTTAAACACACAGACATTTATGCTTCTTTCACGTTTCGGTTGTCTTCTATCAAGTCTTTTTCAAACAAGGAGTTTTCTTTAAATGGCCGAGGTCCCAGCAGCTCAACCAGGTCGGACCTGTGCAAGGATTCCTTTTCAAGAAGTCGTTTGGCGACCTGCATCAAGTTCAAGATAAAGTGAGTGTTATTCTCGAGTTCTCTTGAGCACAGGTCTGCACTCACCAGGGACACGGCTTGTCTCTTCTCAGTGACAAGCTTCAGTGTGTGTTTGTGGGCTGCGGCCACGAGTACACGGACCTCCTCGTCTATGAGTCGAGCTGTGGGCTCTCCGAAAGACTTCTCCAGAACAATGCTTCCAGCGTGAGGCAGATCAAAAGACATCGGGCCAAATGCCTCACTCATTCCAAATTGTGTAACCTGAAATAAAAAGCAACTGCAGAATGTAATCCAAAGTGGCCTGTATTATCACAGAGATGAAGTGCAGTGTAAGGCCAACCTGCGCATAAGCAGACTGCGTGACTTTCCTGAGGTCATCCTGAGCGGCAGAGGTGAGACGTTTAAAGAAAACCTCCTCGGCCACTCGCCCGCCTAAAGCCACGCACATTTGGTCGAATAGTTGTTCCCGACTGAACAAATCATGTTCTTTAGGTAAATACTGGGAATAACCTAAACCTTTACTCGTGGGAACAATGGACACCTACAGTGATAAAATGGAGACGTCATAAGAATTTGATTTGATTTGATTGTGAAATGTACAAATATGTCATAAATAATGCACCTTAAGAAGAGGGTCTGCATATTCTAAAAACCATCCAGTGACCGCATGTCCAGCCTCATGGTATGCTACAGTAGTCCTCTCTGCGAGCTGCAGAATGTGGGAGGAGTGTTTTAGACCTTGGGTGAAAAAACAAGTTTTGATTACAAGAGTGCACAATAAGATAAGACACACTTTATTGATCTCACAATGGAGAAATTTGCATGTCACATTTGGAGATCACTCAGGGTGTGCAAAAAGACAGGAAGTGTGCAACCATGTTAGAATGGTTAGAATATAGTTTATTATGTGCAAGAAATATTATGTACATTAAAATTTTAAATAACTATTAACCTAAAATGCAACAACTAAAATACATAGATAACTGACCTCCAATGACTCTTTCCATGGCCTGTTCAAAGTGCTTAGAGTCGACATGTGGGTTAAGATGACGCGCCGCAATCAAAGCAGCTTCATTGCACACATTAGCAATATCAGCCCCTGGAACATCAAGAGTCAATCAGGCTCACGCAAAACAAGACAACGGAGAAAAGAACAAAAAATACAAGACATATTACCAGAAAATCCGGGCATCAGTGCAGCAAGTTTTGTCGCAAAAAGGTCAAGTTTTATAGAAGAGTCTAACTTCAGATTTCTTAGATGCACCTTGAAAATAGCTGCTCTACTTTTAATATCTGGAGGCTCTGAATGGGGGAATTTAAATGGAAGAAAAAAAAACAGAATCGCTTAATATTATCACCACAAATGTTTTTTTTTACTGATTATGAATTAAACAAAAAGTTAGGTAGCCCAGTGAAGAAAACCTGTGTAAATCATAGACTCTAAATATTAAAGGACGTAGTGTAAATGTGGTTTTCTCTATGTACTACCTAGAAGAATGTGGCGATCAAAGCGTCCAGGCCTCATCAAAGCTGGATCCAGGACATCAGCTCGATTGGTGCCAGCCAAAATGATCACATTAGTGCTGCTATTAAAACCTTTATCACAGAGAAATACCATTACATTACTACTCAACACCATGACGTTAATGATTTACATAAAAAACAAGTCTACCATCCATTTCTACAAGTAGCTGGTTGAGAGTGTTCTCCTGTTCATTGTGGGAGCTAAAGTGGCCATTTCCTCTCTTTCTGCCCAGTGCATCAATCTCGTCAATAAACAGGATGCAAGGGGCATGCCTCCGTGCCAGGCCAAACATATCCCTCACCTAAAGTCAAAAGAGTATTAAGTATTAGAACATGATAAATAAAAATTATTCAACTAACATTAAACTAAACAAACTTTATGTACATAAGTTTAAAATTGTTCTTGAAATGCATTTGCTCTTACTCTTGCGGCACCCACACCAACGAACATCTCCTGGAATTCTGAGCCGTTCACAGATATGAATGGGACATCAGCTTCTCCTGCAGTTGCTTTGGCCAGTAGTGTCTTCCCTGTACCAGGAGGCCCTGATAATAGAGTGCCCTAATCCAAAAGAAGTTACATAATAAACTATAATATTATAAGGTTGAAACACATTCCAATTGTGAAATAAAAACCTTTGGAATTTTTGCTCCGAGGTCTCTGTATTTCTCTGGGTTCTTCAAATAATTAACAAACTCCATAATTTCAAGTTTGGCTTCTTCACATCCAGCTACATCCTCGAACTTAACACCTGTGTTGTGTTTTAATAACTTGGCTTTGGATTCACTCAGACTGAAAACACTTGTGCCATGTCCTCGGATGCGCCGCCCTGACAGAGGGTGTTGTGTGGCCAAGAGTAAAAGCCCCATCAACAGTAGAGGAGCTACAATTCCTAAAAGTGCTGTGCTGTAAATAACATTTTCTTTTGTCAGAAAGAAGGGTTTTCTGTACACAAATACTGTTCAAATTTAAATATCCACCTGTTAGTTTCACTGGAATAGATTACAGGGACTTTAGTACACTCTAACTTCATCTCTTGCTGAACCACCTCCAAATTATGTTCAAAGGAGTCCACACTGCCAATGTTGAACCACAAGTAATTCTAAACACATTCAAATCATCACATGACGTTAACATTTATACATTTATACAATTTGTATTTCATAAAACACTGACCACTTGTGAAGTATCAACTCCATGGACAGGAATGACTCTGACATATTGTTTGTTGATCACCTGCAGGTGGTCCACCTGAAATATCACAGTGTTGTACATGTCGTATGTGATGATTGACAATAGAAAACAGTCTTTACCAAGCCTTTGCACAAGTAATGCTCCACAAAGTCTTTCCAGGAAATATGGACCCCTGTCTCACGGAAATGGAAGAACAAAAAAGCAGAGGCAACTCCAGCTGCACCAATGGCAATATTTAAAACTATTGTGTTATTAAAGGACCACTTCTCCTGTGAACAAAGAATAGCTCTTTAGAGTTCTGGAACCAATGTGCATGAGTAGTGGAACGGGTCAAACCTGGAAACAAGTCCACCAATCAAATCGTTTGTGCTTTTCTTCTCTTTGATGGTTTTTGTTTCCATCATCAGATTCGTTTTCTGCTTGAAATGGCTCTGGGTCTTTGACCTTTCCTTCTAAATATTTTGCAAAGAAAAATAAATGTTCCCCACAGGAAATGAAATGCTGCTCCAGTCACACAGTTACCATGACTCACTTTCAGCAGATTGGTTGATTTGTTGATTTTTGGGGAAGAATTTTTCAAAACCTATAATTGACAAGGTACATCATTATAGAATTAATTTAAAATACATTAGATTTAATATTAATACATTACATTGAATTACCTCTAGGGGGTTTGTTCGCACTTAGTGACCTGGCGAGAGGAAAACCAAGTTGATAAAATCCTTCACAATTTCTCTTTGTACTTGATGCTTTCTGAAAGAGCAAAATGGTAAAAGACAAAAGACAAGAACGGGCTTATTCAATAACACTGTATCTGTTTAATTGGGTTACAAAGCAGAGTACACCAGATCCAAACACAAATCCCTGAAACCTGCACGTCTCCTAATCAGACACACCCCCAGGTGAAATTATATGGAACTAAGGAAATATTTTGAGATCAGGAGAAACAAAGCATTCTAAAAACTACACAGATGTATCTCGTTCTATGCGCAATGAAGAACACTGTGTTCTTTCCTTATACAGCGCGCCCCCTGCTGAGTTACTACAGCTAGAATAACACAGTTTAGACTCTGATGTGTGAGAAACCATTGCAACTCGCAGCAGAGCAATTCCACTCTGTTGTGCATTTGCAATGAGTTTTTCCGTTGTTGCCTACCAGAGCTGCAGCTGCACTGCTATTGTGACGAGTTGTGGAAATAGAGGAGAATTCTCTGCTCCAGCTGCGGACAGTCCTGGCGCGGATTCGCAGCGGCCCGACGCCCAAACACAGCAGTCCCATTCTCTGCACCGGGACAGGAGCGCCCTATGGAGCGCACTAGGAGCGCACTGGGACCATTCAAGCTCCGAGAAGGGGGTTTGACCTGTGGCCACATGACAGTCTGCTTCTCAGTCTGACAGTCTTCTTCTACTGATATAGCGCTTGTCATGACACCAACAGGCGCTTCACATGTATGACTGAAGCGCATTCAATACAAGGTGGTGATAAGCTGTGGTCACAGCTGCCCTGGGACAGACTGACGGAGACAGGAAAACCATCCGTGCAGATTCATAAGTGTGATAGAAGTCTATGGGTAGAACACACAATAAAAAACAGATTCCATAGACGCTTTTTAATCGTGCAATACGACACAACATTGTCCGTTTAGAGTCAAACTTTTGTCACACAGCAAGTTTGAAAGTCACATAATGCAGTTTAGTATACAATTAAAAAAACAGTACATTTGAAACAAAAGGCACCAAAATAAAATTTGTTTTTACATTTACACAGTGATACCTTCCTCCAATTTGTATTTAAATAATTAGACAGAATGACTAAATAATGATGAACATCTAAATCCAATGGTATAACAAAAGTCCCCAAATTGACCACTGGTCAATATTTCTAAATCTTACATGATGGATTATTATTAGATGCTGCTATACTGCTACTACGATCTTTGTTGTTGATATAAACAAATATTTGAGGCAGCGAAATTATGGTTTGTGCAAACACATGATAGAATGTCTTTATACATTAAAGAACAGCTCAGAATACTTGAAAAAAAAAAATGTTTAGGTGGATCTATTTCATTGTAAAAGAAATGGTACAAGGGAGACATCTGGATTGGGATGAGTACCCTGTATAATCCATTAAAACATATCGCACCAACAAGTCAAGTCAATACAGAATGAATCATGAAACACGTCTCCATTAACACTTGGTTTGATCAAAGAAATAATAATCATGAATTATATTTTTACCATTATCTAGTTTGTATGTCAAATGGCTCATCCTGTTGGCGCCCAGTCATTCTTGTACATTTTGGGCAAGTTGTGGAGTTATCATAGTAACAGTCCCTGAAGAGACAAGACAGAAACAACCCAATTCTGTCAAAAGTGTTGATATACAGTACAAGCATAGAAACCAGTTACACCTAGAGCTGTGGCATCTCATTAAATAAATGTTTGTGGTTCCTGACAGTGATACATGTGAACTCACCTGTGAAAGACGGCAGAGCAGTCCTGGCAGACTGAAGTGTGGCTGTCAAAAGGGAACAGGATGTCTCCTTCTTTGCACAATTCACACACAAATCCTTTGGCTTGACATTTCTGGACACAAGATTCCAGTACATGAATTTGAATGTCATTAAACTGCCACAATAACTCTTCATAAGCACTAACCTCACAGTCTAATTTAATGTGCTTTGCAAATGTGGTATGAATCTCTGTGAGAGAACAGCTGAGGCGCCCACTCGAAATATCGATCAGATCTTGAAGCGAATACATATCGTCATTTTCCACAAAGTGCTGCCGGTCTTGAAGCTATCGAAAAAGCACACTGTACGTATATGCAACACTTTCAAGACAGAAGACAAACTCATTCAATGTATTTGCAGAGTCAACGACAAAGAAACATTATATTACTACTGCTATTAAAGTCTTGCCTGATGTTTTATTTCTTTCTCCACAAGATGGCGCCAACATCACAACTGACCTGTAAAAGAAGCCTCGCCTCCATAGCCTCCTTACAGGTGATAAAATAAGGCTTCATTAGGAGAATATCTTGACGAAGTTTCTAAGAATAATAAGTTGGCATTGTTCACACAAATAAAGAATGTATTGTACCTCACTTGCTTTAATTCTACTTACTCTGATCTCTACCAGCTCCTCCACAAAGTTAAACAACAGAGGGTTAATTTCTTTCAACTTGAGAACAGGCCGCGGCATCATGAGAGCTAAGTAGCGAAGTGAAGATCGGCACACCTGTTACATACATGTCATCGTTTGATCCAGCTCCTCCGGACAAATATTGTAGCTTTTAACAAAGTAGCTGGGTACCTTTCGTGGCTCAAACTCCCAGTTATGAATAACCCGGGCGGGGATGATAGCGGTGTCATTCCAGTGGCATGTGGTACAGTAATACTGACCTGTATAATCACATTGTCTGGCTTCACTTGGAACTCCCCCTTTAAGACAGCATGAAGTGACATTACAAATATAACAGGATCCAACAAATCTAATCTACAAAGCTAACTATGGTGGAATGCAATTTTGTATTTCTGAATATATATATTAATACATATATATATTTTCAAGTGTGTTTCTTTCAGCTCACTCACTCAGTGAAACTGGGGTCCGACACTCAGAGCAACGATAGTCTTGTCGATCCAAACCAATCTCAGGGCAGATACTGAGCTCGTACTCTGACTGATGGCTGACTTTGGACCGCACACATGGTTTGTTGATCAAATTTAGACACTTACTATGACAACGATAATAACAGCCTAAGGGAAGAACACATTTATTGTATTTTCTTTACATAAACAATAATCAGCCGAGTAAACAGCTAGTGTGTGTGTGCTGTGTGTTGTGTGTTGTGTGTTGTGTGTTGTGTGTGAAGTCATGAGGTCTGCTGTGACCTATAAAAAAAAGAACCGTAAAACATCCTCTTAACAAATGTGCTTTCATGTGTCCAAGAACAATCAGACGTGTCTTTCCCTACAAGACTATTTTTGCGTTAAGTTTGTCCAGGGTTAGTTGGAGAGAGCAGAGAACCAGACTATGCAGAATGTAACTGTGGGTATTTTTACCTGTGCAGGTGTACCACGTCTGGATAAGGCCCCAGATTATGGCACTACACTTATCACACGTCTGTTTCACACTCTTGCTCTTTTCTTTAGAAAATCTGTGTTCCAACAAAATTCTCAAATTAGGTTCATCTTCCTCTGGATCCTTAAAAACAAAACACAACTTGCTCATAACACCGTTAATGGCAAATGCACAAAAATAATCCTTTAGAATTTTAAATTCACTATTGATACACATGCAATGTCTCACTTTATAAAAAAGAAAAAAATGTCTAAATTGATTATACACTATTGGCCACAAAGATAGGAATCCCTCTTACAGATAAATCCAATCAAACTGAGATCTGATACAATTCTCATAATTTGCCCATTACGATAGGGAAATTATAAGAAGTAAAGAAGCCAGTGTCTGTCTCAGTTCTTTCTCCTGAAAACAGTCCTCGTCCTCAGCTCATGACCGGTGTATTTTGATTTAAATGAACACTGAACAGATTCAGTGTCTTGGTTGTAATTATTCAGGTCATATGTTAAAATATTAATGTATTATTTATTTTGTTATAAAACAAATAATACTGCCTTTGGACTACGGCTGAAATTGAGCGGTTAAGCTAAGTCCGGTGCATTTACACTGACGCTTAAGGCATCAATGTTGATGAAAGTGCCTTGTTCCAACTAAAGAAATGAATAAATATGTATAAACATTATACAAACACAATGTTGTCCTGGTCTTTTAACAGATCATACCTTGAGCTCTTGCAACTTGAGGCGAAGGTGGATGAGTTTAACTACAGTGTCCTTCTGTTTCTCAGAGTGCTCCGGCAACTCCAAGATCAATTTCTTGCATTCCTCAATGGCAAGTTTCAGCTTTTCAATGTCAGAATCCACACAGGAACCCTAGAACAGGGGCAGACAATGTAAATGTGGCTAAATCAGGCCCCGATAACAAATACAGATATTAGGACACACCATAGGCCTAGAGAAGTGATCTTCAGCCAAACCCAGGTCCATAGTCCGGTCAGAGCTCCCAGTCCCAGACAACTCTGCTCTGGGCTCTGCAGCAACACAAGGAAGAGTGCACTTATGCCAGCAGTCAACTGAAATGGAGTCACAAAAAACACAATGTAGGCAATATAGTAGTAATAGGTTACACATTGAGCTTGTTAAAGATTGAAACAAGCTAGTTTGCGTTGAAATAAATCAAAGTGTAAGCAATTACACTTTCTGAAGTAATAATGAAGTCTTTAAATGTTGTGCATTCTGAGCCATTCTGAGCTTACTTTAGTCTGGATCATCACATGTGTCAAACACAAGAGTCGTTTTAGTGGCCCCTGAATTTTTTTTATTTTACATGTTTAACTAAGAAAAAAACCACATAATTGAATGTACTAAAATACTTCAATCCAATAAGGAATAAGAAATAATTACATCTGGTTTAATCAAAAGAAAACATTAACTGAAATAATGTTGTCCGTCTTAGTGTTAATAATATCCACAGATGCAAAAGACGAGCATTAAATAAAAATATTAATTTTTTACATGGGAGGTATTTTGAAAAGTTACTTTTGATATTTTTTCATATTTATTGAGCTACGTAATTTTTTTCAAAATGTAAGTATCTAAACATGTTTTTTTTATCTTTTATACTAAACATGTTCAGCAAAAGATAATTATATTGTTTTCTTGAAAAAATAAAATGTATAAAATGCCATAGTAGCCTATGCCAGTTAATAATTAATAATCAAAATAATGACAGGGGCCACAAATGGCTACTTTTCATTTGTTTATTTATTTCAAAACTATCAGCATATGGCTCACTTTATCACTGTTGCAGCCAATACAATAATTTGTAACAATAATTTACCAGTCCAGTATCAGACATGCTTTTGGGAAGTCTGAGGAGGAAGGAAGTTTCAGTTTTCTCCTTCTTACACACACACGAGTAGACAAACCAGACCTTCTTGCACAGCATAATTCAATTAAATGCATTTTTATATATCTGTAAAATTAAATTGATACAGTAGAGCAAAGGATTGCAGTATTTGATTGAGGCTATATCCACACGGAGACAAAACGCTTATAATTTCAGAAACTTTTTCTGTAAACACGGAGTTAGCTCAGTAAATGTGTGCGTCCATATGAATCTAGTCAATACGCCTGAAAACGCTGTGAAACTATGCCAGACCTGTTGGTGGCGCTGTGACGCAATGACGGGATCAAGCCCAAACTTCCGTGACGGGAACTGGGCATGCGCAGAATTTTGTAAACAGACAACATGGCGAGTGGGCGAGCTGGTACTACATTAGTATGGACGGACGATGAGGTTGAACTGTTGCTTCGGGTCGCACTGGATTACAAAACCAACAAGCTACATTGTTGTTGTCATTATTTTCTGAGTGCGGCGCATGCGTGCTTTAACAAGAGGCGGGGCGATGACCCAAGCGTCTCAGATACATTGCGGAGAGGCAGTAACCACGGAGCGGCATATACGGAGTTTTGAAATCTTTCCACTCTGGGACCTACTTTCAAAAATGTTCGTTTACACCCCCCCAAAACGCCGGCCTCGTATGGACGATACACTGGATTGATCAAGTATTTTTGCGTTTAGGCCTGAGCTTGACTTCGTGTGGACAGGGCCTAAATAATTAGATGCTTATAAGGCTTTGCACTTAATTTAATGTGCAGAAAATAATACATTTGACATTGGAGTTGCGAAGTCACATTGTCTTTATTTTTTGTAATACTGTTGAATAATATGAGGGACATGAATTGCAATATATAGGAGAATTGAATCGCAATACTTTGTTCATTGAGACTTAGGTACTGCCGCACACAAAGGCCAAAACCATATACACTTTAAAAAAAAAATTATATATATATATATATATATATATATATATACACACACATATACATATACACACACACACTGGTCAAGATAATTATTGATGAAAGCAAAAGAACACAGTATATGTTATTTGACAGTACAAAAGAAAAACTTTTATTGGAAACTGTTGATGATTCTGCTCAAACATTGTTGGAGCAAGGCATCTTTTCATTTTTACAGTCCAACGCACATAGAGACATTACATACTAAAAATGAAGCCATGCCTGTTTTAAAACTGAAAAACACATGGATCCATGGATCATGGATTTTAACATTAACATTTTAAAACTAGCATCTATTGTAGGTAGGAATTGAGGGGGAAATATGTAATTAGGAGAACTTATTGTAAGAGGAACATCTAAAAAAATAAAAAAATAAACAACAATTTAAAGAGCGACTAAACACCAAATCACATTTTTTAAACTCATAAACTGCATAAATATGTTTATTGTAGTGCTATCTACATATCCTGGTCATTTTTTTGACATTTTAGTTCAAATTAGATAAAATATCACTTTTGAGCCAAAAAACGTCTGTGTGGCGCCCTCTCAACCTTTTTGGTGGTACTACATTTGAATTTGGTTCTGGCCTCTCCATTGACTCTGAAGTTCTCTATGACATCAGTTGTTTTGTGTGACGTCAGTCTGTCAGAGCCAGTGATGTGAACCCATTCAACTCTCACACACGCCCCAGCTGCAGTTTGGAGTATTCTGGCGCCATCTAGTGGATTAAAATTAAATTACATGAGTAATTCTGAGATTATTGAGTGTGATTAGGTTCAGGTGTGTAGCTTTACAATTATCTAAGTGTGTAAACAAGGGTGGAATGAGACTTTCTGGTCTGTAAACTATTGCTTTAAGCAGCAATGACAACTGTCTGTTTTTTTTAGTGAGACAAGTGAGCTGTCAATCACAGCCCAGACCACGCCCAACTCTAAGCCCCCCTTCTTGTCCCTTGGTCCTCCAGGCAACGCCCTTTTAAAAGAAACTTTTCAAATGTTCATGTGGGCGGAGTAAGGCTGTGCACAGGTGTTTAGTCGCTCTTTAAAAGGTACAGTGAGCACTTATTGCCATCTAGCGTTGACATCATATATTGCAGTCCAGGATATTATGGAAGCCTTCGATGGACAATATGTTGTCTTTGACAGTGCTCCTCAACTCTCAGTCATTCACCAGACTGCCAAGGAAAGAATACTTTAGTTTGATAAATGACTGGATCTCTCCAAACGTCTCGGGGACTTGACAGTTGCGTGGGGGCGACATGTAAACAAGGCCGCGTTCTGACGCGGCACCCTGCACAGAGGCTGCACTGAGTTTTACCATGGATCTATAATTTATAATATATAGTTTTACAAACGCGGTGTGAAGAGAAAAGACACATGGAGGAATAACGTCTGCGGGAGCTTAAAACTACGATCAAAGAAGCAGGAAATACACAGAGCCGCGGCAGGACATGGCTAAAAGCTCATGTTAGCAATATTGTTAGCCACAGCGCCCTATCTGCATCACGGCAAGAAATCAGAACATTCACACACGCTGCTGATGAAGTATTCTGGTGATTGTTTTGTGGGAATTCTGTGTGTTTTATTTGTCCCTGGATAAGTTTAGTTGAAACTGGTGCTCTGTGACTTTGGTGGCATAACTGATTGCCACCCCCCGACCCAGAAACGGATTAAGGGGTAGAAGATTTATTTATTAATTCTAAGCCTATGAAAACAATAAAAAATTCATTTTGGAGGTAAATCTTCTTTAAAAAGTCACATTTGTTATTAGTTAACATGTTTTTTTCATATGGAGCAACTGTAAAAATTACACAGGGTGGCTTTAAGAAGTACTATTATTGTAGTTTGAATCAATAATACAACAAAAGAGCAGGGATTTAATTTTGTTCCCAGAAAATGACAACAGAAAAAATATTCTTCCGAAATTAATTAACCTGGCCTGCAAGCTGAATTCTCGCGGTATTTGTGAGTTCACAAACACTCGCGAATACATCTTGCCCCGCTCCCGCCAACCCTTTTTGAGTAGAACATCTAGGTGTTCAAGCCAATCACGCGCCAGTCTGGGGGTTTAGGGCGGGATATCCGGGTTTGACCAAAGCAAGAAGTGCCGGGCTGAAGCAAAACAAACATGGCTACGCAGGAGGACGGACGCGTAGCTGAGGCTATCAAGTTAGTTTTAGCAGAATCTCTAATTTCTTTTTTGAAAGATGAACAGCGAGAGGCGCTTTGTGCATTTCTGGACGGCAAAGATGTTACCGGGATTGGTTTAAGTCAAACCTTGGTAGGCGGGCACACAGCGTCACTTCGCCCAATCAGCTTGAAGTATTCTGCTGCTTATCCCTCCTTTCCCCGAAAGGATTCTCCTGCAGAAGTCCCAGATTGATATTGTGGAGAACGCATTAGAGTTCTACACAATCATCAATCTGGCTCTTTCCAGGTTAGAAATTAATAAAGGATACTAAAAGGGAGGGGAGCTCTTTGTGTGGAACACAGCAGAACAGGGATAGACTTGCAGATTATTCCCATTTTATTGTGTGTTCTTCCCAAACCTTCATTGAACCTCAGCTGAGTGTTATTCCATAAACAAACTAGGTTTGGGCGATATTTTTTTTGTACCGGTATACCGGTATAAGTGAATTAAATGATAAGAAAATGCCTTATACCGGTGAAAACAATCATTTAACACTGAAAACGGCGAGCGGAAGACACGTTTGTGTGCGGCGCACTTTGATGACGCATCTGCGCGGCACGTGTAGCAGAGCGGCGTGCAGGGACAACAACAACAGAGCAGAGAGCAAACATGGCTGAGGGCGGCGGTGAAGACCATGGTGAAGACATGCAGATTGTAGAAGACATTGTGCCAAAACGCGGAGCTACCTCAAACATATGGGAGTAGTTTGGGAACTAGATAAAAAGAAGCAATTGTGTGTAACTATCGACAGTGGATCTAATGTTGTGAAAGCAGCTGCCCTAAACAACTGGACTCGAGTGGCTTGCTTCGGACACACGCTCTCTCTCTCTCTCTCTCTCATAGTGCCATTGGTAAGCTTTATTTACTGTTTACTGTCATTCATTTTACTTCAATGCATGTGTTTGTCTACATTGCAATATAATTACAAATAAGTTATAATTACATAATTATAGAAACGCAAAAGGATACAAAAAATATATACAGTATTTGATCATTTTGACTATATTGGGATTAGGAAACATAAGCCAAAGTGATCAAATAATTATTTGATAATGCTACACTTTTTATATTACAAAGGACAAACTTTTATATATTTTACAAAATTACAAATGTTCACCTTTATTACATGTTGCCTGCAATTTTCAGTATGTACAAAACAGAATTCTCTACAATTCAGTTTTGTTAATACGTTTTATATACAATAGCTGTATTGCACATTTTGCTGCCAATAAATCAGTAAATGCACTTTGAGGCAAGTGTGTTTAAAATTATGAGTGCTAAGTTTTTATAGCTTTTATGAGGCTTTGTTAAAATTATCATATCGAGGTCTCAAAATGGCGGCGTAGAGATAAGTCACGTTCGGGAGTGCTGGTGAAACACATCGCTGATACTATCGACTAACCCTACCAAGCGCTTCGGCTCTGATTACCTAGGAACTCCCTTGGTGAAAATGAGCATTAACACATATTTTCTGAGACAAGAGAGACGGTCACGGAGGAATAGCCCAGCTTCAGACGCCTCCGAAGAGCAGCAAGCTAGCATGATGGAGGAGAATGC
The DNA here is from genome assembly GCA_964034765.1 of Knipowitschia caucasica. NCBI lineage: Eukaryota > Metazoa > Chordata > Actinopteri > Gobiiformes > Gobiidae > Knipowitschia > Knipowitschia caucasica. The sequence continues at coordinate 26,992,246 of OZ035826.1, forward strand.
TAATGTTGCTAACGAAGAGGAGCTGCATGCTAGCGCAGAACATTACTTGGATTCGCTGGACGGGGGTGCTTCAGGCCGTGGCGAGTGACAATTGGACTGTTCTTTCCGATTACTCACCTTGCACTATCACTTGTCTGTAAGTATGGTAATCATTGCTTACTAGGATACAAAACGGAGCTTCATATATACTCTTATTGTTAATGTAGGGAAATGTAAGCACAGTTCCCGGCGACCCGAACTGACATGTATCTTTTGACTGCTAGAGATCTCACTCACTTGATCTCCTCTATGTTTGGGAGGAGTACAGTGTGGCGTCTAACGCTTAAGTTCTACAGTGTGTACTTTAAGTACACCGTTTTTGGTTTATTTTGTTCAGTTTTTGTTCTTTTTGGCCCTTTTTTTGCTATTTTATCTGTAATTTTAAAAATATGCCCATGCCTGACCATTTTCGTTATTAACCATATTTATGTCGGGACTTAAATTGTGCACTTGGAATGTCAAGGGGATACATTCGCCAATAAAAACGTAGAAAGGTTTTAAAATATCTTAAAAAGGAGCGTGTACAAATAGCCTTATTGCAAGAGACACATTTATATGACATTGAGCATCTAAAACTTACACAGGGGGGGGTTTAGTGAAGTTTATTTTTCATCTTTCACATCAAGAAGCCGGGGTGTGGCAATTTTGATACAAAGAGGTATTCCTTTTAAACTTATTGACTCTATAAAGGACAGATCAGGTTGTTATATCATCCTGAGGGGTATTATTTTTTGGTGAAGAACTTACAATATTAAATGTGTATAATCCACCTGGCTACCCAACACATCTCTTATCCTCCGCTTTTACCAAGGTTATTAACCTTGGTAGCAAACATACAATTATAGGAGGTGATTTTAACTGCCATCTTAATCCTATTATAGACAAATCTCCACCTGGTAGTCTATCGCTTTCCTCTTTACTCTGCCAAGTATGTTAATGCATTTTGTGAAGACATGGATTATACTGATGTGTGGAGAGCGCAGCATATCTCTGATAAAGAATATACATTTTTCTCAAATGTCTCAAAGTCATCTACTAGAATTGATTATCTTTTACTTCCCAGATCTCTGTTGCATTCAGTTATTTGTTGTCCGATAGGTCCAATCGGTGTCTCTGACCATGCAGCTGTATTTTTACAATACAGGTTATCTCACCGGTCTACCCGAACAAGATGTTGGAAATTTAACTCATCTATATTGACCGAGGAGAAGTTTTCCCCATATTTTCGAGACGAGTTTAAGGTCTTCTTTGCCACTAACTCAAGTTCGACTGATGACTCGTCATTATTATGGGAAACCTCCAAAGCTTTTTCCCGGGGTATTGTTATATCCTATATGTCTACCAAAAGGAAAAGACAGGCTGAGCAACAAAAAATTCTTGAGTCCAAGTTAAAGCGTGCCGAGAGAGAATGTGGCCAACGGCCATCTTCACAGAAGGTTAAGGAGATGTCTGCACTTCGATGTGCCTTAGATTCACTTCTGACGATGCAAGCATCAAACCAGATCAGATTCGCAAAACAAAAATTATATGAAAGTGGCGACAAATCAGGGAGATATTTAGCATATTTAACTAAGAAAAAGGCTGATTCTCAAACAATTGGCTCAATTATTGATAACCAAGGTAAACAATCCTTTGACAATTTAAATATCAATAACACATTTAAAAACTTCTATGGAAAACTATATAAGTCTGAGCAGCAACCTGAATCCCTCAGGTTAATGGATGATTTCTTTCTTACTTTGAACCTTCCTTGTTTATCGGAGGATCAGAAAACCGCTCTTGATGCTCCTATATCAAAAAGAGAAATACTTAATGCAATTAAAGGATTACAATCTGGGAAATCCCCTGGTCCGGATGGACTTAGTGTGGAATTTTATAAGGAATTTCATGACCTATTAATTGATCCTCTGTCGGATATGTTTAATGACTCCCTGGCTAAAGGTACACTACCCCAATCCCTGAGGGAGGCAGACATCTCCTTGATTCTGAAAAAAGGTAAAGCTCCAGAAGAATGTGCCTCATATAGACCTATTTCATTACTAAACGTCGACATGAAAATTTTGTCTAAATTGTTAGCAATACGGCTTGAAAAGTTACTGCCCATCTTAATTAATGAAGACCAGACTGGATTTATAAAAGGTCGAAGTTCTCATAACAACATGCGCCGGCTACTTAATACAATTCAACATTTTCAACACCACTCAAGGAGTGGTCTGGTGCTCTCTTTATATGCAGAGAAAGCCTTCGACCGCGTAGAGTGGTCATATCTTTTCTACACATTGAATAAGTTCGGCATGGGAGCTACCTTTATAAACTGGATCAAAATCCTGTATAAAAATCCTCTCTCGGCAGTACTTACAAATGGACTACGCTCTCCCTACTTTGCTATTTCTAGAGGAACTAGTCTGTCACCGCTGCTTTTTGCCTTGGCAATAGAGCCGCTGGCGGAGGTCATCAGGATGAATGACAGTATAAATGGCCTCAGGATTGCCAATAGGGAGCATAAAATTACTCTGCTGCTGACTACTCTTATGCTGATGATGTTCTAATTTTTACAACAAACCCAGAGACATCAATTCCGTGCCTCATTGAGATAATTAATGCTTTCAGTAGTTTTTCAGGTTACAAGATTAATTTCACCAAATCCGAGGCTATGCCTCTGGGCCCTTTGACCTCAAGTGGTCTCCGGAGGGTTTCACTTACTTGGGAATACGTATAACACCTAAAGTTGAATGTATGTATAAAGCTAACTTCCCCCCATTATTTGACCGCATTCGGCTCGATCTGGAGAGATGGAATGCGCTTCCTCTCTCCTGGATGGGCAGAATCGCACTATTAAAAATGAATGTTCTTCCTAGGCTACTTTACCCATTACAGATGGTTCCTGTCTTGCTGTCTCGCAAAGTAATTAAACAATTAAATGGCTGGTTCAGCTCCTTTATATGGTCTAAAAGAAAAGCACAACTTAAGATAGCTATGCTGTGCCGTCCTTCAGCTGAAGGAGGTCTTGATCTCCCAGATATTAAACATTACCAAATTAGCACACATTTGCGCATCATATCTGATTGGGTGCATAACAAACCCACGTCATTGTGGATAGATATAGAAAGCTCTATGTCTACATGTTCATTAGCAAATGTATTATTTCTTTGAAAGACTAGATCCTTAAAGCTAGCTTGTTCCAATCCCATTACTCTCGCAACAGCTAATGCATGGCGAATGGTTAGAAAGCTAGAAGGACGGTTAAATACTATTTCTTGTCTCACGCCTATATGGAAAAATCCAGAGTTTGTGCCAGGTATGTTTGATAACAGGTTTCAAATTTGGGCACATAAGGGGTTATCTAAACTGCAGGATTTGTTTGAAGGACCTACTCTTATGTCATTTGATCAGCTACTTGGAAAGTATGACATCTCAAGGAGTGATTTTTACCAGTATTTGCAGGTGAGGGACTTCATACTAGGGATGTAAAAAACTATGAATTTTCATGACCGACCACCGAGCCTCATTAACCGGTTGAAACCGGTTAACCGCGTAGTTTAAAATAGTCCACGTTCTTTGAAATAACAGCCATTTCGAGCCACGTACTTTTCATAAGTGCAGCTCTGCGTTCTACTGGATCAGAGTTGAGACAGCGTCGCCCAAACCCGCAACAGCTCCGGCACCTTTGCGCACAGAGAACTGCTTTTTTAATCTTCCCATTCTGCTGTGCTGCGGGTTAATACCAAAACTTTCTAGCAGCAAACGACGGCTCGTCCACATGGTCAGATCAGCGAGTGACGAGCCGCGTCTCACAGGTCTTCACAAAAGTTTAAATACAAGTGATGTGTGTGGAGCTGATCCCGAGGACCATAAACACAAACATGTTCCATGTGGTTTGACTGGAGCCGCGTATCTGCGCGAATCCTTTGGGCTCCGTGACACAGAGGAGCGCGACAGACCGGTATGTATGTGTGTATGTGTGTGTGTGTATGTATATGTGTGTGTGTGTAAATGTAAGCTCCAATGTAGTTCTGACCCGCGCCAGTGTGCAACTTTGACGGTAACAGAGGGGAGAGATGATGCGTGTGGATGTTACGTATGGAGAGGGGGAAAGTGTGTGTGTGTGTGTGTGTGTGTGTGTGTGTGTGTGTGTGTATGTGCGCGTGCGCGCGTGTGTGTGTGTGCGCGCGTGTGTGCATATGTGGCTTGTGTGGCGTGAGAGTCGTCCCGGAGTTTATAATACATTGGCGCACACAGCTTGATACAGGCCCGCTCGTCACACCGTGCAAATAGGGCTTAAAATAGCGTTATTAAGAGACCTCCCCTCTCCCCTTTTTCTCTTTTTTAACCGACAGCTTTGACCGGTTAACGCTGTGACGGTCAACCACCGGTTAAACGGTCGCCGATTTACATCCCTACTTCATACGAAACAATACTGCAGATTTGACATTTCAGGATATTTCAGACACTGAGAGACACATTAAACAAATCAGTTGGTTCTATTAAGATATTTTATAACATCCTTAAAGGGCTTTCACCCGTGAGCACTACGCACTTGAGGGAGCTGTGGGAAAAGGAGCTTGACTGTGCTATTACCAGGGATGATTGGGAAAATATTTGAGGTAATGTGAAAACACTGTGTGTTTGTAATAAAGTAAGAGCAACTCAGCTTATGATTCTCCATAGAGCCCACATCTCTCCGTACCTACGTCACAAGTTTAAGCCTGACTCCTCTCCACTATGCCTGAAGTGTAAAGTTGAGATAGGTACCCTTACACACTGCTTTTGGTCCTGTGTTAAAACAAAACATTTTTGGCAAGTGATTGGACAGGAAATGGGAAAAATATTTTCTCTTAATTTGAACTGTAACCCTCTGTTTTTGTTGCTTGGTTTGACTGACCCTGTTATCAAAGACAAATACCATAAGAAACTGTATAGATTGCTTACTTTTTCTGCCAGGAAATGTTTGCTGATTAACTGGATTTCGGACCAGATTCCCACAAGGACACAATGGCATAGAACTGTCTTCGGCTACATCTCCCTTGACCATCTGACTTGTCGACTGTATCATAAGGACGAGGTCTTTCGTAAGACCTGGGAGCCTTTCCTAATATATGTTGGACTGGAGTTATCCGCTATTGTCAAACGGGCATTCGCATTCTGATGTGAAATTTATTTTTGTTTGGGCCAATGTTTGTTTGTTTGTTTGTTTGTGTGTTTGGTTTTGCATTATTGACTTACTCACTTTTTAATTCTGTTTATTGTCTTTTTTATGTATGTTTATGTAAAATTTAAAATGTCAATAAACACATTATTAAAAAAATAATAATAATTATCATATCGTCATATTGTGATACATACCAACAAAAATCGTGATACAGGCTGAGGCCCATATCGCCCAACCCTAAAACAAACCCACATTTTCTACACATACCTTGCTCTGGAGCAGGCTTTCCATCTTGGGGGTCATAATCTTCCTCTCCACGATCAAAGGGATTGAGTCGGGTTTGTCGAAAATGTGCTAGCCTCTCATCATACTCCATTTTAAAAGCAACATCTGGAAAACCAAACAATCCATTTTCTTTCACTTCACAAATATGTTCTATTGCTTGCTTGCAATCATGTGACGCATAAACTTCCGGTTGACGAAGTGGTGGTCAGGCCAGCAAGAGTTGCTGCTGATATAAGAAGAAAATGCGACTCTTCCGAGTATTTCTTTGCTTTTTTGGATATTTCATGACACTTTGAAGCTACTGTGGTGAACATGTTTTGGTAATATCAAGGTTGAAGCTACTGGCACCGCGGTAAATGCTAACATGCTAATAATGCTAATAAGTCTCCATTCCTCCGCTGTATGTCACTTACATTCTGTAACGTCTTTGTTTATGCTGCCTCTACCATCGACAATAAAACATGTCTTCTGTCTGAATTAAAGACAAGATCCTAGACTGTCGTTTTCTTCACTTTAGATTCTAATCCAGGAGCTAGTGTTACAATCAAGCTTTTGCACTGCTAAACAAAAGAAGGTTTGGATAAACACGGATACTGCAACTTTTCCGTCTGTCTGTGGGTTTAAGAACTTAAGAGTTAAGGTCCTGAAGGACAAATCCTGCATCATACAGAGCCGTGTAAGTAACGATTGGTATGAACTTGTCATTCTCAACAAAACACTGCGTCTGTGGCTGTGTTCTTTTCAGGTCAAACATTCACAGTGATTATTTAAAACGCCAAATCATACCTGAAAGTTCATTAAATAAAGATGGGGATGTAATAACTGTGCATTGTGACTGCATGGCTGGGTAAATAAATAATCCTTCGAGGTAAAAGCGTTTTCTAGTGAATTGTATGTTAGCGCGCCACTTTTCCTGCGTCTTTCCGTAAAGTCCTGAGTGCGAGGCTCTTTATAAGTCTCTTCACAAGGAATCCTAAAGTATCCATTAAAGGTTTCACGATTCGATCGGTTAGAAAACTTAAAACAACACACGCAAAAGGCATATTCAGACACGCTGCTCTAGTGAACAACTAGCTCGGCTGACCACCACTTTGTGATACGCATATGTAATGAGGCGGACGTGATGTCAATTGCAAGCAAGCAATTCTAACTGGAAAAGGGTCGAGCCTGAGGTTGGACTCATACACTAGATCTATTACTTCTATGTTATATACAGTTGGGCTTCATCTTTGCCAGGTACAAAACTATGTAGGACTAAATAACATCACACATCCACGTAAACATTTCTTTGTTCAAATGCACCGAAGACACATACTTTACAACAATATTTCAATTGTGAGGCCATAACATTTCCTCACCAATATAAGTCAGTCTGATGCAGAGTGATGCTGCTAGTGTGCTGTGTCATGATATTTACAGGAAGTCTCTGGATAGATAGACAATGTGGAAATGACTGACGTCCAGGTCCATGCCTTTACCACAATGATCTTAGAACTTAATAATAATGAAGAAGCAGAAATTGTTCCCACAATAATTTGTCACCCAAATCTGGAGGACCAAGTTAACTGAAGGATAAGGGAAAAACCGACCACTCCACTTTTTGAACAAAACTCTCTGGTTCTGGTGATACGAGCACATATCACCAGAATAAATAGCACTTGGGAGAACCAATAGTCTTGATGATCCACTCAGAAGTAGAAAATCCGCATATATACCTTTAAGTGAGTAAGTAAATGTTATTCATATAGCGCCTTTCACAGACCTAAGTTGTGGGCATTTGTCTCAACAAATGGGTCGGAGAATTTAAATATGTTTTTAGTGTTCCTCCAGCTGAGGCACCAGAACCATTACATTTCTTCTCTTGAGGTAGCTCCAAGAGGCGTTCCTTGAGGAATACACACAAACATCTCCCACAAGAAGGACACCTCTGATGAAGACGCTTACTGAACTAACCCGGGAACGCCTTGGGGTTCCAACGTGAGATAACAAGTGCTACGCTTGCTACTCGTGATACTGCCATAAGTGTCATTGGTAAAAAATAGAAAGATGTGCCTGTCAGCGATATCGTTGTGGCGTATAATAACTATATAATAATGATCATCAACTAATTGTTCTTTGGATGATCGAAGTCGATACAAAAAATACAAACTGTGTCATCCATAATAGTCATATAACATAGCAGCCCTAAGGTCTCCATCTCAGAGGCAGCAGCAGCATCCCTCCATGTCTGTGATATGCTAACACACACACAGATGCTAAGCTAAAACTCATTCACTCAATCGTGGATCATCTAAAAACACACTCCATGTTCCGGGTCACACAGTTGAGAAACCTACCACGCTGTTGCCGTTGTTGTTAATAAATAGTGTTGTTTTTATTCCTGCTTTCAGCGCCGTGCGTCAGATGAGTAGAGGAGAGAGTTGTTTTTCTCCGAGCGTCACTGAACACGTGACCTCGTCACGTGCCCTTTCAGGCGTTAGATCGAACGATTATCATTATTTTAAAAATATTTTATTGGAAGAAATGTTCAATATAAAATTATAAATCTTCATTTTCACAATGATGCAACAAATCTTTACAACAACGACAAAAAAAAAACTAAGCCGAGAGAAGGGTGCGTCGGAATTCAACGCCTCCGCCTGCTGACTTCTCACTTACCTTTTCTTGATGTCAACAGTTAAGGAGCAGAGGGGAGAAGGGGCTGATAAGATTTAAAAAAAAAAACAAAAATTAAATAAAGAGTGTCCCCCCCGGTTTTTTCTTTTACATTTTTGTATATATTGTATACAGTAGACCTTTTATGGACAATGTTCAATATTTATCTTGATACAGTTCATATTGATTTAAGTATCAATCAACCCAAATAGTATAGAAAATCGCCTCACTGACTGGTCCCACCCACTGCTCTGCATCAGTCCCCACCTCTGTGTCTCACCTGTCCCCTGAGCTCCACCAGAGTGCTTCATTGCTAATTGTCAGACTGGCATGGTGGAGCTCCTCCCTGTGTGTAAATGACTGTAAGTTACCGCTTTTCTTATCCCTTTTCAGTACATGTAAGATAAGATAAGAGATAATATGTGCTTTATTTATCTCACAGAGGAGAAATTTACGTGTCACATTTGGCATGGATAGATTGTGCAAAAGGAGAAAATGTGCAAACATGTTACATGCAGGATATATGTACAATAAAGTGACAATAATTATGTACAACAAAAGTGACAAGTGTCAATTGGAAACAGTGTCAATAGTAGTGCAGGTTTTCACACAGTGATCATTTAAAGTGACTTATTGTACAGTCTGACAGCAGTGGGGATAAAGGCCCTGCGGTAGCGCTCCTTCCTACACTGAGGGCCCTGGCGAGGTCTGTGCAAAAAGGCCAAGGTCTGATATTTCTCCGTACAGACCGAGCAAGCGAGGTTAATAAATGTTTTATTATATGACTCTCGTCTGTGTCTTTACCAATGCTTTTGAGATATTTGTGAAGTATGTTCATGTCCGACTTGGTTTTGTGTGATACGCGCTGCGGACAGATTGTCATGGTAACGGTCCGAGGAAAGATATCAAATGTGATACGCGCTGTTCGGACTAATTGTCATGGTAACGGTTCGAGATGGGAAAATATCAGACCGGTAATCAGCCAATCAGAGCGCGCGTACGATCCAAGTCATATAATAAATCTGTATTACTGCAAAAACATAATTGTGTGAAGACCTGAATGTGCTTGTTCTGACCATAGACTGCTCTGACCCACATTGTTATTAGTATCTGCATCTTAAGCATGCGTCGCTTTAGTATGAAAAGGGATGACGTCTCTATTATGCACATTGATACAAATCATGTAAAAGTTTTGTCTTCTCTCTTTTACTTTACTTTAAAGATTAGTTTTATGAATACCATAAACATAACAATATAAGTTCATTAAACACAGTCTTTATTAACCCTAATTAGCTCACTAGACTAACTTACATATTGTTTGTACTATTCCGTTTTAGTTTTATAAATGCCATGAACTTAAGAATATAAGCTCATTCGACAGTCATATATTAGTCTTAAGGTCCTGAACTCTAGATCTCGCAGATTGAGAAGCAATAATGCAACTCAATTAGAGTTTAGTTTCTGTCAAGAACTGCATTCAGGCACAGTGACCTTTGATTACAATTAAAACATTCTACAACACAGACCCAGGAAATATATTGGGCTACTTTGGCTTGGCCCTGTCGATTACGATTACGGTTGGTAAAAATAAATACAATGATTTATTTGGTCAAATTAGTTGCAGCCAGTTGCCATGACACATTGAGCATGCGCAGATAAGTTGACCTCACTCTAACTTGGTGCACTGTAAAAACGACAACTCAAAATTGTTCACCTTACTAAGATTTTTGCATTCACTGACAATAAAATTGCCAGTTGGAACTTGAACTAGCTGCGTTTCCATTGAGCATCAAATTTCGAAATTTGAATTTGCGCATCATAAAATGTCTAATGGAGTACTGCAGGGGCTGCTCTGTGCACCTTTTTAGTAAACTTTTAACAAATTTTTAGCGCGTTTTTATTGTTCAGTTTTTTAATATATCTGAGTGTTTTATCTTATTAATTCAGTGGTTTCAGCAAATAGCGCTTAGTCCCGACTGAAACCCACTAGTAGCACAGAGGCTAACACAAGCTAACGAGGACATGGAAAGTGACGATGAAATTGGCTCAAACATGCACAATATTAGTCGCCTCACCTTGGAGCTCCGTGAGAGCGACCGTGCCACCATTGCAGAACTACGAAAAGAAGTCCTTCGTCTCACCGCAGAGTTGAATGAGAAACAATCTCTAGTGTCCAAACTTTTTGAAGTCGCTGGTGGGCAGCATTCACGGCTTATGTCACTGAGCGCTGCATATTGTGACACTGTCGTGTGGGAGAGATCCGTCAGCTCCGGACCCTCCTGTTCTACACCTAAGCGCCCGGTTCCGAATAACGAGCCCGCGGATTCCGAGGAGCCATCCTGCGCCGTGGCCCATGTCCTGAGTCTGGCAAACCGCTATGCAGCCCTCTCCACTGACATCCCGGCCCCCTCAGCAGAATCCCTGGACACTGCAGCGTACTCTACTGCTCGAGGATCCAAGTCCACTACGAGGAAAACGCTCCTAAAGGAAGCAGTCCTCAGGCGAAAGAGCGGTCCACCAGCCATGTTGGCCTGTTCCCCTTCTTTGACCCCAGTGCAGCAGCCTCAGACTGGGGTAGCGAGCCATCATCACCACCGCTCACCTCCACCGGGTCAGCAGCAGCGCCCAGAGCCAGCCCCTCTCACCGCTCCAGCGTCCCCGAGCACACAGCGTGGGTCGCCTGTAGCTGAGAGTCAGCACCCCCGCTCCTCCTCTCCATGTGTTCAGCGGCGCTCAGGCTCGGGTCCTGCTTCGGGTGAACCCGCTGGTTCCGTCCACCGAGCTCCTTCTCCGAGGCCGCGTCCACGTCCACTCTTCGCCCCGACCACTCTGATTATTGGAGATTCCATTGTGAGACACGTCCGCTTCTTTAACGCGGTCACTCGCTGTATTCCCGGAGCTACTGTACCAGACCTGCTCATACGTCTCCCTCCTCTGCTTCAGTCCCTGCCTGATACCGTTTCCAAGGTAGTCGTGCATGTGGGAATTAACGACATGAAACTTCAGCAGTCAGAAGTCACTAAGAAACATTTTATGGATCTGTTCCACCTCCTTCAATCCTGGATTATCTGTTTTTTATTTCTGGTCCAATCCCGACTGTAAACAGAGTGACTGCCTCTACAGTCGTGTTGGTGGCGCTGCATATGTGGATCCAGGCTACATGCAGCTCTTTTAACTTTGTCTTTGTGAATAACTTTGCCCTTTTCTGAAACGTTACGAAGCCTATCGTCCACGGATTACACCCAAACAGATACGGTAGCAGCCTGTTGATGGACTACATGCGTCATGTTGTTCAGCGTTCCCCGAGGGGGCGTGACTGTTTACATCTGAGCCCCTTCGGACCCCACCGCACTCCCCCGCCTCCTGCTCACCAGCACCGGGTGAGTACAACGGTGCAAACACTGCTCCCTGTCCGTCTGGCAGTGCATTACCAGTCCAAACACTGAACTGTGCTGACTCCCTTCTGACTCTGGGAGCTAAAGAACAACAACAAGGGTTTTCACATTTTAGGCCAATTGAGACTGTGTGTGTTCCTCGCACCAGCTCAAAAATGTTTTTAAATTCTAAAAAACGAAATCAAAACAGGACAGCAGTTAGACGGTCCAACTCTGCAAATCTAATTTCTGTTCCCTGTAGAAATCAATCAACCACATTAATCGACTCTGACGTTATTTTTAAACTTGCTATGCTTAATGTCAGATCTCTATGTAACAAATCATTTTTAATTAATAATTTTATCACTTCTTATGATCTTGATTTTATGCTTATGGCTGAAACATGGCTGGACCAAAATACAGGAAATGCAGTTCTAATAGAAGCAACACCACCCAATTTTAAATTCGAATCCGAAATACGAGAAAACAAAAGGGGGGGAGGCATAGCTGCAGTTTTTAGAGAGCACTTTGTCTCCCATAGAATGCCCCTTGGAAATTTTTCATCGTTTGAGTATATTTCTTTTAAAATGGAACAAAAGCAATCTTCTACTCTTTTCATTGTCCTGTACAGGCCACCACAGTCATGTTGCGATTTTATTGACCATTTTACTGAACTACTTTCATTCGTGTGCACAGATTTTGATAGTTTAGTTATTACAGGTGATTTTAATGTACATGTTGATAATGTTGATGACAGAAATGCAAAGGAGCTGGCTTCTGTATTTGAGACCATTGGTTTCATTCAGCACGTGAGTGGCCCCACCCACAGCAGGGGGCACACTCTTGACCTGCTAATTACAAAGGGGGTTAATGTATCAAATGTTAATGTAGTTGATGTTGCTTTGTCAGATCATTTCTGTGTATTTTTTGACATGTGTTTTGCTAGCAAACCACCAGCTGAATTTACAATTGTTAGAAGAAGACACATACATGAAAACACAAGTGAACTGTTCATGGGAATGCTAAATTTTGAGAAAACTCCATGCTCTACTGTTGATGAATTGTATAACTCTGTCACCACCAGTGTTCTGACTGTTCTGGACGCCATTGCTCCTGTGACGGTTAAAATAGTTACCAGTAAGAAAAAGGCCCCATGGACTAAGGCAGACTCGGTCAGGGCACAGAAGCAAGAGTGCCGGAGGGCCGAACGGAAGTGGCGAAAGTCCAATTTCCAGGGCGATTATGAAATCTTTAAAGATGAGTTGGGTGAATTTAACCGGGTTCTACGTAGAACAAGAGAAATGTATTTTTCTGACATTATTGGAGGTTGCATTAACAATTTTTGTGTTATGTTTTCAACAGTTGGTAGATTAACGAACCCCCCTGTAAAGTTGCCCCTAGAATTTTCCTCTAAATCTAGGTGTAATGAGTTCGCACAGTTTTTCGATGACAAAGTACAAGGAATCAAAAACACTATCACCTCCACAGCACGTATAACAATGCAACAGCCAGAGAAGCTTTTTGAGCTAACTCACTTTGCACCTGTGGATACTGAAACTGTCAAAAAGATAATCATGAGTCTGAGCTCCTCCACATGTAGCCTGGATATATTGCCCTCTAAATTTCTGAAGTCCGTCCTGAGCAGTTTGTTACCTTCACTGACACAATTAGTAAACATGTCTCTGTCGTCAGGAACATTTCCTATGGCCCTAAAAACAGCAGTCATAAGACCTCTCCTAAAAAAGAGCAGTCTGGATCCTGCGGGACTTCAAAATTATCGCCCCATATCGAATCTGCCATTCATTGGAAAAATTCTTGAAAAAGTGGCCTCCCAACAACTTACTGAATTTTTAACAATGAATAATTCTTTTGATATGTTCCAGTCTGGGTTTAGACCCCACCACAGCACTGAGACCGCTCTAGTGAAGGTAACAAACGACATTCGACTTCACACTGATGCAGGTAAAGTCACAGTTTTGGTCATGTTAGATCTTAGTGCCGCGTTCGACACTGTCGACCATGAGATCCTCATGCAGAGACTGGAGGACTGGGTTGGTGTCACTGGCACAGCCCTAGACTGGTTTAGGTCTTACCTGGAGGATAGGAAGTACTTTTGTAGAGATTGGAGACTGCGTCTCAGATCATGTGGCCCTGACCTGTGGAGTACCACAGGGGTCGATCCTGGGACCTCTCCTATTTAATCTCTACATGCTGCCGTTAGGTCAGTTAATACAAAGAAACAAAGTGTCCTACCACAATTACGCCGACGACACTCAGATCTATGTCTCACTGACTGCAGGAGAACATGGACCACTGGATTTGCTCCTTCACTGTATCCAACAGATCAGTGACTGGATGCAAAATAATTTCCTCCAGCTAAATGCAGACAAAACCGAAATCATTGTCTTTGGTCCCCAGAAACGAAGAGAGGGCGTCATTTGTCAACTTCAGTCTCTCTCCCTACTTCCTTCAGACAAGGTCAGAAATTTGGGGGTAATACTGGACTCAGACCTAAATTTCAATAGCCACATAAAATCAATAACATCAACAGCTTTTTACCATCTGAAGAACATTGCCAAAGTTAGAAATATAGTGTCCAGGGCAGACTTGGAGATTCTTGTCCATGCATTTGTCTCCAGCAGGGTAGACTACTGCAATGGCCTGCTTACAGGTCTGTCCAAACAGACCTGTAAGCAGCTGCAGTACATCCAAAATGCAGCAGCTAGAGTCCTGACAGGAACCAGGAAGTATGACCATATTAGTCCGGTCCTCAGGTCTCTGCACTGGCTTCCTGTGGCTCAAAGAATAGATTTTAAAACAGCTCTGCTTGTGTACAAGTCTCTCCATGGCCTTGCACCAAAATACATTAGTGACATGTTGGTGTCATATGAACCAGCCCGGACTCTGAGGAGCACAGGGACTGGCCTCCTGCTGGTGCCCAGAGTGAGAACCAAACATGGGGAGGCTGCGTTTCAGATCCATGCAGCTAAGATCTGGAACAATCTCCTTGAAAATGTGAGGGAGGCGTCTACTCTGTCAATGTTCAAATCCAGGTTAAAGACTGTTCTGTTTGCCTGTGCATACAACTGAAGGATTTTATCTCCATTTCTAATGCACTGCTGTCATTTATTTATTTATTTATTTAAATTTCTTGTGTAATTTTGAAAGTTTTAATGGTTTTGTGTGATTTTAATGTTTTAATTGTGTTTTAATCTTTTGTGTGATTTTAATGTTTTAATTGTGTTTTAATCTTTTGTGTGATTTTAATGTTTTAATTGTGGTTCTGGTGTTTGTTTTATGTGATGATTTGTGATGTGGACTGTGAAGCGCTTTGTGTTGCCCTGTGTATGAAAGGCGCTCTACAAATAAACTTTGATTGATTGATTGATTGAAATTTCGAATAAACCAGTTTTTCGATAAAAAGTTAATGCGCTTAAAATCGGTGGTTTTTTGGACGTATCAAAATTAAGTTTTTCGCAAAACGGCAATGGAAACACTTATTTCGATATAGCGGAGGAAGCCGGGTGTTGATAAACCCAAAACATACATCTCTGATCATCAGCTGATCGTCCACAACAGCCTGCAGGGTAATTGACGGCCATCCTTTCCTGTTAACGTAATCCCTGTAGCCATCCTTCGGGGCACGAATAGGGATGTGTGATCCATCTATTGCTCCATAGATTTGTGGTAAGCCCTGCGCTGCGTAATTACGCATGGCAATTTCTTTTGCCTCATTCACATCTGGCAATGCGATGTATTTCTTCATTAGTTTTTTACATAACGCCTTACACACCCCATAAACACACCGATGGACTGTGGTCTTGCTCACTCCAAATGTTTCAGCCACTACTCTATACTCCGCGCAAGTAGCCAGTTTATAGATAGCAATGGCAATGCGCTTCTCTGTGGGAACTGCCTCTCTAGGGCAGTGTGCAACCGCGGTAAAGTGGGCCGCATCTGTCACCTCCGAAGTAAAACGGCCCGCATCGAGAGAAAAACAGTGCGCGTTTTGTTGACTACTTACGGTAATAGCGGAACAGCCTTTCGGAGTCACCTTTTCTCCTCGAACAGAAAGCGCGCTGAGGAGACTCGTTTTTGTGAATAAACCCATATTTGGAAAGCATTTAATTTGGTCAAATTTTCAGCAGCTGTCCATTTTTACAGTAAAGACTTGTGTGGCTTATTCCACTGGGTTCATGACTTCGATATAGCTGCCTTCAACGCTGTGCCTACGACCACACACCTTTACTGTGGAAATGTTGGGTAAAATTGAGACAAAGTACACTTTAGTGCAAAATACACAAAACTGTAAAAACATTCCCGCTTTTGATCTACTGTAACTATTTGCTGTAAAAAGGTGTGTGACTCTTTCCAATGGATTTATGTCCTCATTATTATGTTCTACCACTGTGCCAAAGACCAGAAACTTTTACTGTGGACATTTGGAGAAATATGGAGTTAAAGTAGCCATTTTGGTTCAAAGTAGCCAAAAAAATGGTCAAAACATGTCATTTTTGATCTACTGTAACTTTTTACTGTAAAAAGGTGTGCGACTAATTTCACTGGATTCATGACCTCATGATTGCCCTCTTCCGCTGTACCAAAGACAAGAAACATTTACTGTAGAAATATTGAGAAATATTGATTTAAAGTAGCCATTTTGGTCCAAAATACCTCCAAAATAGTCAAAACATGTCACTTTTGATCTACTGTAACTTTTTACTGTAAAAGGTGTGCGACTAATTTCACTGGATTCATGACCTCATGATTGCCCTCTACCACTGTACCAAAGACCAGAAACTTTTACTGTAGAAATATTGAGAAATATTTATTTAAAGTAGCCATTTTGGTCCAAAATAGCCTAAAAATGGTTAAAACATGTCACTTTTGATCTACTGTAACTTTTTGCTGGAAAAAGGTGTGCGACTAATTTCACTGGATTCATGACCTCATGATTGCCCTCTACCACTGTACCAAAGACCAGAAACTTTTACTGTAGAAATATTGAGAAATATTTATTTAAAGTAGCCATTTGGGTCCAAAATAGCCTAAAAATGGTCAAAAAATGTCACTTTTGATCTACTGTAACTTTTTACTGTAAAAAGGTGTGCGACTAATTTCACTGGATTCATGACCTCATGATTGCCCTCTACCACTGTACCAAAAACCAGAAACTTTTACTGTAGAAATATTGAGAAATATTGATTTAAAGTAGCCATTTTGGTCCAAAATAGCCTAAAAATGGTCAAAACATGTCACTTTTGATCTACTGTAACTTCTTACTGTAAAAAGGTGTGCGACTAATTTCACTGGATTCATGACTTAATTATTGTCCTCTACCAGAGCTGTATTTGCATTGCCGGCAGGTGCAGGCTGCCCTTTTTCACTGCTTCTGTTCACTGTCATAATGGACTGAATTTGTAGGTGCAGCCAGGGGACGGAGGGGGTCCGGTTCGGAGACCACAGGATTTCATCTCTGCTGTTTGCCGACGATGTTGTCCTGTTGGCTCCAACGAACCAGGACCTGCAGCATGCACTGTGACGGTTGCAGACGAGTGTGAAGCGGCTGGGATGAGAATCAGCACCTCCAAATCCGAGGCCATGATGCCTGACCGGAAAAAGGTGCCTTGCCCTCTCGAGTAATGAGTAATGATTAATGAGAAATGATTATTTATATAGCGCATTTATATATATATAAAAAAAAATTATATAGCGGAAAAAAAAGCATCTGCGCATGCGTCAGCCGGCGCAAGCTCCATTCATTTGAACGAGAAATTTAAAAAATTCACAGCGAGTAAAGTAGAGTGGTCCAAAAAAATTCACCCCCCTCATCATTGACACACATGTGGAACGGAGCTTTGGGCCAAGAGCCAACTTTTGGACCATCCTTTTCGAGAGGTCTGCCAATGCTATACGTTAGCATTGGCTAATTCTTAATCCAGGTCCACCCCCATCGGCCCGGGGTGGTATTGCAAACATGTCAGCGCATCATTTTGGCCACTTTCGAGCCGGGACCCGCCCCCACTGATCAGCCCCCAATCTTCATTATCCATTAATACCTATTGAGCATGTTTTTAGTGCCAGGGGAAACCGGAGCACCCAGAGGAAACCTATGCAGACACGGGGAACATGCAAACTCCACTCAGTAAGGCACTGTTCCGACTGGGATTCGAACCCAGGACCTTCTTGCTGAGAAGCGAGAGTGCTATCCACTCAGCCACCGTGCCGCCAAAGTGGAGAGGTCCTTCCTCACGTGGAGGAGTTCAAGTATCTCGGGGTCTTGTTCACGAGTGACGGAAGGATGGAGCGTGAGATTGACAGGTGGATTGGTGCAGCGTGCGCAGTGATGCGGCCACTTTCGATTTACCGGTCAATTCTTGTTCCCTCCATCACCTCTGGTCATGAGCTTTGGATAATGACCGAAAGAACGAGATTGTAGATACAAGCGGTGACTGGTTAGGCACTCCCTTAAGGTGTTTTCACCCCGGACTCAACTTAGACTTGAAAAGCGTCAGTTTTGCACTGAAAATGAATAGTGAAGCGCGTCAGGTGACGCTGAGAGGCCCGGCTTCACTTGAAGCGCTTCAAAAGACGCAAGCATTATGCGCGTCACTTGAAGCTTTTGACACGCGTAATGCTTGCGTCTCTTTTGTCGTAAAAAAGTCCCTTAACGCCGAAGTTGAGAAAAGCTTTTGGAGCTTGACGCCGGGCTTCAACCAATCTGGAGACGAGGCGCAGCAGCAGCAGCAGCAGCAGCAGGGCTGTCATGTAGCTGCTACTGCTTTTTCATTGTCATTATTGTTATTTGTAATATTATTTGTATAAATAGTAACGTTCTTAAAAAGTAAGTAACACAATCAATGTACATATTCTGTGAAGTTAAAGTAATTTATTTAGTATAAGAACAAGCTAAAGCTGGCTCAGACACAGCAGACTGAAAGACAGGCGCTCCTCCGCGGGAATCAGTGCGAGCTCCAGGCGGGAGCGAGAGAGAAGCTCCTCCCACCCGGCGTCAGGAGCTTCAAGCATCAAGGGGCGTTCACACCGGACCCAGCGTCAAATATTGCGCGTCAAAAGCGTTTTGAAGCTATTGGTCTGAAAGCACCTTTAGAGATAGGTTGAGGAGCTCAGTCACACGGAAGGAGCTCGGAGCAGAGCCTCCGCTTGTCGACTTGTCGAACCTCCGCTTGTCGACAAAAGCGGCCGTAGCCCCTTTTGTGTATTTTTTACCAAGGGGGGTACTTTGACTAATTATTTCTCAAAATTTCCACAATAAAAGTTACAGTAGACCAAAAGTGACATGTTTTGACCATTTTTAGGCTATTTTGGACCAAAATGGCTACTTTAAATCAATATTTCTCAATAT
The DNA here is from genome assembly GCA_964034765.1 of Knipowitschia caucasica. Lineage (NCBI taxonomy): Eukaryota > Metazoa > Chordata > Actinopteri > Gobiiformes > Gobiidae > Knipowitschia > Knipowitschia caucasica. The sequence goes on from OZ035826.1 coordinate 27,011,114, forward strand.
TTCTACAGTAAAAGTTTCTGGTCTTTGATACAGTGGTAGAGGGCAATCATGACGTCATGAATCCAGTGAAATTAGTCGCACACCTTTTTACAGTAAAAAGTTACAGTAGATCAAAAGTGATGTTTTGACCATTTTTAGGCTATTTTGGACCAAAATGGCTACTTTAACTCCATATTTCTCCAAATTTCTACAGTAAAAGTTTCTGGTCTTTGGTACAGTGGTAGAGGGCAATAATAAGGTCATGAGTCAAGTGAAATTAGTCGCACACCTTATTCCAGTAAATAGTTACAATACTTGAAAATTGCACTAGCGGACCAAATTGTGTACTTTATATATGTAAACAATAGAGTGGCTATCCTCCTGAGAACTCACAATCTGCAGGAGGAATCGTAGGGGGCTGGTGCTATGTGTACCGGGTGGCATCTCTATAAGGTTTTAATCACAAAAATGTGTCTCCCAGACCCCAGCGCGCTTTCTGTTCGATAAAAATGGGTGACTCCGAAAGGATGTTCCGCTGTTACCGTAAGTTCTCAAAGAAACGCGCACCGTATTTTCCCCGATGCGGGCCGCTGAAAGATGCGGCCCACTTTACCGCGGTAGTGTGCAGCGGGAGCCACAAGCGGTCCCACCGCTTCGCACAGCTCCTCAAATGTTGTGCGCGTCATTCTGAAGTTTTGGATCTATAGTTCCTCTGTGAAATCATGTACCACGACTTCCCAAAAGGTTCTCATCCGTATCCTCTCCCAAGTATGGAGATCGCCGCTCCATTACACTCAGAAGGAGATGCCGCCGACGCTTAATCCGGTTAGAGCCGCAGCAGAAGTCAAGACATTAATATATCTCACGTAAATCAAAGTGTTGTTTACTTCTGTTGCCATGTTGACGTACTAGAAGCTAGTGAATAAACGCGCGAAAATAGTGTATACTTATTCGAATATGTCTTAATGGAAACGGCCGTTTTTGCGAATTACAGGTTTATCAAATTTTGAAATGTATCGAAAAAGTTTTTACGCATTATTCAATGGAAACGCAGCTACTGTCTGTCGTGAGCCACTTGAACTCACTCTCAGAAGTTGATTAAAGCTGCACTAACTGACTTTATTTTCGTATTCATTACGAAAATGCTATCCATGTCCATGTAGTGCATTGGGATATACGTCCTTTTGAAGAATAATTAGCGCAGATTTGTGCTGGCGTGACATTATATTTTAGATCGAGTTTTGATGAAACAAGGAAGAGAATGTGTTTCGGGTCGCAGATTGTGACCAATCACAGCGGACCACTGGCCCCCACTTTCGTGAGAAATCTACAGGTCCGTTAGCACAGACAGCTGAGTTAGCACAACAAGCCGAGGAGCTAACCTGAAGCTTCGTGTCTTCATCACCGGTTACTGCTTACACAGCGAGACAGCCATCCAAAAGAAAGTCCCATTCCTCCGCGCTTCCCGGTTCTATCGCTCTATGGTCACGCCATCCACGTGAAAATCCATATCCATGTATTATCCATATTGGGAGACGCTAGCTCCGTCCCAACAGTGGGTGTGTGTGGGGGGCGATAGCTTCGTGGGTGCGGGGAGGGGAGCAGAAAGAGAGAGGCCAGCGAGTCCACGGCTTCAAAATCCCAAAGTCAGTTAGTGCAGCTTTAAGTTGATTTTACTTTAACTACAACCTCAAAGTAAAATGAACTTAATGTATCAAATGAGGTGAACTTTTCATCAGTAACTTCTGGAAGTGAGTTCAAGTGGCTCACAACAGACCGTTCAAGTTCCAACTTTCAATTTTATACATAGTTCCCAAAGACCAATGAATGTCACATGACCTCCTCGGAGACGCCATCTTTGATGGCACGCTGCTGTGTTTGTGCATTCCATTAAACAGAAGAATGAGAATAAATGTAGATATTCAAACGCAAATTGGAAAAAAGGGCTACTTTTGAGCAAATAATTGTATATTAATACAATGGCACCACAGTTTAACGTGCTACGGACATGTTTTACATATTTGATCAAATTATGCAGCAAAAATTAACAAGCAATGCAAACATTTCTCAAAAACTTTAGATTTAATACCAGTTGGAGCTCCATTTAATTATTTTAATTATATTAACAATTAATTTAATTAATGCTAAGCCACACGGACACTCTGGATTGCGTAAAGAGCAGTTTTTATGTTTTTATGACACAGATCAGATTTTTTACAGAAGCAATGCTGTTTGTGAACATTGTTTTAGCCCACCATAGAACTATTATTATCTATTTAATACATTTACGTTGCCCTCGAGAGCCTCGGACGCGACACCGATCCTCCTCATAATAAAGTAATCTAACGCTAAATAATGAAACTCTCAAGTTACCAGATATCAGCATACACAAGTTAGTACTGAGTAAATTGACGTCTGTCAACACATTATAAGATACGATACGCACCTGACACAAAGTGCTCCGAGCATATTCTTGCGTGTTTTGAGGGAGTTTCTTGCCTGTTTATCTTCGCAAGCCATAACCTCCGTCGTTGTTCTGACAAAAGCTTAGTCTTCTCACATTCATGAAGTCTAATGATGGGTATACTGTAAAATCCAAGTTTAACTGAACCTCCGGCACGATTTGAACATCCATTGACCCAGCAGGAGATGACCATTTTCAACTTTATCACGACATTAACACGTTTCAGCTTCTTTTTCTATTGTTTTGCCCACAGAATGCCAACTCAAATGGCGCCGGGTCGGCAAATCCCCGTATGTAGTGACGTCATGTGGGAACTATGTATTGTCAGCTAATGCAAAAATCTTAGTAAGGTGAACAATTTTTAGTTATCGTTTTTACAGTAGCCCTTTCAAGGTTTACTTGAAATATTAGGTGTAGTAAAAATAAAATGTATTATTGTTCTTAGGTTATTGGCATAATCCAAATAACTATTCATGTTATAGAATTATTGTAAAAGGTATCTTAATTTGCCAATATTGTTATTAATCCATTTGTTTTATAAAGAGCTTGTTATTCTTTAACCCCATACACAGTGTTAATAAACTACAACTGTAGCCACGGCTGCCATGGGGCACACTGATAGGAACTACAGTTCAGTAACTCACCTCTTCCCCATCCCCGCCTTTTCAGTGGAGTACTGTCATGTCTTTGGCTCGGCTTCCTTTCACACCAAAGGATTTGCAACCAACCTCATAATTTCTGGGAAACGCCCTCTTGCAAATGTCATGCTTTATTCCTGCCAGGGTCTACTCGCCGAGCAATCTTTATATTGAGTTTTTTTCCATATTAAAGTATACCTTGAACCTGAAGCTCACAGTGGAAGTGTTCTCAGGTCAAGCCTTTTAGTTTCAGTTTTACAATATACATAACATTTGCAGCACTTTTTATGCACGTTACTTGGAACAGATCACTATAGCTAAAAGCAAAAAAGTGTAAATAAAAATACTTCTGTGTACTGAGTTGTTCACTCTGACAGTTGACCATAACTGTCTCAAAGTCAGGGTGATCCTCAGGCAGATAAGGTTAGATAAGTTAGGCAGTTAACCTTATCTGGTTTAACTGTAATCTGATTGAACCATGGATTGATCCATCTTGTTCGACTTCTGAAAAACACCAATTTAATTAAGAGTGTGAAGAATGCATATACAATGAATCATCTTTAAATCAATGTGTTGCTTCTATACACACAATGAACATGGACTATTCTAACTGGAAAACCCCTCATTGGTGTTATTTAGAGAACTTGATCATGAGTTTAAAATAAAGCATTTGAAGAATATCTGTTTTGTGTGAAATGAATGGTCCTTCTGTTTTACACATTGACTCACCCAGAAAGTTTTGGATCTACATTCAATGCTTTTTTGTGACTATCGTGTCTCCATGCCTATTGTAAACAGTAATGTTGCTGTTTATAATTTGAGGGGCATGTACAGATGCAGCACAAGAAAGACTATAAATTCTCCATGTATAAGACCTCTTATTCTTTTCCAGATGCAACTCGAAAAAACTCATCACTACTTTTCATCACATCTTTCAAAGCCTTATACAAAAAATAAACTAACACTGCTCTCATGTTCAACTCTGAGTGACAAAACTTTGTGCATGTCATGTGTGGAAAGAAGCTCGAGGAGGTAAGACTGATTCAATGTCAAGTAGGAGAAAAGGACATGAGCTGGAGTCAGAAGTCATTCACAACAAATTCTGGAGAACGTCTGTAAAATGTCAAATTTCTGAGAACCCTTAGGAGCTGAGAAAAATGTCACCAAAAAATTGATTCGAGGAGAAGCATTACAGGCAGAATACCCATAAAATATTACTTTCTTTGCACTCTATTATATCCAACTGGTCCTGATTTGATTATAAATAAGCAAGGATTTCTGGGTACTAGTCTTGTGATTGACCACAGAAAATAAGGCCATGGCAATATGCACCAAGCACTTTCACCTTCTCACCTAAGAGTGTGCAGATTCTGGGGCTTGAGTCAACCTGCAGGATTGGTGAACTGTGGAGTCACTGCTCATCATGCATTCTACTGATAACACTGTAAAATATGATGCAGTTCATAAAAACAAACTCAAAGAAATATAAGATTGATTACACCGCTGCTGCTGTGCTTTAAAATACTAAGTTAAACGCTTGAATAGTTTTAAAAAAGCTATTCAGGTGGGAAATAAATACATAAAAGTAGATTAAATAAATACAAAACCCATATATTGACCAACATGTGAATTGCGTCTTGGTCTGACCGGATTAATCTTAGTCTTGTCTTGGTCTTAACCCCCTGGGGGCCTTAACTACTAGAACAAAAGAACAGATTACAATGACATTCTTTACACACATTTTATTATCCTAATCATTGTGCACCCTGCAGTGTCAACACTTCAATTGCTTAATTTACTGACTTTGTATAATACAGGGATTATTTACAAATTGTGATCATAGATATTACACAATCTAAACAGGAAATGTAAAACATGCAGATACACATCAACAATACATGTGTGGCCAAGAGTGGGTTTGTCAAAATACCTCCAGCAGCAGAGACAGTGTATGTTCTGTTCACAAAGGCAAAATATGATGTTATTTTAAGACGGTTTCAATTCATGGAGCTTAATTTTGGCAGACATTCATATCATGAGATCCCATAACCACTGCTCAAGTCAATGACGCTTTTCTTCTTTAGCTGCTTACTGCAGGCTACATGAGCCCTGTACTTTCACCCGGAGTCAAAACTGTTGCTTTTTGAATTATTCAAGTATAATGAGAAAATAAATAAAATATACAGACGTCTGTTGTTCCTGTTCAGAAATTACCGATCCGTATATAAACTTCATTGTCCCTGATGAGTAGACTTCGCTTCACCATCAGAAGACATACATGCATTTCCAAATGTTCTGACTTCTGCTTCCGCCTGTGCGGTTGGCTACAATCACAAAAAGAGAACTTGCAGGTGTTCTTTCCTTGAGCTCCAATCATGTTTCTCCAATCATGTTTCTCCCTGAAACAGTCAAATGTTAGACCCCGAAGCACCAGGAGCACAATATAAATTCCTGTAGCGTCTTGCGCAGCTCCTGGCTGCGGTATGCGTAAATGAGTGGGTCAATTAACGAATTACAGATAATAAGGATGAGAAACAAATTGAAGTTTCGGAAGTAACAGTTGCAAAATGGGCTCGTGGGACACGTGAGGATAAGGATGAGATGGAGGAAGAAGGGCCCCCAGCACACAATAAAGACCCCTAACAGAATAGTGAGGGTGATGGCACCCTTCATACTTGTGGACTGACGCCGGTTCTTGTTGAATGCTACGATGCGACGTGAATGTACGTGCGCCAGTAGGAACATGTGCAGATAGAGCACGGCATTGAAAACCAGAGTAATGCAAAAGAAAGTGACGAGACACACGATGACAGCGTTGTCCTTGTGGTACACGATGAAGAGGATGCTGGACGTGATGCTCGCAAGCCAAACCACCACGATGATGGCCGTGGCGCGCTGGGTGGTCATGATGTTGTGGTAACGCAGCGCGTAAAAGATGGTTATGTATCGGTCGGCGGCAATAGTGCAGAGAAAGGACAAAGACGAAAGCACGGAGCTGCAGATCATCACATCAATGATGTCGTCCAGCTGTTGCAGCATCTCTGAGTGCACTACCAGCAGGCCGTTGTCGTGCAGCAGCATGAAAATAGTTTCAACAACATTACTGACACTGACCAGCATGTCAGACACGGCCAGGCAACAAATGAAGTAGTACATGGGCGAGTGTAGGTTACGATTCTTTATTATAGCCATAACCACTAATATATTTTCAACCAAACTGATGAGACCCAGCGCTAGGAACAGCTGCTGCGGGATTAATATCTGCACGCAGCCCAGGGAATTGTGCTCCCCCATAGAGGAGTTTGTTTCGTTATCTTCCAAATAGTCATTAATTGAAGAGAAATCCACATGGAGGATGGGGTTATATGATCCGTTGGGCATTTTAAAGTATTCTGAACACAGCGCCGTTTGGCAAAAGTGGACGTGGGGCCCCCCACGGCAGGCTTGAAAACAGGAGAACTTCCAAGAAAGTTTCAGAATCAACTGATTCAGGGACGATCACCAAGACATCAGCATCGCTTAAACACCAAACTATCAACATTCGTCGAACAAATGCTTCCACTTCCAAATGTGAAAGACGGAATTACGCCCCAAATAAAAAAAGTTATTTTGTTGTTCTTGTAAGACTTGCTTCACTGAAGAATGTTATGTTTAAAAGGCGCGTTTTATGCTCACTCGTGCGGACAATGCGTTGTGCCCAGACCTTGTGCGTCTTGAGTGCCCTGTCCTCTGGGAGCAGATGGCTCAGCTCCTCCTCCTCACGACGGTTCTCTAGTGGGCTTGTCCCCACGATGACACATCTCCAAAACCTCCACATTATGGCCAAACTCACTTGAATAGCCACTTATTTATTGTCTATTAGTGCATCCCAAATGTTATCTGTGAAGAAAAGCACAAAAACACCACTAAACATTGAGATTTTTACCAATACTGAAAGAACAATTTTCAAATGAATAAACAAAAAACAATCACTATCAATCTTGTAGAGCGCTCACCTTTTTAGCTGAGAGAACCAGACATGTCTCCTACTTTAAAATGTATTTCTGTGGAAGCTTTTTTTTTTGCTGTGAATATGTTTGAGTTTTTAAAAACGAGATCAACACATTTAGAGTGTAATATTAGTCTTAGAATGCATTATTTTGTTTAATAAAATATTTAATAATACGTTTTTTTTTTACAAGAAATCCAGTCCAAACAACACTCTTACTATTGATGCCTAAACTAAAAGATTTATCTGAGAGCCAGACACAATCATCGAAAAAGTCACATCTGGCTGCTCCCAGTCAGGTTCCTGACCTCTATCGCACAAGGGATTTAATAGTGAACATTAAAATGACAGAAGGCATTAAAAACCATCACACCGGATATTAAAAACATACAAATTAAAATAAATATTAAGATCGGGGTATTAAACATAAAGAATCACAACGCATGAAAACAATCCTTCAGTTGCATGCCCAAACAAACAGAACTGTTTTTAACCTGGATTAGAATGCTGTCACTGAAGCCTGACTCACATTTTCAGGATGACGAAAACAGCAGAACATTGAGGTACTCTCTAACCCAAAGAGATGCTCTCTAACTAACCAGAAACAATTTTGCCAAATTGAACAGTAGTTAAGTTTTAAAGCAGAGAAAAGTCAAATAGCGTAATATGGGACATTTAAACCAATTTAACACAGTTCCAGTGATGTCCACCCAGGCCTCTCTTCTCAGAGATGATCCTTCAAAAGCAGCACTCGGATCTAACATTATTTAAGATAAGATTGAGACTTTTTCAGCGTCAGTGTTCAAATAATGTCCAAGTAAATTTTTATTTCTATTTATGTGTTTATCTTTAATCCCCCGAGGCAAAGGCATCAAAGGACAAATGTTAGTCTTTAAATCTTTCAAAATAAAATTCTGTGCCAGTTACAAAACTCTTACGTTTCCAGGCGGCAAGTGGTTCACTGCAGACTCCTGAGCCACAGATATAATACCCTTTCTATACTGCAATGGATCACATGAAAACTTCACAACCTCAGCCTTAGCTCCAGGTGAATGGAGAACAATGACATCATTTTGCAGTGAAGCGCAGTCACACTGGGCGGTCATGTGGAACTCTGAGAAACAGGGTCGATGTAGATACACGGATTTGTCCACTGTCCTTGTATCTTTTTCCCTCTTCTTTCAACTTTGGACCTTAGTTAAAACCAAAACATTCCAACCCATTTGTCATCTTACAAATACATTTGTTTTTATTCAGTCTCAATTTCATGGTTTGTGAATCAACAATTTGACTGTAAGTTTGTTAGGAAAAACAACATTATTGCCTTAGGTCAACAGCGCAACAAAACTGGTATCTCCAATGATCATGTTGACCATTCGCAGATTGTATAATGTAGTAATTAGATCTAATTTCAAGCATAAAACATACTGGTTTCAAAAAGTCACTGCAATTAATATCAAAACCTTTGTTGCCCTTGTCTTGCTCTACATTTAAGCATATGCAGGTGTTTCTCCTTCAGTTGTGTTTCAGCCGCTGGGATTTGGGTAGAGACAAGACCAGCTATATTTAACCAACGCTTTGATTGAGAAGTGAGAAAATATTTATTATTATATTACCATTATGTCTCCATTGTTTCTCTAATAAAAATATACCCGCATGAACAATTGAAAAACTTTGAAATTAAAAATTGAAAAATCTCAAAAACTGCTTTACAGGATGGTCCAAAAGTTAGCTCTTGGCCCAACTCTGCCTTCCAGATGCGTGTCAATGCTGAGGGGAGTATTCTTTTCGGACCAGCTTAGTTTAGTTACTGTGGACTTTTGAACTCACTTATGTGGCACATGAATGGGACTTGTTCCAACTAACGCATCGCATATGCATTTTTTCACAATTTCCTGCGCCCATTTGGAATCCACCCACGTTTGTGGCACATACATTTCTACAGAGGAAATAAGCAGCATTATATCTTTCAATATTTATAGTCAACAGTATGTGCAGCATATATAGCGTTCCGGCCAATATATGCTGTTTTTATTTTGTTAGATCGCCCCCTGTGGTGCAGAAAGGCTCTCCAGAGCTGATGATGTAGCACAGTACTGCTTCCCAGTGTGCTTATGTGAACAGCAGTGAGCCACACTTAGGAAGTGCAGGGAATACACATGACTCTGCTAATACCAGAGCAGAGTTTGTGGACTTTTTATTAAGCATATTATTGTCGAATAGATTGGATTTACCAGAGTGCTTTGATCAACGATCAACAGTCAACAGTAAGTAAAAGACCTCATCATTAAATTAAGTTTCTATTGCTTTGGCGCAATCATCTATTGGTGAAGTGAAAACATGCAGCTTATGTTCAAGTATGTCCTATAAGTGGACAAATTTACTTTCTCAAAATGTACTTATGCAGTTTATATACAGTAGATGAGCTTAGTCAAAGTACTGTACATTTCTGTCCCAATAGTTTGTTTCATTAACATTATGTAAACTATAAGTTTTGTTCCTAAAGCAGAAGGTTCAAACAAAGGACATATACATTCTTTCCGCCTCAAAAATAGCTTCTTTTCCACTGTCTTTCAGTCCCTCAACCAATCCCTGATGTGAATGCCCATGTTTATGTTTATATTGTTCTCTGTAACTATCACAGTTGAGCGATGAGCGTTCCTGCTGTACCGGAAACAAATTCCACCAACTTGTGTGGTCATTAATAAATTATTCTGATTCTGATTCATATGATAATGGTTTGTTTAATCAATATCTCAGAACTACAAAAAACAAAACCCGGTTGTTCAGTGTCCCTCAGTTTGATGTCCATGAAAGACATATGTATCCTCATGATTGTATGATCCACCTCTGTCTCAGTCCCACTCCTCGTCATCCCTGTCGGGGTTATCTTCCCTCGGAGGCTCTTGAAATCGTATGTTAAGCAACATGTCTCTCATTGCTACCATCAGGCGATTCACTTCCTGGTTCAGTTCTTGTCCTGCCCGAGCTACTTCCTGATCATCACCTTGTCTCTGTCCATCCTGAAAGAATTACAAAAAAAGGTTGAGCAAGAGTCAAATAAAACGGCAAAAAAGAATGCTAAACGTAAAGGAATCCAAATATGAATTCAGAATCAAATAAACCATGAGCTACCCTGAAGCTAAGGGTCATGTTCAATGTAACAGACTCCACTGTCAATGTTTTAAGACATGTAACTTTATTAAACCCTAATCGTATTATTCTTATCCATGTTTCATCTTTCCTTTCGGATGACATGGTCAGGATGTGAGCAGCCCTAACGGAAACATGCCTCAGTCTAAAACTATTATGACACCCCAGCACATTTTATTAATCTATGATCACTATTAGCAATTAACTAAAATGATTCTTGCTGGGTTCACTCGGGCTGCACAATTCTACATAAATGTTTATAAATTGTGATTACTATTTGATGACGATTCTGTTATGAAGCTTGGATCATTTTCAAAGTGCACAAAGAGAATTAAAATTTGAGGGAAAACTGAAAGTTTGTTAAAGTAATTTCAACAAATTTAATTCAATACATTAAAATCTCACTTAAAATCCAACTGTCCGTAAAAGTAAGTTAGATAAGAGATCATAAGACTGGACTTGCCGTGTCATCAGATAAAAAAGTGAATATGCAAGAGAAAAGCGTGTGTAATATGTGCAGTGATCCTTGTATTTCTAATCTGTTTCAGAGCTGTAAACACAGAATTTATGTAATCTATATTAGATTACATAAATAAATAATAATTACATAATAAATATTAATCATACATAATAATTTAACAATTATTTGCGCAACAAAGCAGCAATAAGAGAGCGCTTTTATCAAATCAGTAGAAATACTTACTTGAAGATTGAAATTGGGCAACAACGACCGAAAGAATAGGGACAAAGTGCTCTCATTAGATGCTCCAGCATGCAGTCTAAAATGCAAAAGAAAATGATCACATTTGAATAGGAAGTACACAGTCGTTTTTCTAATGATAAATACTACTGCCCATACCTCTCGGGTCGTGTGTATGATATAATGGAATCTAAAGGTGGTAAAGGATCAAAACCCATCACTGGTTGAGTGGTCACCTCCTAAAGCCATGACAACAAACAAGAAGTGAACAATCACTTAAAGAAATAAGCCACATGAGAAATAATCAACATTATTAATTCAATTTGAAGCTTACAAGAGGCAGACTGGACGATGCCCCCTTTACTTCTGAAAGGAGAACATGTCGATGGATGTTCCTTGGTGCACTCTGGTATCTCTGCTTCCTCCTGAAATATTTTTGTTTAGGCAATTATAAGATAAGAATGAGGAGAAAATAAAAGTAATTAACTCCAATCTCACTTGTTTTGGTAATCTTCCACCAAAGGGTCTTTGACATCTACTCGATGAAGAACTATTTGAACATTGGTTTCCAGCCACTGCATCACTCCAGCCTCTTTCCAAAGGGTGAAACTTCGTCCGACAAATAGTGCTGTCAGTTCAGCCAAAGCTTGTGGTTGCCTTTAAGAGAACGTTAACATTGACATTTCTGCTACAGTACCAATTCACATTTTATAATATTCTGTGATTATTAGTCCAGGCAAAAAAAAATTAATAGGACTTTCAGTATGTTATTCTGGACACAGTATTTTAACACAGTTATTTCAGTACAATTAAATTGATAGTCTGAACTTTGTCAGAAAAAAGAAAGAGAGATACATGATTTGAAGAAGAAAAAAAAAACGACCCAAGCTCCCTCCCCCTTCCTTTCTGATTGGTCTTGAAGCCGCGCCTACTTCCGCGCACGCGCCAGGTCAATGGTCCAAGACGTGCAGAGTAGAGATTATTATTTTAAATATTCAGATATATCTGAATATTTAATCATAATTTATTATACCGCTCCTCACAGCAGCCGAACGCTCCATTGATTTGAATGTAATTTCAAAACGTTCTACCGATTATTATTTCTTGATAGCGGACGTCTCAAACCAAAAATGGCCGCTGTCCTTTGGCAACGCTTGTGCTTGTACTTCAGGTGTGTAAAATACTAAGATTACTCCGGACAGTAGTTTATACACTACACACAAAGGGCTTTCAGCGCCTGTCACTTATTACTACTGTCTCTGTGAGAGAAGCTATCGAAGCTAGCCACGCTCAATAAACAAATGTCAATCAATCAATAGCACATTTAAATGTTAATCAGAGAATACATTATACATATAGATTCTTAAAACATGTGCACGGAGGTTTTCAGAGTTATACTGTTTTAATGCGGCAAAAAGCGATTGCGGTAAACCCGGAAGTAACTATTAACATTAGTAGAACATTTTAAGACACATTTGAAGAGGATCTGATTATAGATTTAGGTTAAGTTTATATACTCTCCGCTGATGTTCACAATTCTTTGTTCTCTTTTCATGGAGTTCCAGAGAGTTCTAGTTAGTTAGCTAGCCTAGTTGTTAGCTGTTGCCCGACTAGCCACGTCGCGACGAAACCTTTAGGAACTAACTACTTAATATATATCATTTAAAAAAGATAATGGTCATTACAACTTCGAATATTAAGGGTTGTCTAATATTCGTTTGAAATATCCATCCATCCATCCATTTTCTTCCCCTTTATCCATTTCTGGGTCGGGGGGGTGGCAGTCAGAGCTGCACCCAGTACACAGAGCACCAGCCCCTCACTGATCCTCCTGCAGGTGGTGAGTCCACAGGAGCTGAGATCTTTCAGTGGGAGCTTCAGGCAAAGTGGGGTTAAGTGTCTTGCCCAAGGACACAACGACAGCAGTCATCAGTGGGAGTGGTGAAGTAGGTCTTATGGTGGGCTTGAACCCACAACCTTCAGGCCCAAAGGCCAATGCTCTACCAACTGAGCTACTGTCGCTACTGTCGTTTGAAATATCATATATATATATATTATATATATACATACACTTAAAAATCAAATTATATACGAGCACGAGTGCGATGATTGACAGCCCTTGGCATCACTTGATTGGTTAAAGTGGACGGCATCGTGGATTGTGAGCAATAGCTAAAATAAGGAAAGGCGGGACTTACCCGTAATATCATAATTTTATTTTATATCAACATTTAAGGCCAGGTGGTCAATTTAATACAATTCTTAAAATGTAAAATTCATTTAGAGTTTCAGACCATCACTTTTAAGTATTCATGGAAAGAAACATTTGTTGTATTAAGAACATTTCTTAAAAATACATGTTCAATATATTGGAGTATAAAAGTTGAGCAACTCTTTCTTAAAAAAATAAGGCGTGTGTGGTGTAATCTTCAAAGAAACTTGCAAATACAGAACCAACCAGGATTTCTTGTGTTGTTCTGGAAACCGTGGCAAGAAATACTACATTTAATATTACATATATAGTACAGGTAATTTGCCTGTAGTATATGTGCAGTATAAATATATATACCCTATTTGAGTCCTTGAGCCAAAGAAAGCATGTGAGGTCACTGTGGTGTCCGGCTGCACCGTACAGAGATCCAACAACGGCATCAGGACTGAAGAACCACAAAACAGAGCATGTCATTTCCACATCATTAACAGTTTGTCATATTTAGGCAGACAAACCTCCAGGAAACATTATGAGTGCATCTTGCAGCCTCAGGTCTGCTTCACGCCTGAGTTTGTCACTTTCATCCGGGTCCATATCTTCCTGTTGGCTCAATTGGAAATGGCAAAGGGCAATAGAAAATGCAAAATTTGGCAGCTGAGATAGATTCCGGTGCTCCTAAAAAAGTATAAGTAAACTATGAATTAGTTTGTGATTCAGTGTTATTATACATTTAAAAACAATACCGTATACCTCCCAGTCATGGAACAACTGGACGAGACACTGGTATTCTCTCGACCGCAGCATAAGGAAATCAATGAGCAGCAGCATGCACAAAGGATCAGAGTCTGGATCCAAACTAAAAAAATAAAAAAGTGTTTATGATATAAAAATACATATAGAACAATATATGTTGTGTATGTGTTGTGTGTCATAACTGCAAAAAAACTAGCAAAAAAACAATAACAGTTTGTTTCTATGTAGTATGCTGTCCCCAGCCCAGTTGATCAAGTTTCAAGACTTCATGACAGTGACACAAGCAGAGTCTGCACACAGCCTCTGAACTCACAAAAGTCAAACTCGAAATACAACATAATGCTATCAAGAGTCTGTTTTAAATCATGTGGCGGATTAAAACCAACTTTTATCAGTGCCGCCTAAACATGGACAGCCGTCAACTTGTATTTCAGCAATAAAGCCAAGTGCAATTACAGGCCAGACCGATGTGGTTATGATGTCAGGACGCAGGAGATCAAAATGGGAGATAAGGTATGTCCATCGTGTGCAAAATAAACATGTTACATAGAATATACAATAAAGAGAACATTGACATTTCAGAATACATATTCAGTCTAGTTTTTGGAAAGTGAAGGCAATGAACTCTATCAACTCCTTTACACAACAACATTTTGCCCTTGATAAAAGGTGATATAAGCTGCAAACACTGTTCCACAAATACACACATTTAAAGCACTCACCCACATTATCCCTAGCGTCTAACCTCAATAGAATGCCTCTTAAGTCTGATGACTGTACTCTATGGTGGGTTTTTTTCATGAATACAATAAGGAGGCACTGTGGTAAATGTATCAGACCATATTCAAATAGTAGGACATTGAAAAAATTAAAATGTTTTTGCCAGTACTTGTGATATAAAGTATATTGTACCTTAGGATTAATTTGCAATATTCCAATGCTGTCCGTGGGCATCCCCTCTTCTCCAAAAACATCATGTGCTTATAGAGGGCCAAATAAAACGCTCTAGAAAAAAGTGAAATTTAACATACACTGTTTTTTTTCCACCATTGTGTTTTATAATGAACCGACCTGTTCTCTGGTCTGAGATAATCCAGTCTGCTCGTTCCTGAGGTCAAACTGAACAGAGGATGAAAAGCACATTCGAAGCTGTACAACGCCCTCTCTGAAAAATAATATGTTCCCTTTAACTTTATTGCCCACCATAGTGGAACGTCGTCTTTGGTCAATCACATTTGTCAACCAAAAATGACGATGACACGGTTTTTTGGATCAATGTATATATAATCTGCATGACTAAAAAAACAATAATAACATTGAGACATCAAGGGAGGGGCCTGGAAGCCCTGCAAAAAGAAACCTTTGATTTTCCATTTGATTACGTTTGATTACATTTGGTTCTAGCGACCATTGTGTGCTATATACATAATTTTCTTTTGTTTTTAATTTTACTATATTTGTCTTTTAGAAATACTAACATCACACATACTCAGTCGTTTTCAAACACAACTAACAAAGAGCCTTTTTAATACGAACACTTACTGTACCTATAAGGTCTCGGGCCATCTCCTGATCCTCTTGTATCCGGCAAACATCTGAAAGCTGCAGTAAAGAGTCGATGTGGTAGGGGTTCAGCTGAAGCAGAGCCTATATAGACAAACACACAACATGTCTTAATGTGCAAAAAATGACATAAATGAGACGAGTTAAGACAACAAGACCTCACCACAATGTTGTTTGGGTCCATAGACTCTACTGCATCCAAAAACTTGAACTGGACTTGTTGGTATTCACGGTTGTGCTCAAAAGTTAAATAGTGAATGTTGTCTTTTGACAGGAGCAAGGACATGGAAATTCCTTGGAAAAACACAAAGCAAATCCCAAATTACAATACAGTGTTTTTTTTCAAACTAAATATATATAGACTCTATATCCATTTTCTGTTTTAGATAAGATGAAGTATGAGAAATCTTAATTACTCTTGTGATTTGTTTACAAAAACAAAGTTTACCAGAGCGGCTAAAGCGGGGCCAACTGTCTTTGGGACTGGTCATCCATGTGCTTCGGTGAAAGTGTCTGTTTCTCTGCCGTGGTCTGTTAATGGAAGATCAATACAACACATTTTAGGCAAGTGAACCCTTACAAAAAACATTTACACAAACATTTTGTGTAAATGACTTTTTGACCCTTTGTTGCATTGACTACTCAATAATTAATACTGAATGGCTTCACACTTTGAGAAGATTTAAGTAATAAAATGAAAGGGCTGCTTGCCTTTGGTCTCCGAGAACAGCTCTTGCCCCGAAATATCTCTTCAGCTCAGTTTCTGGGTTGAGATTCCTAGAAATTTGTAACACAAAATTCATAACACAATGGTTACTTCTTATTGCTGACTTGAGGCCTCTTAAGCCACACACCAATGCTTATAGAAAAATAGTGTGCAGTGCCAAAACCGACATTGACTTTAAAGTACTACAAAATACAGTTTTGTTCGTACCTGTGTTCAACGTGAAGCACAGTTCTTCGGTCTGGGCCTCCGTAACTGTCACTTTGCAAACTATGACTATGAGAATGTTCCAAGTTTTCCAATATCAAATCAATGTTTGCATCTGCTGCCGTGTCCTGAAACCATGTACATGTAATTACAATGGAACATTATGACTTGAAAAATCTTCTCATATACCTGTCCATTTTCAGATGAGGCTTTATTCTTTTTCTTTTTCCTCTTTTTCTTTGCTTTATCTCCGGACTAAAGAGATATAAAATTATGTATGTGTAAGATTTACAGTCTGTAGGTGCTTGCTGCTTCATTACCTTTGATGCTGGGGCTTCATGACAAAACTCTTTCCTCTGCTGGTTTTTAGTGAGTTCATCTGTGTTTTCAGAAACATTGTTTTCATCAGGTGCGATTTTCTCTGCTTCAATGTCTTCATCGCATATCTATTAAAACAAACAGAAAGACAAAGGTGAATGACAATTGACAGAAGTAAAATAATTTATGGAAAAGCTCAGTAGTAATGATCAGTAGTCCTCTCTCTATTCTACTTTTTGAGTGTTTCACATTCCATAAATTAAAAAAAAAAAAAAATCAACTGGTGGCTAGAGAGATAAGATATTATAGCAAGTATTTGATGTCCTGTATGTGCGTGGCGTCTTCAAAACATCCTTCCACTTTATTTTGGTTTAAGTAAAGTTTATTCACGCTTGTGTTCGTGATAATTGCTTTGTAAAAAAAAAAAAACATTCGATACGCATTACAAAATACTTAGTCACGGCTTGTGTATATACTGATATCTGAAAGTATCCAATCGTGTTTGGGCTTTTATTACACGTGTACTGACTCCGTGTTATGTAAACTCTTTGAGCTAACAGCCTTCTTAGCATCGTCAAGTCGCCATAAAGATGAAAACGCCATGCCTTGTAATTACCACTTCATAAATGTTGCTGAAATTCTTCTGAGCCTTGTTCTTTGCTTTTCGGCGGCTGTTGGACAGAGAGGGAGCACTGGCCGAGTCTGAGTCCTCTTCAGCGGGCTCCTCAAAGCCGTGCTCTGCTGTCATGTCCCCGGGCCCAAGTGTCTCCTGGCCCCGCTGCTTCCCCTTCAGCCTCCGCAGAGCCCGAGTGGACATGATTCACACTAAAGCCTTTTAACTACTTACAAAGCCCCATAACCAAGCAAACAGGAAAAGCCCATGGGATATTATGGGATAGCCATGCATCGACACTGTTCTTCTGTGACAACGTGAATACAACTAGTGATCTCCTGCCAACCACTGCCCCCTATCGGCCAACCACGCACACGACAAATACGCACTCCTTATGTCTGGATCGATAATAGATCCATGGTCTGTATATACAATCCCCCAATCACAAAATTATCCTTCCAGAAGATGTATTAGGCTCACAACAATAATCATTTACATTTAGGTACACTGAGAATAAGTAACAAATGTACTTGTATACATGAACCATTTGATAAAAATAAATTAAACAATGAAACAGAAGTAACACTATAAAAAGATTATAAAAGGAATCACTTAAGATTTCAATCGTATTTAATAGTTGCAATGCCACAACTTAAATTACCCATAGCATTCACATATCCAAGCACTAAAACATGTATATAAAAAAAATTACATACTAGGAAGCTATATAGCTTTTAAATGAGGTTCAGAATTTCCTTCACTTTATCTAACCATGCTGTATTGTTGAGAGCATGTTAAACAAGAAGTGTAACAGGTTGATGTCTCAAACATACGCTGTATGGTCTGAAATGAGGAAGTGTTTCCACATTTTGAAATACTTCACTGGTCAACTGCAGGCAAGAGAAAAGTGCAAAAAGAAGTTCATTGTTCGTTAAGATCACATGTTTCTTTATCACAACAGGCCAAGATTTTTAACCAGTAACAATGGGAGCAGTATTGCTTCAGTTTACAAAGGGAAATTCTAATCTAATGAAACTGTCAATGTGAAAAAGAGGAAGTGGCCAGTCATCTAAAAATAAAAAAAATTAAATCATTGCATTAAAACCTCAAAAGACCTCAGTAGCATCATTTATATTAATCATTGTGGTCTTGTTACTCAAACAGTACAGCAAACATTTTACTTGATAAGATCCAATCTTTTGGCTGGTATTATGTTGATGGCATCAGTCTCCCCGCAATAGCAAACACAACATAATTATGATAGAAAATGACCCCAGTGAAGTTAGAGATGTTACTCTCTAACAGGGAGAGGGTTATCATAGGCAGCAGCCTCCAAGTCTTCCACTCTTTTCCTGCGCATCTCTGGAGGAGGCCGGGGCGGGGGGTTCGAGGGGGGACTTTTAATGCTCTCTGCTGTGGGTTTTGGGGATTGTATTCGAGGAAGAATTGGCTCCCAGTGTTCACCACGTATAGCTGCCTAAGTTTAAAAGAAAAAAAAACATTTCATTCTACCAGCACACAACATTTCTACAGTACGAGGTGGCAAATGTTAGTGTAGTATGTATATAGAAATACATACATCTTACACAATGTTACTGTTCACATAACATTCATATCATACATTTTGTATATCTCAAAAACATTGAATAATTAGCTGATTGTTTTGGCCTCATATCCATTTAATTTGGAAAATGTGTACAGTAGCTTATATAATGGATAAGAGAAATTGAATAAAAAGAATAATACTAAATATGTATAAGATACAAAGATATTAGGTCTGGAAGAGTTGAAGCACTTGGTCCTTTCATTGTGGGTCATGTCTCAACTGAACTACCAGTAATCACAATGCTCAAAGAGCATTAAACTCTTGCCTAACAAAAATCTTGCCTGTCCATAATAATTGATATCTATATGTTAACAAAAACTATAAAACTTACTCCCAGGTATATGAGACTTGCAATCCCGAGGCAGACACACCCAAGAACAGTAGACAGCATAAAGCCACCAGGAACACACAACCTGCGAGAAATTATAAACCATCCATCAGAACAGATTTGGCATTTAATTGGGCATGAAATAGGACCCACTTACGCTGCATGTAAAAAGGCTCGAACGTAGTAATTTCTGGTAAGTGGTCCAAAAGATTTAACACAGACAGTAAAGCAGTACTGGCCCCTAAAAAGCAAAGACACAATATTTGATGATTATTCTAATAAACATAGATGTGAACACAGCGACATACTCACGTCCTCTCCACACTTGTGCCTTTGGACCTCTTGCCTCTGGGATATTCAAGGAGACACACAAAGAATCCGGCAGCACTGCACTAATGTTAAGGTTTTCAAATATTTGCTGGCCACATTCTCTTGCGTTTAATAACTTTGTCCAATTAGCAGGAAACAAATGATTTTAAGCAGCACTTCAACCTTTAAGGATACACAGCATAAGCTGCAAACTCCCAGCCTCTGAATTGCCCTGCCACCCCCACGATACCACCTGTGAGGAGAACTGTAACATACACAAAACAAGAGGATCAGATTTCAGCTAAAAATAATAAATGAATAAATAACTTCAATTACACGCTCATTATTAATCAGGTATCACTCCAAGTTGCCCTGTTTTACACACACTACTCACTCAGTCCGGCAGCTAGAGCCTGCTCGTTGGCCCACATCGCCCACTCGATTGCGCCCATGCTAAAAGATCAGTGTCCACTCTTCAAACCAGTGAAGATCCACAAACAGCGATTGAAAATTAATGAAACGAGGAAGCAGGTTCACAAATGTGAGGTGTATTGTTACGTCATGCAGCGTGGGAGGGGCTATGGGCATTCCCACTTCCTCGTCACGTCCATAGAGCGCAGACAGGGCGGGGCTCCACTCCCACTTGTCACTCCAGGTAAACAAAGGGAGCACAAAGCTCTTGGATGTATTATAAAGAAAAAAATAACAGTTATGTCAGACACTACGAAGGCCCTTAAAAACTAAATTTTCACCACCTGACCCTTTATTATAATTTAATGTTTACATACCAAAAAGTTATCTTAAATTAAACAGCCTAATTATGTATTGTAATGTAAACTAAACATACTGTAACCACTACTTACAAAATGGGTATTTGGCTTCAGGGTGGAATTTCAGGATATTTTTGTCTTTTAATGTTGTTTTATGTCTGTATTTGTCTGTGCACACTGGAGACTTTTGCTAATGTATTCCAATGTGTTTTTTTTTTACTGCAAATGGCAAATAAACTGAATCTGAATCTGAGTTCAAATCCATGACAACATTCATATGTGAACATAATGTGTCCATCTCAGCAGTCCAAAGTTTGTTTTTTATTTTATTTGGTGTTGTTGAACTAGGAAACAGCTCTTGCATAACCAGCAAGACAGGTCACCCATTGAGCATGTTTGGGATGCTTCAGTTTAAATATCCAGCAACATTACATGACCATTGAAAAGCCATGAACATTCTCGAAGCCACAATAAACAACCTCATCAACTCTGAGGTGTAGCATGAGGGAAATTGTGGTAACACCAGATACAGACCGCATTGTCAGACACCCCCACAATAAACCAACCTGAATATCTGACTTTTTATTGACACCCCAGGGCACCTGTACCAATCAACATCTCGAATGTCTAGTCTCAACAAAGAACTGCTCACTGAGAGTCTAGACTGAGACATTCAGACCCAGGACTCTTACAAAGTCATACTGTAGCTCAAAACTGAGAAAGTCTAATTATTTTTTTCCTTTTTGCCAAAATGTAGGGAAAAAAAATCAGATTCATACCCGAAACATTACAATTAGTTCAAATTTATCTCATCCAACTAAAGGATTTAAATTATCAGTGGATTTTATCCTCTGGTCTATGCTAAATATACTGACTAACCAGTATGTTTACCCAACACAATGAATATAAATATTATGCAAAATGTGAATTTATTAAAACATCAAACGTCTTAAAATACAATGTCATACATTTTAAAAAGGGCTATCAAAAAATTATTATAATAATACACAAAACATTATGCATACACTTTATAGCAGTCTGGTTAAGACACTGCACAAATCACTGCACTCACTGATTTGAGTAAGAGTATGTATAAATTATTACCGGGACATTTATAAAATAAAATAAAACGATATCAACAAGCCTTCTTTGGCATCCCATCAAAGTCAAGAAGGTGCTGTGAAGGATCCTCTACAACACATGGGCCTGGTCCAGCCTAAAGAACATACATTAAACACAAGGGCATTGTTAAAAGAATTCAACTTTCAGAAATGATGATTGTTCAGATTTAAGTGTGAAGCATCTAAGTGTAAATTACTTTTTGTGCTTATTTACCTTAGTGCTAATAATATAACTTATTCTGTTTGGCATTGGATTCAAACCAATATCCTGCTTCAGTTCCTCAGAGAGAAATGTGTCATCCACTGGAAGACCTTTTATAAACCTGGATCAAAAACAAGAATGGATTAGTAATGGTAAAGAAACAACTGTTACAAAACAATGTAATTGCACCCACTTTCCACCATTGTTCTCAGAAGGAAAGACGTGTTGAACAACTTGAACAAACTCCGGAACGTGCTGCTCGAGCATGAAGATTACAGCGTTGGGACCAGCATCAAATGTGTATCCTGCCTAAAAAAAACAAAGGTAAATTTCCAGTGATAAATACTATATAAAAATGTATGGATAAGCAAGAAGAAAATGATTTACCCTCGTCTCCCCATAGTGACTGTTGTAACGATGAACTACGTTGACAATTTGCTGGGAGACACTGTTTAAGTAGAATATTGGAGGATACGTATCAAGACAAGTTGCATGAAACTGGTTGCTGTCTTTCATTGTCAACTCAGCAAAGTGAGAGAAATCTTTCTGATGAACAGCTTCAATCATTTCTGTCATTCTCTTTGGAACAATAGTCTGTGCCCGATGCTGAAAAACAATGAACAACTATTTATCAAACATATTCCTAGATTTGAGTATTTTCAAAAATTCTGATGAGTACCTTCAACAATAAACTTGTTTTTACACTGGTTTGCATTCCTGAGGTGCTACCTATTGGCTTCCGATCGGCACTTACCTGCAAAAATGTCACATGATTTATCGTTCTATTTATTCTTCGTTTGCAAAGACTTGAATGACTTACAACAAGCACAAGAACTCTGAGTTCAGGCCAGTGGGACTCTGGCACCACCTGCTGGGCCAAACTGTCTTTTCCGTTGTCTTGCTCCCCAAGGACCCACTGTACAAATCCTCCATACATACTTCTACAAGCACTGCCAGAACCTTGTCGAGCAATTGCAGATAGCTCCCCTTCCACACCGAACACACGTGCCAGAGTGTAAACTACAAAGCAGAGAAAAAGGACAAAAATCTATTATGAATCTGGTGGTGGTCGACAATGCACTTCCAGTCTGCCCCAAGGCAGCTGTTACTACAACAACAGAAAACGTGAACTAATACTTTACATGTCATGAGTAGTAGTGCATCATTCTTTTTCATATTCTCTATTACTATATGACTTGGACCGTACGCGCGCTCTGATTGGCTGATTACCGGTCTGATATTTTCCCATCTCAGACCGTTACCATGCCAATTGGTCCGAACAGCGGGTATCACATTTGAGATCTTTCCTCGGACCGTTACCATGACAATCTGTCCACAGCGCGTATCACACAAAACCAAGTTGGACATGAACATACTTCACAAATATCTCAAAAGCATTGGTAAAGACGCAGACGAGAGTCATATGATAAAACATATATTAACTGTGCTTGCTCGGTCTGTACAGAGAAATATCAGACCTTGGCCTTTTTGCACAGACCTCGCCACGGCTCGGTCTGTACATTAAGGCTGCGGTTTGATATTTCCCAATACAGACCTCGCGCTCGGTTAATAAGCCGTTAATATTATATTAAAATGAAACCCTCTGAATTTATAATGTTACATCTTTATTTTTATAGTCAAGGTAACATTGTAATAAAACATACCATACTTTAAATTAAAATACTTACCCAAACATGCATATCCAGCAGCTGATGAAGCAAGCCCAGCAGCTGTTGGAAAATTATTGATGGAGCAAATATGTACTTTGTGAGACAAAGCAGCTGCATCAAAATCAGGGTTGACATTATTTCGTCTTTTCCTTGCCAGTCGTCGAACTGAATAGATTCAAGAGAAAAAAAACAAATATCAACCACATACAAACATTTTATCTTTTTGAAAGTAAATTCAATAGTGAGTCAACTGTAACTTACTTTCCCTAAGACATGACTGCAGTCTAGGATGGCTTATGTCCTCCTCATTTCCATTCAGCCACAGCCGGTCCTCCTCAAAGGATCTACTTATAGCAACTGTGGTGGTTGTTTTAAGCTTAACGAGAAACAAAATGAGCCACATGAAATTTGGCCAACAAATATGCACTGTATGTCGAATAGAATGGCACTCATGTTCTCAATCACAGCAATACCTGATCTTGGTGCAAAGTGACGCTCAAAGATGAATTTATAGGTAGAATTAGATCTTCATTTCTCTTGCCCCCTAACACAATAACAAGATAAAAAGTAAACGGGACAATTATTTATATATTTATGGGCAATGAAACAATACATGCTCCTAAACGAGAGGGTGCAGGTTATTAGCAGACAAGGATAAGATTAGCTACTCACAGTATTTGATGACAGCAATGTTGACAGGAGCAGTGCATGTAACCATGCCAGTCTGCAGTGAATTATCATCGCTCATAGTTTTCGGAGGTTCGGAGGCCTAAAAGAAGTGTATGAATGTGTTGAGGCCGGAATAAAGTGTTCGACGGGACGTCCTTCACATAGTTAGCAACACGTTTATACAAAACCCTGCACGGCAGCGTCTCATGTGTACATGCTTTGTGATTGGCTCTCAGGGATCATGTGGTCTTAATTTACACCAATCAGAACACGAGCTCTTGACACACAACGTAAGCCCAGCGAATCACTCCCCTCAGACCACGGTCGTGCGAATGCAGAGCAGTCCAACCCATTATGATCCAAAAACACAATATTTAATGTATACTACCTCTTCTACCAATGTGTTTATACATTGATACCATGAAAAGAGCGAGGAATAAAGAAGCAATCATACCATCAAAATATCGAGGATTTAAATAAAACTGTTGTAATTATAATTTCAATGGCAGAAAATAATATTTTAATGCCCCAACTTTTGCTTTTGAAGAGAGAATTCAGTTAGGAACACGAGCACATTTGATAAGGGCTTCCAGTTTTTAAATACAAAACATTTAATGATCTGATGACAACAGCAGTAAGAGTGCTCTGAACATTAAGAGCTGCTTTTACATCTTCTCTTCAACAGTTCTTCACATAGTTGCTTCTAGGTAAATTAAGATACATCATCTTAGTGTTCATGTTTTAATATTTTTATTGACATGTAAACTCTGCCCTTTATCAGGACACAATTGTTTGAACCTCAAATAGTAAAAAAGCAACCGTGAGGAAATTGAGTATGAATGATAACGAGCAACATGAAAAAAAAAAAAAAGAACGCCCTGTAACTGTCAACTGCATTATTTGGACAGCCTTTGTTGTTGGTGGTGTGGTCCACGAACAGTAGCCATCATTGCAGGAGCTTAAAGAAACTAGCTGCTCCAACTGCTAACAATAGTCCCAGCAGAACAAATGCATGTTTTGTCGCTCCACATCTTGGGTCAATAATCATCTTCATCATCATCCGAGTCCATCACTCTCCGCCTGTTAAACTGTTGGGCATAATAACTAATGTTAACACTGTTTAAAAAGACAAAACACACAAAACAGCCACAATGAACTCACTTTGACAGTAGTCTTTTTCTCTGTTTGCTGACTAACTTTTTCTAAAATCTCGATTAAACCAGATTCTGAAATCTGCACAAAAGGGAAATACATTGTTATAATCACATAAGGCCATATCCGGAAGAAAAAAAATGTGTTTACCTTTCCACCTAACTGCCCCATACGAGCCATTTGAATGAGATAGTTCTCTACTGCTGTTGCCTTCTCTGGTTTTACTAATGCAAGGTTACTCACTGAAACAAAAGAAAAAACGTTGAATGCACTCTTCTTTAGAAACAATAATAGTAATAATAATAATACATTTCAATGCGCCTTTATTGACACTCAAGGTTGCCTTACATATCATGTGCATTTAACAATATTAAAACAACAAATACAGATCAATATACAATCAGCCTGAACAGATGATGGTGTAGTTATGGTGTGAGCGAATAGGCTTGTGGAAACATATGTTTTATTTGATTGTAATATATACACATTAGGGATACACGATACAGGGTTCAGTAATCATGCTTGCAGCTACACTTGTAACTTTACTTGTGCCTGCATTGTAGCTTTGTGAAATTGAAAAACCGAATCCATCTAGAAATTATGCCCATTTGTCGAGTATAAGGGCAGTTCTGCTGTCTGTTTACAAAGTAATGCTAGGTAGGATTTTACTATATGCTGAAGTATTGGCCAATTATTGACAAATGATTCCAAACATTGATTGAAGAGAGCATTTACATTGGGTTCTAAAAATGTTATAGCATAGCAATGTCCATACTGCTCAAAATGTGAAGCAGCATCCCACCGCCCCTACCACGCCGCAAACTTGGTGTGTAGGATGTAGGAGTTTACATGCAACTGTTGCATGTAAACTGGCCGCAACACGTGATCCGATGGGAACACATTCAAGTTTTCCCCCGCAGAGGGACACAGGGACACAAGCCTGTCAAAGCAGGAACTGAAAGACGCTCAAAAACAGCCCAGGACATGGTTTAGTCCTGATATAGCACCATTTCCTTACGTTTTTCTGCATCACAGGGCAGTATGTCAAATTGACTAAACTCATGGCGCTGAATTTTAGTGAAACTGCCTCCAAGTTGCAATAACGCTGCGTCGGTGGAGGGAACACAGCACAACTGTAAGTGAAAATGCTACATGGAGTTGTAATAACTTAATAAATGGCTTTTTCCATTTTCAAAGTAAGCTTTTATATATACAAAATAGGGCTGTCAAAATTATCGCGTTAACGCACGTTAATAAAAAAAAAAATCATTAATCGCATTAAAAAATGACGCTTTTAACGGCCATACATCCAATAATAACACTCAGAATGGCGCAGACATATGCGTGATGGCGACAGCGCAGGTAGGCCCTCTGGGAATTCAAGTTAAAAAAGAATAGGCGCGTGACCGCGGGCACTTGCGGCTGTTCGCTATGAACTGAACGAGAGGTCGCATCCTCCGTGGACGCGGCAAACGGCGCCGCCGTAACGTGAAAGACCATCCACACACGCACAGATCTATTCTCTGCTTGTTGTGTGCTTTGCGTAACCTGTGCGTAATACAACTATGAAGCTGAACTATGGAGCCAGGAAGTATCCATGTCTCCTCCCGCTTCAAAACTACACTCGCTAAATTAAAGCTGGGGTGCCTAGTTTTTCCACAGCCTTTATGAGACAGAGAAAAAAAAGAAAGAGGCTTTAGCTGAAGCGGAATATGTCGAGCTGAAAAGTGTCTACTACAGAAAGACAGAATGTTAATAATGTTAATGCCATTTTATGTGGATTTAGTGTTATAATAAACAAATACAGCACATATGTTCACTATGTTGTCATTTATCTTTCCATTCAAACAACCATTTACGGAAAAATATGGCATCATTTTGTTGATAGTTCGAAATGCGATTAATTACGATTAATTCATTTTAGAGGCTGTAATTAACTTTTAATCGTAAATCTTAATCATTAGACAGTCCTAACAGAAGATCAATCAAAAGTATTCATTCTTATCTGTAATATGAAAATATACATTTTTGTATTGTATACAAATTATCAGTAGGTACTGAATTTTAAGTTCTCATACGGGTATCGGTTTTGGAAAAGTGGCATTGGTGAATCTCTAATGCATATCAATTAAAATTGTTCGATAAATTAAATCAATTAAATTACAACCACGTAAAAACACTTACATCTGGCACGAGCAGGCTGATCAAGAACTTGCGCCAGTATAGTATTTCTCATCTCAGCCTCCCTGCAATAGATATAGTTTTAGAACATGAGACATTACAGCTTATTACAAATACATGTTCAAACATACCTCTGTTTTGCCTCCTTGCCTTGCTGGGCGTTGGATCCCTCCTGAAAAATAGAAGATGGTAGTCAAGTAAAGCCTATCTTGGGAGTGAAAAAGTCTTGTCGAGATGACCATTGACACCTGTTACTAATGTTATAGCGTTGCTATATTTTTAACCTTTAACATGTTTGCACACTTCATGCCTTTTTGCTTAATCTGAGTGATACTATCTATGCCAAATGTTAATTTCTCCATTGTGAGATCAATAAGTTCATCTCATCTTTTCTTATTACTATAGCTTTCTAACAACCATATATTTATACTTGTAATTGTAGAAAATCGAATTCAATTAAAAATGACAAATAAGAAAAAAAGTGTAATAACGGTTCCACAATACATCTATATAAATTAATACATTTCTACAAATTCTACAAGCTAAACACACTGCTGCTATTGTAGCAGACAGGACTTATTATATGCGTTTATATATTGTGCCAAGGGCTTCCTGATGGGATAGTGTCCAGTGATGTAGTTTTGTAGATTTGTATGAATTTCTGAGAAGCAAAAAAAGGGACAAAAAAAAATGTATATAGTAATATCATACTTAACAAAGCCATATACCAGCCATCTCCACTGTCATATTATTTATAGTCTAATCTTTCTATAGAGGTAGCTAATGGTATGAAACGGAGTGTGCTACTATAAAAAAAACATATGAGGCAATGAATACTAACTAAGTTGTAAGTTAAACACTCGAGAATAAATCAGTAACAGTTTTGTCTGCAGTGAAGCTAGCATCTAGCTTTAGCATTAGCACTGAGAGCTCAGCATCTCCTTATAAGGCGGACACGTTTTCCAAGCCCTGCTTTCCTCACCCCGTGCTTAGCCTGAAGCTCCGCCATTCTTTGCCGCCTAATTGCTTCCAATTCTTCGTCTGCCATTATTATGTTCGCCAAAACAAAGTTAACAGAAATACAACTCTGCAAAGATGGTTATTGTTCACTGAAGTTCAGCAGGCACCAGGCAAGGCCCATCGGATGACTAGCTGATCTCAGATAAAGAGAGCGCAGATTGAGGTAATCGAGCTCAGAGTGCGTAAATAAATGGGGTGGGGTCATGGATATAATAACTGGATAGGGTATGTATTACTAGTATGCACAATAGAAGGCCATGGCCTATGTTGTAGTACAAAAACAAGATAAAATAGAAGTACAAGACACACAATGTTCTTTGATTGTATATCTGCTACGATTGTGTATCCGTTGTTTTAGCTGACTGACGCCTGGGTTTGGCTCTTTCATGATGACGCAAATTCCAATATATAATATTTCCCTGTTTATTGTTCTGCCTGAATCTACCACCTGTTGTGAATAAACTTCCAGGTTGCTCTGGTGTGCAAAGATCCCTGCCTATGCGTCTGATTTTCGACACTAGCTTATAGCTGTCCCGCCCAAGGGCACAGGGGGCGCCCGTGGTACTGCAAACTAAATTCACGAGGGCCACCCAGAAAAAAGTCCCATAGAACTCAATGTAAATTAAACCAGCTCGACCTCAGCTGACAGAGAACCTACAGCTTTCAGAAATATCGGATTTTGTGGGGATTTTTGTGTCCCTTGTCATCCTGAACTTTTATTCTTCTTAAATGCTTTTGTTTTCTTTAAATCCACACTTTACTGCCAAAAACTCTGCTCCTTTCCTTCCCGCTCAGACTCAGCTATGCTGCTGCTCTGATCAGCAGCTCTGATTGGTCAGAGCGCAGCCAGCCCCTCTGTGCACGTGCATGAAAGCCACACACGCGTATTTGGCGCAACGCATCATGGGAGCTCGTCCACTGCGCAGAACCGGGAGGACCAGACGATGCCCAAATATAGGCGAGTTCTGCTAATCTCCCGGTCTCTGTGAAGTGCCATGCGCTACTGAGCGCAAGCCATTCATTGGAATAGCCATCTTGGATCACCGGGGCTTGGGTGGGGTAGGACCAGTGGGGGCGGGTCCCAGCTCAAAAGTGGCCAAAATGACGTGCGCTGACATACTTGCAATACCACCCCGGGCCGATGGGGGTGGACCCAGAAGAAGAATTAGCCAATGCTAACATTTAGCATTGGCCATTTTGGATAGCTTCAGTAGAGCACATTTTTTGGCCCATTAGTTAGAACAGCGGAGATAGGCGTGACTCTGTCCGTCAATATATACAGTCTATGGGTAGGACCATGGATCTATTAAACTCTATGGGTGAGACCATGGATCTATTATAATATCGGGTGGGACCATAGGCCGGGATGGAAAATGAATTTATCATATTCTAAAAATACTGCAGATTTTATAGAATGTCGTCCATGCATTCTGTGTTTATTTTAAGTTTGTATATATTGAATACAATCACATTTGCAGGACGTAAAAAAGAAAAAAACAAGATTCAAACAAGTTAGCTAGTGCGAATTTTCTTATATGGGCAAATGCAAAAAAAGGCATTTGCGCATGTGTTAGTCCGCACCAGCCCCATTCATTTAACGAGTGCCTATTGAAGTCCACATTGACACACATCTGGAATGTTGCTTTGGGCCAAGAGCCGACTTTTGGACCATCCTGTAAAACCGTTGTCGAAAGCATTGGATAATTCTCTTTCTGGGTCCACTCCCACTGGCCCGGAGTGGTTTTGCAAGTATGTGCATGCTCATGGGCGTTTTTGAGCCGGATCCTGCTCCCACTGGTTGCGGCAAAGGCAATTGTTTTGCTAAGATTCCTCCAGGAATGAAGGCATCTGATTGGCAACATTGATATATAAACACTTGGATCACAGAGTTGGAGCAAAACTTTGTCCATGAGCCCTTCCCTAATGAGCTTTATCTAACTAGCTGGTTAGAAATGTCCATATATTTAGAGTCTATGGGTGGGGCACTGGAAATATTATAGTTGATGATCTGTTATATGTTGAAACAATAAAAAAAAACTTTGGTTACCACACAGATGCATAAAAGTCAAGAGATGTTTTCAAATCAAGGTATTATATCACACTGTTTTAATCACATTGGTCTAAGTATTATTTTCAATATGTTGACTGTTTCAGTACAAAGAAAGGTTTTTGTTGTTCCGCACAAGTAACTTTTGTATTGAGTTGCTTCAAAAAGGAATACACTATTGAAATGTATTTCAAAAGTAACTGAGTTAACTAAGTAAGTAAGTTACTCCCATTGACAATGTTTTCTTTTGTTGCTTTTTATTTGTTTTAGAACAACATTTCTGACAAGAAGTAGCATGTTTGACAAAGAGTCTAGCTTCCTCTGTATGTGCTGTATGAGAAGCGACTCATTAACAGTGGGATGTGATACTTCTGTCCAGGGTCTTGAATGGTGAAGACAATCTGAAACATAGCAGCAATGATCAATCAATGAACAGTACACAATTCTTAGCAAACTTAAGAATAATACCTCAACATAAGGGTAAAATGATGTTTCTCCAACACTTTCCCAGTACTGCTGAGTCTCAAATCTTAACTTGTACACACCAGATGTGAACAATTCTCTTGTAATCAGTCCTGGGCATCGCCCGTCTGCATTAGTGATTCTGCAAAAAAGAAAACAAAATATTAACCATAATCATAAACTAAACGGCCTCTTTTGTTGTTGTTTTTTCTGTTCTGCCACATGTTTTGTTTCTAAATATTCTTGTGTGGCATTGAACATTCAACTCATTCTTTTTAAAATGACAGCTCTTGAGTGGATATCACCTGCCATGGAGATAGATTAGTTTAACATTATATTCTGGGTTTAGTGGTGGAAGTGAGATGAGACAAAAATCTCCAAAGATGAGCCCAGATTGCAATGTTATTCATCAGGATTTTGTTAGGGTTCAAGCAAGTAGCAAAGCAAATAGTGACTCCTCAGACAATAACAGGTTATTGTAATAATCCTCTAATTACATATGTTATTTTACCCAGTTGTAACTAAGCTCCAAATATCAGATGAAGCGTCTTGATGATAAAGACTTAGAGACATATTTGAACCAGGAATCCCTAGGGCAACGTTGAGCACATGCGTTGAGAGGGGGCTCACTGGACCAGCCATTGGTGTCACCTGTCAGCAGAACGTTTAAAAGCAGTAATTAGGTGAGCCAATTATTCCAATTTTTTGAAATCCTTATAGAAAGTTGTAGTGTACCTTGTCTTCAGGGAGGATATGTCCTTTGAGCTGCTGCAGTCTTTGAGCACTCATTTGTCTGGTATGACAACTTCAGACTGAGAACTTGTTTTAAATCCAGATTTCATGGTTCACTGTAACATTCAGATTCTGATCGCTCACCACATGATGTTAGAGACTGTCATATGCTCAGTACTGCAAACCGTAGCTGAATGTGTTGTAGCTCTTTTCGTCACAGTGTGCACTTTGATCTTTTGTTGATGTGTGATCAGTCTGCTGCTTCTGGCCTAAAACCAATATCGAAAGAACAAAAAAAAACTATGTGCAGGAGGAAAGTTGGGGAGACAAAGGGGGACATAATTTTGTGACATGTAATAAAATAAAAGACATTTGGACTGATGTCATGATAAATACAAAACGAGTATCTTGAGGGAGGAATACCGTTTCTGGATAATTCAATTGACCACTGTCAAACTAATTATCAAAACATTGGAGCAACCAATCCCCTAAATCAATGTGAACCCAACAAATAATGACAGTAGAAGTTGCACTGGAGGATGACTAAATGAGCCAATAAATCACATCCATAAAATAATATTTTTATTATTTTATCAAATGTACTTCATGCATCAGTGGTGCCTTGATGCTTCAGCAGGAGCTTCAGGCAATGTGGGGTTAAATGACTTGCCCAAGGACACAACAACAGCAGACATTAATAGGAGCAGTTGGAGTTGGTTCCTTGTGTGGCATGTTTGTGTATGCACACCTTTAAATGTGTGCATAGAACACATTTTAAGATAACTTAAAATGCACTTAGGGTAATGTTCCAAGAGGAATTTATGGAGGAGACACCTGTTTTGTTTTACTTTTTAAAACTCACTCTTATCTACGCTCAAACTATTATCTGGACTTAAACATGAAACTGGTCTGTGTGTTATGTTTAAGGTAAGGCCCATAACTATGGAGCTATTATTGTTTCAATAATATTTGTGTGTGCGTAAAAAGATTTGTGCGTGCGTAACCAGATTTGTGCGTGCGTAACCAGATTTGTGTGTGCGTAACCAGATTTGTGCGTGCGTAACCAGATTTGTGTGTGTGTAAAAGAAATATTTGTGCGTGTGTAAATAGATTTGTATGTACGTATCAAGATTTGTGTGTGCGTAAAAAGATTTGTGTGTGCGTAGAAAGATTTGTGTGTGCGTAGAAAGATTTGTGTGTGTGTAAAGGAAAAAAAAAGTACGTTTTACACACAAGTTTTTTTTTTACACACGAATCTTTTGACGCAGTCCTGCCTTCGCAGATTCGCAAGTGTAACTTGGACTGTGTGCGTGCGTAAACAGATTTGTGTGTGTGTAATTTGACATTTGTATCTGTAACAGAACAATCTGTGTGTAAATAACCGCGTTGTACAAAGAGAAGAACGGGAAAAAGCCTAAGTGCTACGCACAGGCTCTGTTTTACACACGAATCTCTTTTTGACACACCTCTGCCGCCAAGCGTGTGTCAAAAAGATTTGTAAGTGTAATGTGGTTGTTCTAGCAGTACACCAGCAGATGGTGCTGTTGTAGCTGGTTATTACCTACACGCAAGCAAACCAACAAGTGTAGATAGAGAAAACCGAAGGATTTAAGAAGAAGAAAAGTTCAGGATGACAAGGAACACTAAAATTCCCACAAAATCCGACCTTTATGAAAGCTGTAGGTTATCTGTCAGCTGTTTTAGTTTACTTTGAGTTCTATGGGGAAAATTTCTGTGTAGCCAACGTGAATTTAGTCTGCAGTACGTGAGAATCCTTCAGCTCCAAGCTAGTAACACCCTATCCAGTTATTATAATAGATCCATGTATCATACAGTGGTGTGAATGACAGGATTTTGAAAATAGGAAAAAAATATCATAAACAGCTGCGGTAGTGTGTCTTGTCAAGGCAGTAGGTTTTGGTTTGCTTGCGTGTAGGTAATAACCAGCTACAACAGCACCATCTGCTGGTGTACTGCTAGAACAACCACATTACACTTACAAATCTTTTTGACACACGCTTGGCGGCAGAGGGGTGTCAAAAAGAGATTCGTGTGTAAAACAGAGCCTGTGCGTAGCACTTAGGCTTTTTTCGTTCTTCTCTTTGTACAACGCGGTTATTTACACACAGATTGTTCTGCTACAGATACAAATGTCAAATTACACACACACAAATCTGTTTACGCACGCACACAGTCCAAGTTACACTTGCGAATCTGCGAAGGCAGGACTGCGTCAAAAGATTCGTGTGTAAAAAAAAAACTTGTGTGTAAAACGTACTTTTTTTTTTCTTTACACACACACAAATCTTTCTACGCACACACAAATCTTTTTACGCACACACAAATCTTTTTACGCACACACAAATCTTGATACGTACATACAAATCTATTTACACACGCACAAATATTTCTTTTACACACACACAAATCTGGTTACGCACGCACAAATCTGGTTACGCACACACAAATCTGGGTACGCACACACAAATCTGGTTACGCACGCACAAATCTTTTTACGCACACACAAATATTATTGAAACAATAATAGCTCCATACCAAACAAATTGTGAATAAGCATGGATCTATTATATTAACTAGATAGGGTATTACTAGCTTGTAGCTGAATAACTCATGTGCTCAGGGGATTCTCGCGGTACTGCAGACTGAACCAGACTAAATTCACGTGGGCTACCCAGAAATTTTCCCCATAAAACTCAATGCTTATTTAAACAGCTCAACCTCAGCTGACAGAGAACCTACAGCTTTAATAAAGGTCGGATTTTGTGGGGATTTTAGTGTCCCTTGTCATCCTGAACTTTTTTTCTTCTTAAATCCTTCGGTTTTGTTTAAATCCACACTTTAGTGCCACAAACTCTGCTTGTCTGGCTCTCGCTCTAACTCCCGCTCTGATGAACTGCTCTGATTGGTCAGAGCGCGGCAGAGCCCCTCTGTGCACGTGCTTGCGAATAAGCCGCTCTGTAGGTCCTGTTGATTTATATGATATATGTACATCTGATTGGACTGAAGTCAGTGCTTCACCAATCGCCAACCTCACCTCACGTGACTGGCGGGTGTTGGTGTTTAGTGCTTACAGCACACAGAGAAAGATAGAGTGAGGAGGACTCCAACAGAAAAACAGCCCTTTCCAGCGGGAAATAATGGCATTATTTCAAACTCACTGAGGTTAAAGGTAAAAATGTGCACGTCGAGTGCACATTATGTTCCAGAACGAAAGAAAAAAGCAACACAATAGTTACTTTTACTCGTAACTAGTTACTTTTATAGTGGAGTAACTCAGTTAGTAACTCAGTTACTTTATTTTTCAACACCTCTCTGCAGTCATGTCCCGGCCTGCTTCAAATCCTCCATCATTGTCCCCGTCCCGAAGAAGCCCAGGATCACAGGACTCAACGACTACAGACCTCTAGCACTTACGTCTGTCGTCATGAAGTCATTTGAACGCCTGGTTCTCTCCCATCTCAAGTCCCTCACCTCCCCCCTCCTAGACCCCCTGCAGTTCGCCCTACAGAGCCAACAGATCTGTAGACGACGCCATTAACCTGGCCCTCCACCACATCCTACAGCACCTGGACTCCCCGGGGACCTACGCCAGGGTCCTGTTCGTGGACTTCAGCTCTGCCTTCAACACAATCCTGCCATCCCTGCTCCAGGACAAGCTCTCCCAGCTCAACGTGCCCGATTCAACCTGCAGGTGGATCACTGACTTCCTGTGACGGACAGGAAGCAGCGAGTGCGTCTGGGGAAGAATGTCTCGGACTCTCGGATTATAAATACAGGAGCCCCACAGGGCTGTGTTCTTTCTCCCCTGCTCTTCTCCCTGTACACCAACCACTGCACCTCCAGCCACGACTCCGTGAAGCTGATCAAGTTCGCGGACGACACCACCCTCATTGGACTCATCTCCAACAACGATGAGTCCGCCTACAGGAGGGAGGTGGACCGGCTGGTGTCCTGGTGCAGTGGTAACAACCTGGAGCTGAACGCCCAGAAGACAGTGGAGATGATTGTGGACTTCAGGAAGAGCACTGTCCCCCCGCCCCCACCCTCCGTGATGGACTCCCCCATCACCTCTGTGGAGTCCTTCCGTTTCCTGGGCACCACCATCACCCAGGACCTCAAGTGGGAGCCGACCATCAGCTCCCTCATCAAGAAGGCCCAGCAGAGGATGTACTTCCTGCGGCAGCTCAGGAAAGCCAAGCTGCCTGCACAGATGTTGGTGCAGTTCTACACGGCCATCATCGAGTCCATCCTCACCTCCTCCGTCACCGTGTGGTTCGCTGGAGCCACAGTCAGGGACAAGCAGAGACTACAGCGCATTGTGCGCTCTGCAGCGGAAGTGATCGGCCGCAGCCTTCCATCGCTGCAGGACCTGTACGTCGCCCGAGCTCGAGGCCTGGCTGGTCGTATCACAGCCGACCCCTCTCACCCTGCACATGGACTATTCCAACCACTCCCCTCAGGCAGGAAGCTGCGGTCCATCAGGACTAGAACCTCCCGCCACAAGAACAGTTTCTTCCCCTCTGCTGTTGGACTCTTGAACACTTCTTAACCTGTCCCCCCGCCCTTTATAATGTCACTTTACTGCCCATCATACGTCACTTTACTTCACTGTACTGCTGTCACCTTACATTGTGTGCACCATGTGCACTTGTATATTGTAAATAGTAACTGTAACTCTATTTTAAATTTAAATTTATTCTTTAGAAGTGTTTTTTATTCTTATTGTTATTATCTCTTTCTGACTGTTGCACTGAGCCAAAGCAATTTCCAAGTCTGTGACCTCCTGTTACTTACGTGGCAATAAAAATGATTCTGATTCTGATTATGGGAGAGGTACCTAGTAACAATAACTAATTACTTTTTCAAAGTAACGTGCCCACACTGTTCTCTATCTCTACCAGATGTAACTGGTTTATATATATATTTTTTACAATTCCTGGTTGTATTTTTTTTCAAAATGTAATTTTGTGTGAATGTTATTATTTTGACGTTTTATTTTGAAGTTCCCGGAAGCGCTGCTCCCCTGTATTTTATTTTGGTACCCAACATTCCCTCTCAAAGCCGCGTTGTATGCTTCAGAGGGTGAGTCCTGTCTCTGTGAAAAAGACATAATTTCAATCATTTAGCCTTATTTTCCGCAATTTTTACTAAGATATGTTTAGTAGGAAATGTATTAGGATGATGCAATGAACGTACTTTAGCACATTTTCTGGCGCACATTTTTCGTTTTTCTGTTCTTTTATTTAGCTAGCTTACCATGTGCTCAAGTCTATTGCCATGCTCACGCGCCGTTTTCATCCCGTAGGAGGAGCCAGTGTGTCTGCTGTGACTAAAAATGTATATTTTTGGTCTGTCACAGGTATGATTAATCTATTTCTATGTGAATAATGTTTTAATTTGTGCATTTGTACTTATTACTGTAAACATTTGAAAATCTTGTTACAATATTAGTATTTGCTCCCCTCCCCCTCAAAAAGCCACGCTGTATGCTTCAGAGGGGGGAGCCAGTGTGTCGCTGTGACACACAGGTCTGAGTTGACTCCACACTGTGTCCTGTACGCATACGGCTCATGGACGAGATTGCAGCCGTAGCCGTTACACAAGCCACGCACTCATCAGCCTCTTCGTACAGGTCAGTCATTGCCTTACTTTAGCAATCAGTCATCGGGCATAATGTTGCATGTGTTGATTAAGGCTTACTCATAGCTGCTCAGCCAGCTCTCCCACACTTCCACGTTGGGAGTGCGCGCACTTGGTGCGCAGTGAAGATACAAGGCTCACACCGGGTATGCTCATTGTCCAGCTTTTAGCTGGTCATCTGACTACAGCGTACATTAAATTCACCCCAGACCCAGAGCTGTTGTGGGACCACGCCGCCTATCCACTGTGGCCCTCATCCTCCTGCTGCTCCCGTGCGCACTATTGCTGGCCGGTAAGACACCAACATTACTAGACAATGTAAATCAAATGTAGTTGATATAGCACCCTGGTTTTATATAGCGCTTTTCTGGACACTCGAAGACCCTACTTCACATGTCATGTACAGTGGTGATAAACTACTATTGTAGCCACAGCTGCCCCGGGGCACACTGATAGAAAAACAAGGCAACTAGTTAATATGGGCCAAAGCCCACCACCATAACCATTCACACATACAGCAGACTGATTCTAGATGTCTTACCTAAGCACAAGACAGCTGCATAGTTTCGTAAGATTCATCTAGTCTTAGTATAATTAAAAGAGTTGGGTTCTTCTAATACAGACAATATGAAGTTGTCATTACCTTGACATGTTTCGACGGATAACTTCAGTCTTCCTCAGAAGCGTCTCGCACCGTCACACATGACGTGCCTTTATCAGCGGCCGCAGCCATCCCAGCCAACCTTTGGTTTACCGGGCTGAGTGCGCCCTCTGCCGGTGAGTGGTGGTCGCTGGAGGAGTGGATCCCATGTACAGGAGAGTTGGTACCGGTACACGCCCTCGTCGCGGCTATAGGTGCTTTCACACCAAACTGGAACGCTGACGCCTCGCGCACCAGACGCACATTCTCTAATTTTCAGACGCAGGGCGGGTCTTCAAATCAGAAGTCCTGGCCTACAGTGGCGCGCACCGAAAGTGGCGGAAGTAGCGGGCGGGCTTTGATGCTAACAGAGTTAAGCTAGCTGCTTTTTGTGAAAAGTTCTTCTCCAATAATGCAGCTCTGCAGCGTCTCTGTGTCCAGAGACCTTCCAGAGACTTTATATAACAGTAGTATGTGTTCACGGAGGTGCGCCATACGTTTATTTTATTATTAAACGGTACTTCCGCATTGGCGAACACGCTTGAAGCAGTTGCATAAAGTCACGGGAGCATGAAAACGCATATGTTCACAAGCACTATGTCCCCCATTGTCAACCCTGGTTTAGTCCTGGTGTAGCTCCGGTTTTGGCTGTCTACGAGTATTTTCAGTCTGCTCGCTCAGACCACTAATGTCCCCGTGACCACTTTGCGGCTCTCTGATTGGTCGCTGCACAAGCGTCTCGAGGAAACGTTTAGCAATATTTATCTCCTGCTTGCATCGATTTTACGCTCCTGCGCCTCTGCCACGCAGTCCGTGCGTGCATCCCGAGACGCACATGCAGTTCGACGTTCGAACGCGCATCACCATTGGCTTTGCATTGAAAGTCGACGCAACGAATGATCCGGTGTGAAAGCACCATCTCCAGGACAGGAAGACAAGCAAGAGGACAACCTAATATAGGACCACTGCAAACGTAGTAACCACTTTATGGACTGGGACAATACAAGAATCATAAAGCAAGAACCCAACAAATATAAACGATGGATCAAAGAAGCAATAGAAATCCGGAAACGGGGCGCAAACATGAATAGCGACGAGGGCGCGTACCAACTCTCACGTACATGGGATCCATTTCTCCAGCGACCACCACTCGCTGGCAGAGGGCGCAGTCAGCCCGGTAAACCACATAGGTTGGCTGGGTTCACTGCGAATGGGAACAGCACCTGATAAAGGCATGTCATGTGTGACGTCGCAAGCATGGATCTGTTATGATAAGGGTTGCGAGATGCTTCTGAGGAAGACGAAAGTTATCCGTTGAAACCATGGACCTACTAGGTCAAAACATGTCAAGGTAATGATAACATCACAAAACCTTATATTGTCTGGTATAGAAGAACCCAATACTTTTAAAGACAACTGCAGTCGTCCCACTGTGTTACCTGGTGTGCCCGAAGGTCTCTCATCACAGTACTAATGAGAGACCACTATTTAGCTTTAGAGGTTTGATGGGCTCTGGCTTTCACCCGCAGTTATGCACAAACCATTTGTTTCAGATTTACTTTCAGTACTTTATTACTATTATTGTTCATGATTTTGAGTAATAAGAAAGTAGAGAAAAAAATGTGACACTATGCTGTGTATGTAACGTGAAAAAACAAGGAAACACTCTTTTGTAGCCAATAGGAAAAATACTTTTATTACTGATACAATGATTATTTTCACCTTGCTTATCTAAATACCTACAAAACATAAACTTAAAGCACCACAATTGACATCAACATAGAATAAAAAGTGTTTCTAAATCTTACTTTTGTTTTTTTTGGATACAATGGCTTTGCCTTTAAATGTTAAAACAGTATTATTATTATTTTTTTAAGACACAC
This sequence comes from Knipowitschia caucasica, assembly GCA_964034765.1. NCBI lineage: Eukaryota > Metazoa > Chordata > Actinopteri > Gobiiformes > Gobiidae > Knipowitschia > Knipowitschia caucasica. The sequence continues at coordinate 27,050,879 of OZ035826.1, forward strand.
ATTTATCTGTTTAATGTTTCTACAGTAATGTTGAGAGCCAAAGATAATTATTGTGTGTAGCTTCAAAATACCTTGTTTCTGAAGCAGAATCGTTCCTATAATATCAAATGTGATTATGCTTAATCTTCAAAGCCAATAAAATCTACGGGGAGCTTAGTGCCTTCTTCTCAATGCACTTGGACTTGCATATACTCGTGTAAGGTTGTTTTGTGTGCGCGTGTGAAAGTGTCAGCTTACCCAAATTTTCATGAGCTTAACCATCTTACTAAATTTCCCCAACTATAAGTGTGTTTTTCATTGATCCCCGCACATCTGACGATTTGTGTGTCACATATTGACAAATGTAGGAATTGCCCTTTTACACAAAATAAAACCATGTATAAAAGTCTGCTGATTGCTTTGACGAAGCTTCTCTGTTTATAACAGAAAAAATGTAGATCATGATTTATTACTAAGTATGAGGAAAATGTCTTTTAAAAAACTGGCATAATTGAAGAGCTCTCCTTTTAAAGGTGTAAAAATAATGCGTTTTGTCTTTGTTGCTACAATTATCGACATTTGTCTGAGTTTTTTCGTCCTCATTGTTTGGCACTTGCTCCAGACCTCCACAGAAGAGCCTCTTCACGTTCATATTTCTCCGTCAGAATTACGAATGATCACCTAGGAAATAAGAGTGGGAAAAGAAACCTTTTTAGCTAACAGGTCACATGTAAACTCACTTGATAAAGATTAAGGCCCTGTCCACACGAAGTCAAGCTCAGGCCTAAACGCAAAAATACTTTATCAATCCAGTGTATCGTCCATACGAGGCCGGCGTTTTGGGGGGTGTAAACGAACATTTTTGAAACTAGGTCCCAGAGTGGAAAGATTTCAAAACTCCGTATATGCCGCTCCGTGGTTACTGCCTCTCCGCAATGTATCTGAGACGCTTGCGTCATCGCCCCGCCTCTTGTTAAAGCACGCATGCGCCGCACTCAGAAAATAATGACAACAACAATGTAGCTTGTTGTTTTGTAATCCAGTGCGACCCGAAGCAACAGTTCAACCTCATCGTCCGTCCATACTAATGTAGTACCAGCTCGCCCACTCGCCATGTTGTCTGTTTACAAAATTCCGCGCATGCCCACGGAAGTTTGGGCTTGATCCCGTCATTGCGTCACAGCGCCACCAACAGGTCTGGCATAGTTTCACAGCGTTTTCAGGCGTATTGACTACATTCATATGGACGCACACATTTACTGAGCTAACTCCGTGTTTACAGAAAAAGTTTCTGAAATTATAAGCGTTCTGTCTTCGTGTGGATATAGCCTAATAATTGTTTTATGTGGCATGTTGATCACAGTTCTGATTTTGGGTTCACTTAAGTCATTCCATTTGATTCCTAAGTAGGTCAGATGAAATAGATAAGCATACTGTGTGGTGGTCATCGGCCTCCCGCTCTGGGCTCTCCCTGTGGACTCGGTGGTAGAGAGGAGACAGAGAGGGGGAGTGTTCAGGGCTACTGCCTGATGGAGAGTATGCAGAGCCAGCTGGACTGTCCATTATATGGGGAGAGTCTGCACACAACAAATGAACAACAGTTTCATGCTCTGAGGTAGAGGGACTTTGGCCATGAGTATTTGGGATTTGTCCTTAACCAACTTAAACCAAAAAAACAAAAGACTACTTCAAGCTTGGTCTAGGGCTTTATGTAGAATAATAAATCAAATGTCCAAACAAAAAGTTGATTTCAGGCAGTATAAATATCACATATATTTCATTTCATTTCATTTAACCTTGAATATGGAAAACATTGCATAGTTGTGGAATCTCAGCAAACTGAATTAAATTGTGGAATGACATTGTAAAACAACATTAAGGACTAATTGCTCCAGGTTGAGTGGTGGTTCAATGTTTGGCAGCAAGAAGTTAAAGAAGGGAAACGGGACACGAGCGTTGAGATCTGAGAGATATGAAACAGGAGTGAACAGGAAATCATCTTCCTTGATGAATAAAATGTTTATCTGTAATTACCTACCGTTTGTACAATGTATTAGATTCATGTTTTCATGTGAATGGCAGATATGAAATCTGTTCCTCTTTTCTCCTCTCACCTGGCCTCAGTTGTTGCCAATGATCTTCGTGCATTAAATATAATCTGGTTGTATTATGTGATAATAGAACAGATCCAGTCTTATTAAATAAATGTATTTGTTAATTTTTCATTGGGTAGCGTACTCAGATGGACCATTTCTGGATTGCAAGTACACTACTCATGAGTGTCCACAAGAGGGCGTAAATTTGTCTTCTGTAAATCACTACACACACCGGCTTCTGTTAAGTGGGTCCAAAAACTGTCCAAGAAAGATAATAAAGGAAAGTTGGCTGGTTTCCAATCTCAGTTGAGCTGGTTTTTACTATATACATGGGTTAGGGTAATTGTTAGGTTATTCTTCAACTGTCCGAGTGGCAGACTGCTTAGTGTTTCAACACAACGGTAACACAACTTATTTTTCCTGTCTCTCCTTTTGCTGCAGCCAAAAATGGCACAAATTTTGAACATGTTTATGCGGTCCCAGGTGCACGCCACTATCATACAGCGTTTGCTTGTCGTCTTTCTTGGCGACTTCTAGCCCTTGTGACATCACGCGAGAAATCTCTATAGGTTAAGTTTCAAGCTATATCTGTTGAGAGGCGAGTCTTCTCTCTGTAAAAGCAAATAAATAAAAGGAAAGCTATGATTTATAACAAGAAGATGCAGGCAATATACCACTTCACAAAAATGGCCAGACCAGGACAGTGAAGGGATGCACCTTTACATTATATAGAATATTATTGACTGTAGCCATTTGATACAATTAACATGTTGTGATGCAACAGTCTGAAGGTCTGAATGTGCCATTTGTGAAGACCTTTTTTTCAATATTTCAAAGCGTTTATAGATGACCTATCAGCTAGTTTCATATCCAGAGGTCTGACCGGTCTTCATGAATGAAGGCTCACCTTTGTGCTCAGTCCTCTGTGTGTCCATCCTGTCAAGACTGTCGAGCAGCCCATCGATCTGCGTCTTTATCAGAGTCAGCTCCTTCTTTATCACCTGCAGCTCCTCCAAGCCCACTGCAACACAACATATAGCGGCATTGTTAGGGCTGGCCGCTATCTTTACCGATTTGCTTCTTATGGACTTACACTTGGCTGTGTTTGAACTTGAGGAGCGAGGTCTGGAGCATTTGGAGCGGCTTCTGTCCCGACTGCGCCTGTGTCTGGAGGAGAAGCATGAGGAGCGGAGACGTTTAGCTGGACTAGCTCCCTGCGGCACTGGAGAGGAGGAAGCTGGCACCCGCTGCGTATCATATACTCTAGGGGAAAGTTAAGAACACATACTAAGTAAACATGTGTTTGTATAAACCTTTAAGAGTTAGATGAGCAGATATTAAGATGCTGAGAAATCATTCCTTCCGAATTCTAAAGTGAAAATAGAAAATGTTAGTTGAGAAAAAAATTACAAGACATTATTTTACTTGAATTTATATTTCAGGCTCACTTTATTTTCTTGACATTACCTTCTCCCAGTGGACGGCTCCATGTCTTTATCTGTCACTGAATGTAATTGGTTCTGTCAAGGCCAATCAATGGCTCCCTGCAGGCTGCTAGTGCTGCTGACAGTGGCCGGAGCAGTCCAAGTGCTTACAGAAACTATACTGATATTGTGAATGAAACCATGTTAGCTCACTGTGGTCAGTTTAACTGTTGCTGCCAATTTAACAATCCTTGTAAGTGGAAGTACTGTCAGTCTTTCACCATTGAATAGAAAATAAGCACAAAGCAAACATCTTTCAAGTAACCACCTGTCAACTGTGGTTTTCCAACAGTAAACATTTTCAAAATACTTAAGATGTGTCATTTCATTTCATGGAGATAAATGTATCAAATATTATACATTAATTTAGAATATATATGATATATATATATCTCAAATATTCATTTATATGATAATGTAACTCCATTTCATGTGATAACATAGAAATAAATCGATGTTCACTGAAAGTTGGGGTTCCCATCTAAACTGATCGAAGTAATAGAAATAGTGAGTAAGTAATCTTTATATAGTGTCTTTCACAGAAACCGCAGCACCCGGAGGTAACCTTTGCAAACAAGAGCTAACCGCTGTGTCACCCTGTAGCTTAGTGAATAATGGAGTTGAATAGTGTTGATTTGTGCATTGCCAGGAGTTGACAACAACATAAGATGGAGTAGGAACTTCCTTTCATGTGGTTGACATTTTCTCTGTCCATGTAATGGGTTGTACATACATGAAACAATTGCTGTTTAAAAATGGGAGTCCCATTGTTGTATGGCTTGAAGTGCATTAGCCCCATAAATGTGTGAGATTAGAGGCTTTGAGCCCTGCCCATGTGTTGGTGCAGAGAAGCCAAAGACTTAGAGTTTTTAAGTACGTTGGAGTTGTTTGCCACAGATAGACATGTGTTGCTATGCCAGCTTTGAAGTGTCATCTCCTAAACTGAAGCTCAGACAATGAAAGGCTGCAGACGACAGGGATTACAAGGAAACTGTGTTTGTTGTCCCTATGGATTATAGTGCACACACAAAGCAGCTCTGTCAGCTAAGGACGTTTTCATGAGCTAAGTCACCTTCTCTCTCACTCATTAAAGGACCCTCATATAGACATGTTCAAAAACCCTCCATCAAGGACAGCAATGTGGATGTGCATAAGGTGCATGTTTCCAGAAAAAAATGGCTGCAAGTGGCCTTGCTTTGCTTTGGTTCCCAGTGTGGCTTATTTAAAAAATAAAAAAAATGATTGTGATAAATTGCCCCATGAAGTCCAAACCTAAATACAACCCAGAAACGGTGACAAGATCTAAAAACTTCTGTATACAAATACTCTCCACTGATAAAGTAAAGAAGCTTAGGCTGTGTTCATTTTTAAAAATGTGTTTATATATCGACACATGGTGAATGCTGCTTAGGTCTATGTATGTACAGTACATATCTACATGTGTATATGTGTATATTATAAGTATAAAATGGATAACACAAAGCATAATACTGGTGTGTGTGTGGGTGTGTATGATACATAGGCGTGACTACGTCCGTTAATATATAGTCTATCTCCACCGTTCTAACTAATGTGCTATGCTAATGTGCCACAACTTCGAGAGGTAAGAAGATGCTATATGTTAGCATTTGCTAATTCTAGGACCCAGCCCAGCTGGTATGATACAAGCAGATATGGGCATGTCTCACCTGTCATAGTAATCATCATGATAGTCATAGTCCAGGTCTGCGTCAGATCTGCAGAAGCACAAAAAGACATCAGTGAAAGCTCTTATTATACAATACCATATATAACTGAATGTGTTTATGTACACCCTCAGACTAGGCTAATCTCTTCATCTAGAAATTGATGAGTGCCAGCTAACTGGAAAAAGACATAAGATTTGTTCTGCGGCAGAGTGGAAAATCCATACAAGTCACTGTGTGTCTGCCATAAAGAAAACCCACACGATTTGTCCATTGAGACAAGCTGTACTCTGGGTTTAAGCCAGAACCTATTATCTCCAGTGAGCAGTGACTGATGCTGGAGCAGCAGAAAGACTGGATGATGTCAGTCTATGGTGGTGACACTGAGCTGAGGTCAAATCCTTGTGTGCCCAGCCAGACCTCTGCGTTCCTCCTATATCCATCACACAAGATAATGACCCCATGATTTACGCAGTGCCCTAGTTTGTTGCCTCTGACTCACACAATCATGTCCATGATAAATAAATATGAAACAGATTGCAACATTGTGTTAACGCCATTATAAAACTTGCGGATATGGAATCTATCATCACTGCTTACTTTTTATTATTCCGGCTGTTTGATAGTTGGGACTTGGATACAGAAAAGAGAAAGGATGCAATTAAAAATATTTATCTCTAAAGTATGCAAAATGTAAGATACTTAATATTAACACATTCAAAGTCAATAGGAAAAAAAGGCAAAATAAGTGAGATGCACGCAGCAAAGATGTTGCTGCCTCAGGACCTATGTTCACTATTTAACTAAAATCGGCACAGCACATCTGTGCCAGTGCGTTCTTTTTAGTCTCTATGGACCATACGTGTTAAAAAATGAAGTCTACTAGTAATAATAATAATCAAGTTGACCGGACTTCAAATTACTGTAATGTAATTTGTTACCGATGTTATTGACAGTTTGGCTGAAAATATTTTATTCATGTGAATGATGTGTCTAAAATAAATGATAAATCAAAGGTTGGAAAACATTTGACAAAGCAAAGAGATGGGAATAAAGTATGTTTAATTTGTTACCAAAATTAAATTGGCAAGGTAATACGATAGAGTGGCTGAACAAACACATTAACTGGTTTTGTTTTAGAATTTACAAATCTTAATGTTGTCAAACATTGTATCATCTTTTGTGACTGTGTTTGCTGCCGACTTTGACACCATGAGTCCTGTGATAAATGGTGACTGGTGTGGTCTTTTGTACTGCTCTCAAAATGATTTCCCCCGTCTGTCACCAGGAGTTTGTCCCCTCAGGCCCCAAACAATGATTACAGCCAGACAGGCAGCCCCACTGTGAAAACACAGTAGTGCAACTGACTCACTTTCACTTAATAGAATATGGATCATCTATTTTATCTATTCTTTCTCAAGGTAATAGTTTAATCGGCGTTCCTCAACTTTTCTGTTGGGAGGCTGCTTTCTGCTTGGGGTCATTTTGTCTCAATTTCTATACAGTTTTTTTTTTTTATTCCTTTAACCTTCCCTCCTTCCTTCAAGACATGTCAGTGTCACACCAACCAAACAAAGCACTGTGCTCGCAAACACCAGATGTCACTGTTGAAAGCAGAGTATTTAGTTACCAAGCTCCTTTACTGCGGAATCCGCTTCCCATCCACGTTAAGAAAGCCGACATAGTCTGTATTCAAAGGAGGACCTCTGAACCTGGCGTCCTCAATCTACTCCTGCAGACTAACCTGCCCGAACCGCCTGGGATTTGCGTCAGTCCCGCATTGGACCTGTCCACGTTCTGTGGCTTACAAGTGCCTTGCGAAAGTATTCGCTTTCAACATTTCGCCACATTTCAGGCTTCAAACATAAAGATATAAAATTTAAAAATTTTTTCATGAATCAACAACAAGTGGGACACAATCGTGAAGTGGAACGAAATTTATTGGATAATGATGAAAATTGGGGCGTGCAATATTATTCGGCCCCTTTACTTTCAGTGCAGCAAAACTCCAGAAGTTCAGTGAGGATCTTTGAATGATCCAATGTTGTCCTAAATGACTGATGATTACACACAGGTGCATTCTATTTATCATCAAGTCTCCGTCTCAGGGTCACTGTTTAACGGCACGGTGGCAGAGTGGATAGCACTCTCGCCTCTCAGCAAGAAGGTCCTGGGTTCGAATCCCGGTCGGACCAGGGCCTTTCTGAGTGGAGTTTGCATGTTCTCCCCGTGTCTGCGTAGGTTTCCTCCGGGTACTCCGGTTTCCCCTACCACTAAAAATATGCCCAATAGTTCAGGCATGCGCCTCCTGTACTGGCAACCCCGCTCCCATCTCTGTGTGGAGTAAGAGACAAATGCCCAAAAATTAACAATTGTAAACCGCTTTGAGACTCAGATCTGCAGTGAAAAGGCGGTATATAAATAAAGATTACTTACTTACTTACTAAAGCGCAGAGAGAACCATGAAGACAAAGGAACACACCAGGCAGGTCCGAGATACTGTTGTGGAGAAGTTTAAAGCCGGATTTGGATACAAAAAGGTTCCCAAACTTTAAGCATCTCAAGGAGCACTGTGCAAGCAATTATATTGAAATGGAAGGAGTATCAGACCACTGCAAATCTACCAAGACCCGGCCGTCCCTCCAAACTTTCATCTCAAACAAGGAGAAGACTGATCAGAGATGCAGCCAAGAGGCCCATGATCACTCTGGATGAACTGCAGATAACTACTGCTGAGGTGGGAGAGTCTGTCCATAGGACGGCAATCAGTCGTGCACTGCACAAATCTGGCCTTTATGGAAGAGTGGCCATTTCTCAAAGATATCCATAAAAAGTCTTGTTTAAAGTTTGCCACAAGCCACCTGGGAGACACACCAAACATGTGGAAGAAGGTGCTCTGGTCAGATGAAACCAAAATCGAACTATTTGGCCACAATGCAAAACGATATGTTTGGTGTAAAAGCAACACAGCTCATCACCCTGAACACACCATCCCCACTGTCAAACATGGTGGTGGCAGCATCATGCTTTGGGCCTGCTTTTCTTCAGCAGGGACAGGGAAGATGGCTAAAATTGATGGGAAGATTGATGGAGCCAAATACAGGACCATCCTGGAAGAAAACCTGTTGGAGTCTGCGAAAGACCTGAGACTGGGACGGAGATTTATCTTCCAACAGGACAATGATCCAAAACATAAAGCCAAATCTACAATGGAATGGTTCACAAATAGACGTATCCAGGTGTTAGAATGGCCAAGTCAAAGTCCAGACCTGAATCCAATCGAGAATCTGTGGAAAGAGCTGAAGACTGCTGTTCACTAACGCTGAAGACTGCTGTTCACAACCACACTGAGCTCAAGCTGTTTTGCAAGGAAGAATGGGCAAGAATTCCAGTCTCTCGATGTGCAAAACTGATAGAGACATACCCCAAGCGACTTGCAGCTGTAATTGCAGCAAAAGGTGGCGCTACAAAGTATTAGCGCAAGGGGGCCGAATAATACTGCACGCCCCACTTTTCAGTTTTTTATTTGTTAAAAAAGTTTATATTATCCAATAAATTTCGTTCCACCACACGATTGTGTCCCACTTGTTGTTGATTCTTGACAAAAAATTTAATTCTTATATCTTTATGTTTGAAGCCTGAAATGTGGCGAAATGTTGAAAGGTTCAAGGGGGCCGAATACTGTACATGTATATGTCAGTATGAATTGTGTGTATCTGATGTGAAAGTATTTTAATTTTAGGATAGCATGGACAAAAGCACTTTCCTCCTATACTGATAAATGTGGCTTGCAGAGAAATAAAAAGAACAGTGCACTGTGCTGATTGAGATGAGAGTTGATTGACTTTGATGGAGACGAAGAGACTGCAGCCCTCTCCTTTCAGACAGTCTCAGAGGACAGACGCCTGGCTAATCTATTACCCTTTTTCATTGTATTTTAAAAATCCTCACTATTCAGCCTGATGAGACCTGTAAAACTACAAAAAGCACAAGAGCAAAAATGTAGATGTATCCTTTGATCATATGTCACTGCAGCAATGGACAGATAAACATACAATGAAAATAGAAGTAGAAAAATACATTGTATATACAGAGGACATTTCATACAGGAAACTCGCCTGGCTGACACCAGATTAAATGTCACAAGTGAATATGTAGTCTAGGTTAATTTTTCTTATATGAGGTTTACAGGGAACCACAAATGTCTATCATATCATACTCCATAGCAATAACATGGCTTGCTAATGGCTTATCTTTCCCATTCAAAGTAGTACAATTTCACTCATGCAAAGCCCACAATCTGCAAGTGGCCCCAAAAATTGAAAAATAATAATCAGCTCCCCAGTGATTGGTTCCCAAATTCATGCAAACATTTCAGCCATGGTTTCCATGCTGTTGTGCTATTCAAGAGAACCGGAAGTCGTGAAGGCAAGTGTTACCCATAATGCAACGCAAAATTCAGTCGCTCCCCCGCCCATCGGATGGAATTTTGGGAGAGCAGAACGCCCGAATTGGCAGTAAAGAATTGGCTCAAGAAGCGGTTCCAATCCTGTTAAAAAACTACTTCATAAAGGGAAAATTGAAAGCCTTTCAAATATTTGTTTTCCGCTGGCTCCAGTTTTTGCAAATGAAAAAACAAAAGACTAATTTATCAATTAGTCTTTTGTAACTACAGTTTTAGATGTGCTACTTTTTCTGTGATTTTCATAAAGCCGCATTTTATCAAAAGGTGACTTTCAACTTTTTACCACTTTAAAGGGCCCATATCACGGTTTTTGACTTTTCTCTGCTTTAAACATGATTACAGTGCTATTTGGCCTTCATACACAAGCCCACAGTAGTTTATTCATTGATTCTGTCAATCTTTAGTAAGAGAGCAATCTGTCTCCTTCCCCAGCGTGAGGCACAGAAACGCTCGGGTCCAGTTCAGTGACGAAAACCACACTGATGACGCGCATGACCCCGTTTGCTTTCTATTTAAAATAGTTTTTAAATACTTTCGTCAAAACGGGGTAAACAATACACAATTAGTATGCTGTTTGTTTTCAAAAATAATAAAAATAAAAATAAATTAAAAGCCGGCGGGAGGTGATTGACGGATCAAAACAGCGAATCACAGCGCACAGGCTCCGGCTCCCGAGTCCAGCGTCTGTGGTCTGGTCTCGCGGACACCACATAGAGCTGCTGTTTTTCGGCTTTTGTCAGCAACTAAAAGTGTTAGGATCACGTCAACTTGAATGAAGTGTGTTATGGGTGTAAACATGTGACACACTATTTGGCCCTAAGAGGAAGAAAGCGGCTCGACTTTTTTCATCTGTTCATCTCATGGATCTATTATAATACCGGTTCATCTGCGACACTTCACTGAGACTGTTCCAGAACTACAGGGACAATGGAACTGGACTTACTCAAAAGCTGATCTGGAAACACCTTATTCCCACGGTAAAAGACGTACCTCGGACCCCCTCGATCTGTAAGTAGTGACGCTAACTCGCTGTATACTTCTGTAAACTAAATAACTAGGGTCTGATTGTGCATCGAGGACATAGGGCTCGATGTGACGGATTGTCATTGGAAAAAGTGTATTCTTATGTATGAAATTACTAAGTACAGGTGATAAACGACAAGAGCGTGATGCTACGTCACCGTGCGGGCGGGGGGAGGCGGGCTCACAGACAGAGGAGCAGACTCTGGATCAGCTCGTTTGAGTCGAGGTGACGTCACCTCTATACAAGAGATGGCTCTAATCTCACAAGCTTTGATTGTTGTGTGGTGTATCACACACATTATTATAACACATGTGCAGAGGATTGAGTGTGAAACATGAAGAAAAACGTGATATAGGACCTTTAAGCTTTAATAAAACTTTTATTTAAAGCGTGCTTATTTCTCCTCTGATATTTTGAAGCAGCACTCTTTTTACTTTTGAATGTGCTGGAAAACGGCAGCAAGTCCTAAGTAGCTCTGAAACAGTTGTTGTTTTGTGCTTTACAATTTTTATATTAATTGCTTTTTTCTTCCTGAGATGTTGCTGCAGTACACTGTGCATGGTTTTTCATTGGTCCAGACTGGAGCGGAGAGGATTCATGGTCTGAACCAAGCGGATCAGGTGAAAATCCATTGGAGGAATGCTAACTTATTAAAACATGCTAATGAAACATTTAGCATATTACTTTGGACTAGAGAAGAGAAAATGGTCCTAACCAAGCGGCCACTCCACCTTGTGACCCGTCCTACTCCACCCAGCAGCTACTCCACCTCTGCTGCTGTGACCCGTGCTGCTCCACCTAGTGGCTACTCCATCCAGTGGCTCCAACCAGTGGCTGCGTCCTTCTCCACCCAGTGGCTACCCAGTGGGTGAGCAGTGGCTACTCCATCCAGTGGCTCCATCCTGCTCCACCCAGTGGCTACTCCATTTAGTGGCTCCACTCAGTGGCTACTCAATCTCTGCTGCTGTGAACCTTCCTGCTCCACCAAGAGGCTAATCCACCTCTGCTGCTGCGACCTAAAGGGCTGTTGCTGATTATTACAATTGTTCGCTTTTTGGAATGATCAATTTTTACTTTTGATTTTTGCTGCTACTGGACACCTGAATTTTTCCTACGGGGATCAATAAAGTATCTATCTATCTATCTTCAATGAATGAAACAGTTTTGGTCCCCTATGCAGAAAGACAGAGGAATGAGTCAGTCTGTCAGCTGTTGGGGGTGTGGACATTCCCGGCTGGTACAAAGGGCTTTGAGAATCAGCCTGGCAAACATGGCAGGGCTTGGGTCTGATCAGGAACACGTGCAATGCAAAATGCTTGTAATAACATAGCTGTTGTAGAATTAATGTTGTAAGGTGTGGCACAGAGCACACAAATACATCATTTAAAAATAAAAATTGATATGGGACATTTAATGCAGATGCCATGTGGATCGCACTGGCTAACACTTTCACAACAACACCTACAATTAAGATATTTAATTGTAGAGCTTTCAAAATAAGTTACTTATTTATATGGCGCAAAAAGTGGAGCATCAAGTAAAATGCCCTCAACTGGGAAATCCCTTCTGTTTGTATGACAGTTTGATCTGTAATCCTGGCTTTAAAATGTTGAGAGTCAAGCCTTCTACTTCTTCGACCTCGGCACCCAACTCTTGACAACAACACAAACAGAAAGGACTTTATTTTAAGTATTCAGAAGTGTCCCGAGTTAAGACGTTCGTGCAGCGACCAACCAGAGGGCGGCAAAGTGGTTACGGGGACATTAGCGGTCCGAGCAGACTGAAAATACAGCCAAAACAGGAGCTACAGCAGGAATAAACCAAGGTTGACAATGGGGGACTCTGTGCTTGTGACTGTATTTAACTGCTTCGAGTGTGTTCGCCGATGCGGAAGTACCGTTTAATAAAAAAAAATAAACGTATGGCACACCTCCGTGAACACATACTACTGTTATATACAGTCTCTGGAAGGTCTCTGGACACAGACGTTGCAGAGCTGCATTATTGGAGAAGAACATAACACAAAAAGCTGCTAGCTTAACTCTGTTAGCTTCAAAGTCCGAAAGCTACTTCCGCCACTTCCGACGGGCGCCACCGCAGCCCAGGACTTCTGGTCTGAAGACCCCTGCGTCTGAAAATTAGAGAATGTGCATCTGGTGCGCGAGGCGTCAGCGTTCCAGCATTGGCGGCGGAACACGCAATTACTCTCTAGACTCTGCGTGCATTTAATTGAAAGCTGTTGCTGTTTGAGTGAAGAATAAAATGTGGTTAAAGCAGGCCTTGGCCCTCTTGCTTCTCGGTAAGAAGGTCTTGAGTTCAAATCCCGGTCTGAACAGAGCCTTTCTGAGTGGAGTTTGCATGTTCTCCCCCTGTCTGTGTAGGTTTCCTACGGGTGATCCTGTTTCCGCTTTCATTAAAAACATGTACAATAGGCAAAAATCCTCCAGCTCTGGTGCTGACCAAGCCGAGCATCAACATCTGGAGATGGGTCCCCAAGCGCTGCATTGCGGCCCTACTGCTTCTGACAGAGGCCCAATAGGCATTGTAGGGATGGGACAAATTTCCCTACGGTGACAACAAAGTACCACTATTTGGTACTAATTAGTTGCAGCCACAGCAAGGTGACAGCCGACGCATGGGCCCTCACTTCTCCTTTCTTATTTTCCATCACAAGCTCACAGACTCACACCACTCACGATTAGAGAGCAAAGCTAAAAGGTTTTTCATCCTCTGCCTGTAATTAATCCTACAGCCGCTGCAGTTCTGTCACTGCCTTACCCCCCTGAAGTCCTGAACTTACACAACTGATTTACGGAAATCACTATGGGATTACCGGGTTTTTAAAAGGGTTTTATCTTCTTCAATGGGAAATGTTTAACTAAGATTTGCATTTCGGTTGCTTTTAAGGCACAACAAGAACAATATGGGTTTGACTCCCAGGTGGAGTTGTGTGGAGATCAAAAGGCTCTGAAAACTGAATATAAAGGTTTGATATCAATTTCCCATGTGGTCTAATTACAATGTTAAAACTTAAGCATAAGACGCTGTACACATTTTTCTATGCAACAAATGTGTATATTTTGCCACTACATTATGTTCTTCTCACTCACTGAAGCATTAGGGTCTGCTCTGAAATGTCGTGAACACAATGATCAGTCCACACTTAGCTGACAGTGCTCGTTCCTGTAAGTGATGTAGTAACATGTGCTGTGTGTTTGCTCTGCACCCTTTATGGGACAGTACATAAGGCTGCCCCAGGGCACACTGCTGTTTGTATCTCTCCATATTCAACAGTCCACAGCTGAGCCCCTGGTGCCCTCACAAACCCCTATTACCCCCTGTACTGCTGACTGAGGTGATTCTGGAGTGGGGGAACAAAAAGCCATCTGCACTCTTTCACACCATTAAGAGAATTTCTGATGAAAAAAGCCTCACAATGCACATCACATCTTCATGAATTCAATATAACATCGCTGCTATTTAATTAATACAGTCTATTAAATGTAAAGATTCCCAAAAGTATAGCATTCCTCTTATATAACTATAATGATGTTTTAAATCTACATTCAATTATAGAACCTTTAAACTACTGTTGTTTCCAGTTGTTTTTACAGAACCCACCAACGGTGAGTATAGCTGGAAGTTTCAAACCTACATTTAGCAATGATATATATTTCTTCTGTCGATGTTTTGGCCCTGAGAGGCAGATTGCTCCCTAAGCCGACTGTCTAAAACTGCTATTGATTGTCCTACCGCGGGCCTTCACACAGCTGTTCAGATGACACATTAAATGTGGTATAAGTCATTTAGAGCTCCAGGTTCTAAGTCTCACCTGTCTCATTCACAATATATTGACACGTTGTTCTCAGACAAACTTTTATTTTCCCAGCAGCCTGGAGGCCTGGCTGACGGATGCCTGCACTGAACACTGGAGCATGTGTGTATCTATGCTGTCGACATAGTGGCTGTGTGCTGCTGTTGTTGTGGACTTACGTTGTGTGTGTTGAGTCGTAGCGCGTCCTCCTACTGCCCTGGGGGCTCCGAGCCCATTTCCTGTTGTGCAGTGTGATAAGTTTCCCTGTCAGATCCTCCCAGCACCACTATATTTCTGATAAGCTCCACTGCTAGTTTTCCCGACCTATGGCACAGAGATCAATTTGAGATTGATTCAGAATGCCCTGCTGGGCCGAGCTGCAAGATCAATTTGAGATGGATTGTTCACGCCAGGGGGCCAATGACACGCAGCGCAGTGCTCACTTGTTTCCTCTTCTTGACTTCCCTCACCTCTCTCTTGTTGTGCCCTCTTTCTAGTTTTAGTGTTTTGGCGCATCTTTTGTCCAGTTGTTTTGCACTTGTTCCTGCTTTATTTGTGGACAGCACCTTATTTGCATTACATCAGACTTTAAATCCTCCCCTCATCCCTTGCCGTTACCCGCTCCGATTACTCCTGGTGCTGCGGTGGGCATCGGGATGACTTCATTTGCACAGGGACTATAAGCCAGGGACTAGATAAGGCTGCAGCACACCATGGATATACAAATGCATAGAGCAACAGAGGAAAAGCACGAACCAATCACACCGTGGTCCTGCCTGTGTGCCCAATGAAATTGGTGTCACCTCGGGTCACCCATGACCTTATCTTCACAATTTTTACAACAGCGCAGACATGATCCCTCTGCTCCCTGTTTTCAGAGACGTGGAATCATTGCTTTCTCCCCTCTTCTGCACACTGACCTTTCGCCAGGAGCGCATCATTGACCTTTGCACAACCGCCACCAGGGCCAAGAGGAAAACAAGCACTGACTCGGCTTCAACTCAAACATTGCTCACAATTAAAAGCAAACAAACGGCAGAATATTTATCATTATCATAAGAACCATAAACAATAGACAATTCCAACACAACATCAGGATATTTCATTTCTACTCTTGCATGCTTTTTTTCAGTAATGCTTTGATTACAATAAAAATCTGGAAACTTGTACACAACAGTGAAATTCCCAGGCTATAGCGCATTGGATAGCCTGCATGTTGCATAGGAAATGGCACTGACAGTACATTTATGCTGACGTTGGTTTTTCTTATTGGGATTTGTTGTCTAAACTGCATTTGTTTGTTATAATGTAAGTTTTATATAGCTTAAAAACAAGCATTCAATTAGATCCACTTTTCCATTGTATTGACTTTTTGATTATTTACCTGGTTTTTGTGTTTACTTCCCCGTGTGTCCCTGTGTGTATTCAAACCCTGTGCTCCTCTATTGTTGGTTCATTGTGTTTTTGTCCCAGTTCATGGTTTGATTTTGGATATCTGTTATCCTGGATTTAGCTATTTTTAAGGTGTGTATTAAATATTGTATTTTTGGCAGTCCTGCATTTGAGTTCTACCTTTTTTCTGCATTCATGATCCACTTTTCTCCATTATGTCAGGATAACTTTGGACAATTCAAATTAACAGGTAAACTTGTCTCAAATCTCATGGGGTTGTCAGAAATCACAAAATCAGAATTTAATCAACTCGTGCGTCAAAATATACAATTTTAATAAAGTATTGATGCTAAAATATTCCACATAGAATATGAGCATTTAAGGAAGATCAAAGGAGTTCAGATACTTGAGCACTAAAGTGGACTAATGTCAAGGACATTGAGGACTAATGGGCTTGTACCGACTAATTCTAGTCGGGACTCGAGCTGCAGCATTTTGACTATACTGCAGCTTTTTTTACAGCTCACCAGAGAGACAGTAGTTTGGGCTCACTGTTATCGACTGGTTAGCAGTGGCGGCCGGCCAATAGAGGGCGCTAGGGCGCCGCCCCACCACTCACAACTTGCCATGTTACCTTGAATAAAACGTTAAAAAAAATAATAACATTAAAATATTTCGAAATGTATGTGTGTTTTATTTCAGATGTGGAAGAAATACTTTATAGTTTATGCTGAGTTGGATTGATTAAGCTCATCAGCGTTGTCTGTGTCGGACTGAGGACGTATTTCCGCCTCAGGGCCGCAAGATTGCGCCCTGAGCCGTCTATGGACTCTCGTTAAAAGTTGTACATGCGCAGTAGCTCCTCTTCAATGCAAGAGATAAGACGATTTGGGGGCGCAGGAGAAGTGCGCCCTGAGGGGGCGGGATCGCCCGCGACCTGTACTGTCACTGTCTGTGACGTCCGTTTACAGTGATTGACAGGTCAAGCTGTGGGAGTTTGAGACGAACGTAAAGAGACGCAAAATGGAGAACGAGAAAAAGAATAATTCAGTTAGAATACCGTTTGAGAGAAGATCATACCAGGAGAAGGTTGAGGTTAAAGAGCTTGGACCTGATCAGCCAAATATTACCATTAGTCAGCAGTCCAGCGACAGGGGGAGACGGTACACTCGTACTTTTTCCAGGACCTGGTTCAGCGCCAAATCTTAGCTAGCAGCATGTAGCGAGGCTAATGCTTTATTTTGCTTTCCATGCCTCTTGTTTCAAACATCAGGATCTGACCCAGCATGGATCAAGACAGGTATGACTGATCTGAAGCACTTTTTAGAAAAGGCAAAGAAGCATGAGCAGACTGGTATCCACATGCAAAATGCCCTCAAATTAGCTATGTTTGGGAAGATAAATATTTCATTCTCGTGTGAGGCTTCAGTCACAACAGTCAGTGTAAACTTACTTACTGCTGGTATATATCTAGTCATCATATTCATAGCCCCCCCAGTAGAAAATTCCACCAGCCGCCACTGCTGGTTAGCCTGACTCTTGCCAGACCCTTGTAGTTCCGCCATGCTCCACCAGAGGTGTTTGGCTGAACCGTGTGAAGTGCAGCGAACTACATGGGTCTGGCGAGAGTCAGGCTAATGACTGGTACCCCTGAAAGAGACTTGCAACCTCCTTCTGACCGACATTGATGTAATGTTGGCAGGTTGATTCAGGCAATAAGTGATTGACACCCCTTGTCCATGGCTTTCTAACTCATTTTGGTCCGGGGGCCGAATACTACCTAATTGGATCTCAAATGAGCCGGACCAGAAGATGCTCTACAAAAATACCCAAAAACGGTACAAAGTCCAACATTAATTCAAAGCGTCCTTTAAAACACTGTCCTTTAATACTCACTCAGTTTTAACTGTAAATCTGTTACAAACTTAAATGTAACGAGTTTTTCATAGTGCAAATAATGTATTTATAACATTACATTGTAAATGGCATTTCACAATATTCATATTAATATTTGTATGTTAGCTTTGTTTTAAGGCTCATTACAGAGAAAACTTGCTCACAAAGTAGGTAAAGTAGGTAGTTAGAAAAAGCACTTGAACACAGCAGCGCTCAAAACTCCTTTGATAGTTTCAGTAACACCACAAATGAATATGCGACATCAGTAATATCAGTCTCTTATCGATGGCAACATGTTGGTAAAAACGTGTGGTTTCTCAGACCATGTCAGCAGCCTGTATGAGAGATTGGACAAACTCTCTCTCAGGCCCCGACTCCACCGGACGCGTAAAATGGACGACGGATCCGTCCAAACACGTCCGTTTCATCTCCGTCTCCGTTATCTCCATGAAGGTGAATGGAAGTGGCTCCACTGCCTCCGCATGCGTCCGTCCGACGCACGTCGGACATATTCCGTCAACAGAGGGTGCAACGGACGCAGACGGACGAAATAGAAACAATCCTATTTGTTCCGTCCGTCGACGCGCGTCGGGTCCGTTTTCCATTGAAAATACAATGGAATAATATATTTACCACATTATTAAACATATATTGATATATGCTGTAGCCCTTGGTTATAAGTATTTGTTAATGACAATGATTATTAACAAACGTGTGTAATTTTCTTCATGTATTACTTTAAATAATTGTTTCTTGATCGTACATCTACCATTTATTTTTTGCGTAATATTAATACGCTAAACTTTACATACACCTCCCTCTTTTTCCTCTCGCTCTGTCCCCTCTACCTGCGAGGCGCTCTCTCCTCACCGCACACACACATTACACACAGAGCTGCACTTATGAGAGACAGATCTCACAACACTGGATATGTTAGAGTTCTTTTCTCTTTTCTCTCTCCCCTTTTTCCATTGCTTTCAATTAGTTTTGCCTCATCCATCCCGACGTCCTCGATGCTTCAATATGCTGTGCTTTGCATTGATCATAGCCACAGCTCATACACATCACACACCGCTTCTTCTATTTAAAACTATAGCTCTGCCTGTTGCCTAAAGCCGCGGAGAGGCGAGTTGGGTCCGATAAAAGTGTATCACACGCTAAATAAGTATAGAAAACAAACGAAGAGGCTGGATCATAATAAACGCTGCGGTAACAGACCCAAACACACATGCACGCACACGCCTCCCACCACACACACACACACACACACACGGGCGCCCTCACGCACACGCCCACGCTCACGCACACATGCACGCCGACAATACATGACTCCTCCATCAGCCAAACATTCATTCATTCACACAATGCCCAAACGTGTCTCCTACAAAAATAAAGCAGGCTGTTAAACGCACAGCCAGAGTTGCGTGCTGCTGCAACCGGTTTGACCACTAGTCCGTTTTACGGACGTCTGACGGACAGCAGCCAACGCGTGTCAACGGAGACGCGCCCGGTGGAGTCCTGGCCTCACTGGGCCTCATGTATGAAACTTGCGTACGGCCAAATCAGGGTGTAAATGATGCGTACGCAAAATATTTACACTTTTCCGCATTTATCAATCTGGACGTGCGCATACGATACGCACAGAATTTACACCAAGTCAATAGGTGGTGTAAATGTGTACACTCATTTCAACCTTCATTACAACACGCCAAAACACGCATGAAATGCAAGATTTGGACAAAAATAAACATAATCCCACTCTGACAAGATCATAGGCACAACTCTCACATTACAAATATGCAATTTTACTATGTTTTGTTAGGGCTAGTTTGTGTTATTTAATAACGTGCAAGATGTCAAACTTAGTCTCCCACAAATGTGTGGATTGTTATATGCACCTACAATTAGTGCGTAATGGCATTTGGTTCATGTGGGTCCAAGCAAAGACGCGCGCCACCGTGGAGCGCTGCGTGGGTCTGATCAGGCTCTGGGATATATAGGGGGTAAGCTCTGGTACCTCCCGGTACAAGTGTGTCACATGGTCCTGGCTCGGTTCTCCACAACAGGCACAGGACCACAGAGTGCCACTGGTGGAGCAGCCCATGGATGAGAGACCATGGCCAGCAGCGCCTTCGGCCTGTACAGCTCACACAGGCTCTCATTCAACCATTTTAAAATGATAATCACATACATCATTTGAAGATCATTTTATTTCTTTATATTTTCTTTTGGATGCTTTGGTCTGGCGGTCCTCCCCCTGGGCTGCTGAGCACTTCCTCATTGGCTGCGCGAAACGCCTTTTTGTTACCATTTTAAGATCGCTCCTTTTTTTTTCACTTTTAGCATAAATTAATGAATTCTTACTATTGGCCCAATATATCAACTGTTTGATATAATATAGCGTATTTTTCTTCGAACATGAACAAACTCACCTCTTCAGGAGTGCGTGTTGCAGGCCCCACGCTGTTTACAGATGCTGTCATTTCTTTCCATATATTGTTTTTTGAGCCCCTTGATGCCACTCTTGAGAATTCCAAATAGTAAGACTTTATTCTTTTTCCCACTTTGTTCATAATGGTCTCAATCTCCTGCTCCGTGAAGTTATTTTTCCTTAGCCGTTTACTCACTAACCAGACCCTGCGCCGTATACGTAATTTTACGCATATGTTTTGCCTCATTCACCTCTGGCAAAGCAATGTGGGTTTTCCTTAGTTTTGTGCATAAAGCCCCATAAACGCAATTGATCTTGCTCAAAACTGCTCATCCACTGCCCTGTTCTCCGCAGCAGAGATAGGATGCAACGCGCTTATGTGGGAACTGATTCATTCATTCATTTATTATTTATTTATTTACTTCTAAATTTCAGGAGAGATGAGTGCTGCAGTGGGTCTAGACACTAGGGAAAAACGCGTATATATAATAGAGCGTATATATATATATTTTTTAAATGTGAATAATCTCAGAAGTGTGTGCTTTTTGAGGCTTCCAAACAGTCTTCCTAGCCGACTTCCTGCTGACCTGTCGCAAAAACAGGGCGTGGAACGGGCAGTTTCTGAATATTTTTAGGCGTGACTTTCATAAATACGCTGGTTTTGAGCGCGGCATTTATCAACAGCCGCAGGTGCGTACGCTCAGATCTGTGCGTATCTCACACGTTCATAAATGCCACGTCGGATCTTGCGTAAATATACACCCTTTTCTACGCAACTTTCATACATGAGGCCCACTGTGCGGCTGCGATGCTAATGTTTTTAGCACAGGTAGCTTCCCTTTACAGCTGCAGCACAAACCTCTCGCTCTGGGCACAAACAGACTGCCGTGGCCAGACATGTTTAGCTTCTGTCTTCTCAATTCTCCGCTCAAAGTGCCGTATTTTTCACCAAGTCTCGTAGTTTAAGAAGTTATTCCTAAAGCACCGCTCTGGTGGAGCCAGCTACAGACGCACTGGACTCACTGCTGAGCGCGGCGCTGCGGCCTCGCGGATTTAAAAAAAATAAAATTATTATCATTATCATAATTTTACAAAAATGAGCCGCGGGCCGTGTCAAATCTCTTGGCGGGCCGTATGAATGACCCTCCTGCCATGGACATTATTGAGTTGATGTGCAATATCTAGGGGTATCTAGGGGAACTAATCCCCTAGATATCTAACCTGATGAAGGTTTTAGACCTCATTCCCTCAAACTCCTCTTTGCAAGTCGGCATCAGCTGATGTAAAGCCATTGTCACAATTAAAGTATCCAAAAAAGTTCAGTCCAGTTCTATCCAGTTTTTGATGCCTACACTCGGGAGTCTGTGTGCACCGAACAGATTTATGAGTAACATTAGCAAATACTGCAGTATCATAACAACAGAGTGTAATGGGGCAAGTAAAGGGCTGTCAAAGCTCTTTAACTGTGGACTCTCTCAAACTAAGACATTGCTGGATGTGGATGTGTGGACATGTTCATACTGTATGTCATGTTCATTTGGACATGTTCATATATCCACACATCACAAGTCACAACCTGTTTATGGACACTGAACCAACATGACTTCCATTAAAATTCAAGCTCTTTGGATAATTGGCACTCGATGACAGTGGAAAAGACAGAATTACGAGATGGATACAAGAGAGCAGATGTTGTGCACACCACTGGGGCCAGAGTCCTCCAAGTCCAGTCTCCACTGACTGACAAACTAGGACACAGTATATAACCAGCACGGGTTATTATTCATTCTTGATCCAGCGTTACGACACAATATATCTAGATATTTCATTCTTGTCCTGTCGCAATTCATTAAATTCATCAATCATCATGAAAACAATGACCCATCAACCCATCATGCCAAAAACAGATCCACGTATACACAACAAATAAAAGGTTTATTTGATATTGTTCATAAACTAATCAAACCTATTACAATAGAGCACACATGGATTTGATAATTTCCCGCTCAGAATTCAAGTAAATAAGTAATCTTTATTTATATAGAGTCAAAAAGTGGTTTATTTAATTGTCTGTCCCTCACACAGAGATGAGAGTGAGGTCATCAGTACAAGAGGCTCATGCCAAACTTATTGTACATGTTTTTAGTGCTGGGGAAACCGGAGCACCCAGTGGAAACCTGCGCAAACACAGGAAGAACATGCAAACTCCACTCAGAAAGACCCTATTCCAACCAGGACCCAGGACTTTCTTGCTGAGAAGCGAGAGTGCTATCCACTCAGCCACCGTAGCGCCCAATTTAAGACACTAATCAGGAAGAGCAACTCATCAAATGTGGACTGATTATTTTGTTTGTAATTATATTGGTGTTAATGGTGTTTTGACTTCAATGTTTAGAATACAATGAATTATTTCGTTGTTTTAAGCAATGCAATGATGTACTATATAGCATGATAGCCCCTAAAAACATCAAGTTAATAATATATTCATTAAGATTAGAGAGATGAATAATTCAGGTGGACAACGTGTTACTTGCCACTGTTTAGATTTATTTATTTATTTTTACAGTTGAGTTCATGATACTAGAATCTTGATACTTAACAAAAACTTGTTTGTCTGATTACCTAAAAATAGAACCTTGATGGTCTTGTGTACATGTTTGTGATTAGTATTGAGTGTTTGCGTGTGTCTCCTGGAGCAGAGGCATAAATTCACCTTACATTGTGTGCACCATGTGCACTTGTATATTGTAAATAGTAACTGTAACTCTATTTTAAATTTAAATTTATTCTTTAGAAGTGTTTTTTATTCTTATTTTTATTATCTCTTTTTGACTGTTGCACTGAGCCAAAGCAATTTCCAAGTCTGTGACCTCCTGTTACTTACGTGGCAATAAAAATGATTCTGATTCTGATTCTGATAAATGCAGAGCCGCAGGCGCTTCTCGGAAGAATATGGTTAGGAGTCGGAGGAAGAATTAGAAACGGCTGTAGCCAGGTTTAAAGGGATTGTTTACTCACATGTGCCGCACGTACTAGTCGTCCTACCCTCATGCAGAAAATATAATAAAGCACATAGACAGGAATATGTTAAAAAATGAAATATTTAGTCAATTGCGGAGGGTTGAGAAACGCTGTAGGAAAAACTGAAACTGAATGATCTCCACCTTCTTCGTGTTTGATTTAAAATATGAATAGATAAAAACTCCTTCAAATGTGTATTCAAATTATTTTAATGACTTTAATGTTTAAAACTTTGACTTGTGCCTGAATTATACCAAATATACCAAGTACCACATATGTGAATAATAAGGATATCCAAGCATAACGTAAATTAGGACGAAACTGATATCAATACATTGTTCCTATAGTTGTTTGAAATAAACAACTACAATAGTTTATAAAATATTCTAAATTCTATAAATAAATGAACTGCAGAGGAACCTGGTAGCACCAGACATGAACCACAGTTTGAGAAACAGCAACAATGTAGCAGTGCACACCAAAGGCGTGTTTGTCTGTCCTTGACAATTTCAGAGGATTTCAAAAGAACAAAATTCTGTCATGCTCAAGAAATTAGATTCTTGTTAATGATACGCCCACCCAGAGGAACATCTGCTCTCTGAGCGACACAGTGATGGGCCTAGACTCTAGTTACAAGGATACAAGTGTAATATATTGACTTGACATGACTATATTACTGTCTGTAAATCTACTTAGACTTAGTAACCCATTCATGTAAGTGAATATGTTCTGAAATACAGATCCCATTGAAATTGTTTGACACTCCATGAACTGTTCTGCAGGGACCTTGAGTTTCTTAACAATTGCATATTGTACATTAATGGGTTATCTCACAATGTTAGAATTAAATACAGTTAATTTTGTGATGAGGTGCTCCCAACAGACTGCTGTCTCAAAGGATTCAGTTAAGATCTATTTCTAAGTACAAAGCACCATCAACAAAACAAACTAAATCAGCAACAAAATAAACGGCAACCACTAAAACTGCAAACCACATATGATATTGTATTCTAGGGTTTTATTTCAACAAACAGAAGAAACCTATGTAACCACTAGGAGAACATGCAAATTCTGAAAGGCTTCAGTCCACCTGGGAGACTAACCCAGGACCTTCTGGCAGCTGTGACAGCTCTAACCCCTGTAGCACTCTGTCACTATATTTATAAAAGAGTTCCACTGCAGCTCTGAACTTACCCGTATGACTCAGTGCTGGTCCTTTTGCTCGCAGCTCTGGAGCGGCCGGACTTCAGCTCTCCACTCACATTCATGTCTGCACAGAAAAGCCATCGCCTGATTTAGAGCAGGCGTGTATCAGCCAATTTACATAGCCATATATTGAGCTCATTTGTAATTTGTAAAAGTTTGTTTTACTTTTTGACTGACAGTCACTTAAATCAACGACTGATGTTTTACTGCCAGCAGATTCTTTGTCAAAGATTATTCCTTTGTTTTCCCATTGATTATCTTTGCCACAAATCTTTTGTTTTGATGTCTGCAATTTTTGCTCCAATGTCATTATATAACCCAAATTACCAACACATGAATAATACAGTTGTCTTGATTACAAAGGATTCCACAGAATCCTTACTTTTGAATAACAGTGTGTTAAAAAGCTATAAAGCAGAGATGACGCGGCATGGGCCGGTCTGACACGGACAGATGGACGCTGAATGGAGTGTGACTGGGCCAGCTGCACGTACACTCACATAGAGACTGTCAAATCGCTGCGAGCGACAATTAATTAAGTATGACTCCGAGAGTGAAGAACAGGACACATGTTCCTCAACCTCTCTGGCAGGTTACAGTCACATAAACCTGTTGTGGGGCTCTCCTGGGGCTTCCAATTGTGTGACTTTAAACCGATACAGTAAAGTGTCCTCTTCCTGATGGTCTTAAGTCTAACAAATGATTGCTGTATAATATAACGACTATGTATATCAATGTATATAATACGTAGCTTCTTTCATCATCCCCAAAGCAGATTATAATTCATTAATTCCATATACAGTGAGGACACAACAACACTTTGCACTTGAAAATGCCCCACTGGCACCTGGCATTCTGCTGTCTCCCATCACAGGACTAACCAGGCCCTGATGAGACAAGCAGGTGGCCACTAAATACATACGTTTGTTTCATACGCTTGATATTTTAGAGCAATGCACTATTATATTCAACTTGTGAGTGAAGTATCAAAAGGTGCAATTTTCCTGGTGACAATTAAGTATCTTTTAATTGAGTAAAACAATATTTATTGTTCCTTTTTTACATTAAATAAAAATACAGAGCTTGGAAGCATGACTTTAAAATTAGAGCACACACCAGCATGAATAAGTTGCAAAATGTTATATCGTATTTTAAATGAAAAGCTATAAATGACAGCAGACTTATCCATATTCCACAAGATGAGCCATAAAACAGGAGGAGCAGTAGACTGCTGCTGCGCACAGTGGTGGAGCTCAACAGGGGCTAAGCATCAGACAATCTCAGGAAGTAATCAGGCTACTGCTCAGTGAACCTATAAGGAACTTAAAAATAACAATGGGTTATTCTTGGGTATTAAATAAAAGACATTGAGATTCATTTGGATTTGGTTTGGTGTGTTGCACACAATGACTGCTACCAACCAGATTTAAACTACTGCAAATACCCAGAATCTGACATTAAGCAGAACTAACCAGGTATGGCCCAGTAATGAAAGGAGCCTTATAGGAAGCTGTGGGCCTATACGACTGCTTGGCCGACCTGTGTTGGCCCAGAGACCTTTCTACAGTTAGAAATCAAACTTTCTTTTTACTGGAAACAAGCATGTAACTGCACTCGGCTACATTACATTATCTGGAGAGAGGAACATCTTCTCTCCGTAAGAATTAACTTCTTTAAGGAATAAAAATCCTCCATAACAGAAGAATGTACAAGTTTCAAACAACCATACAGTGCACAATGATTACATATCTATAACGCCAAGCAGGCAGCGGACCCTGTCAGAACAGTTGTGCAATGCACCTTTAAGTTGAAAGGCCTTTCTTTAATGTAACTATAAAAGTTGATGAGCCAGGGTACTCCGCTGTCTCCTAATAAAAGCTATCAATTAGTAAATGAATCACAGTCAGGGGAACATGAGTCGTAGTTTCCCAAAGGAAGAGCTTAACAAAAGGAGAGGTTGATAATGGCAGTCTGAGGAGGCCTCTGTGATGAGGAACCAAGGTCAAACACATTCAGCCATAACCAATGACTGTCTCATGCCACACTGAAGTCTGCAGGGATCACTGTGCCTCAGCCCAAAAACAAATTAACCAAACAGAGCGGTGCTCAGATTACAAAGAATAGAAAAGGTGAACGGGAAATATATTTTTGATCAGGGCAGGTTGATGTTGTCCTTAACACAATCTCATTCTGTAACAATGTGCTAAAGTGTTAAGATTATTTTGAAGATGTTTATGGATCAAACCTTCTCCCTCCTCTGCAGGCTCAGAATGAGAGAAGCGGAATCAACCAATTATAGTGAAGCCTGAACTTTAAAAAGAAACAGAACGATTTTACTACCTGCTGATTGTGAATTAAACTAAATAAAATTCATTTTTGCTTAGCCCTAAATTACAACAGCAGTTTTCAAAGTCGTAGATTCACCCACACAAATAAAAAAAAATCACACTTTGACCAGTAAATATTGAGAATATATTGATATTTGTCACACTGCGTTTTCTCGTCTCAGAAAAAAAACATTAACGTTTCAAACTCTACTGAAGCTTTATGATTGGACAAAATTAGTCTCTTCAGTTTCCTATGCTGGTTCGTCTTTGGTTTTGCTCTGTGTGTGTGTAGAAATATGACCAGTATGCATTTCAATAAGCTCTTCTACAAAACATGCACTCTAACAAAAAAATTCATTTTCTTCAGGTCTGTAGCAGCCATGAACAAAAACGGATATGTACATTTTGAGATTTTTCTTCATTGATGGAGAAACTTTAAAACAATATCCAGATATGTGTCTTGTCTGCACTAACAACTCCTGTCCTATACATAAACTCTGGTGTAATTTTAATGAGTGTAAGTGTTGAGAGACTGCAGAGGAAAGAGACATAAGACAGCCACATCACATGCATAAAGAGAATAACCATCATACTCACATCTGGGACTGAACAGTGTCATGTCGATGATTCAAGCGTTCAGCGATGGCCAAGGTAAGTGCTGCTCTCCTCTGTATCTTCTCTGCACAAGTGCTGAGGCGGACGTTCAGCTGTGCTACTACACTCTGACAGAGCAGCCACACGAGCTTCAGGGGAATAAACCAAATGATCATATTAAGCAGGGGTGGCCACAACAAAGATTGGTCCACTTTGGGAGGAGAAGTGGGGAATGATTCATCGAGCTGGTCCACCTCAGAAACAGGACCTCACAGCATGCCGTGACTGGATTCATGCAGAGGGACTATTACATGATGTATATTTGAAGAAATCTGGACTAAATAAATGCTACTTAATCATATAGATCAGTGTCTCCCAGGGGCCGCGAGCGTATTGCAGGGGGGCCTCGAGAGGTCATAAAAAAAAATGTTTTATATAATTATTGTATGTTAAATTAATATAATTTTGTTTGTTATTTTAAAATATTTGTGTTCATTATTTGACTTGAATAATCAAATTGTAATCATTTTTGAATTATGGGGTGGGTCATTTACATGTTTGTAGCCGAGGCACTTTTCCCCAAATTAAATAACGAGAAGAGACTATTTTTAACGTTGTCTTGGTTATTATTTTTTGGGGGGAATTATAGATCATTTTCAGCTTCGGCAGACACGGCAGACCTCTGAACATCTTGGTGCTCTATCAAACTTATTTTCCCTGAAATAGCGAGCGGAAGGAGAACTTGCACATAAGTATTTTAGGTAAGATAACTAGGAGATAAGTGGGTGAAACCAGTCACAACAAGAAAATTATGTGCAATAGTCTTATTCTTGTAACTTTTTCTCAAAAAAAAAAAAAAGTTGAATCTCTGATGTTTGTGCCTTTACACAGTTTGCAGTGTGGGCCATGCGGGGAAGTGTACTCTGTGTTGAAAGTTAAGGGTTCGAATCTCGCTCCCGACATTAACACATTATTGATCAAGCGGACAGGTATGAAACTAGCTCCCATTATTTATGTTTCTGTGTGTCCCGGGGCAAGACACTTAACCAGCCTCGTCCCCTCGTGTCTGCACATCTGAAAGGGTGAATTCTTTGTTGATGTAAAGTGCTTTGGGTGCCGTGAAATGGGGAACAACAATACTTAAATGTGATAGTTCAGTTGTATTTGAGGGTGACTATATTACAAAACCTGAGCTGAACTTATATATTTGGTTGTATTGATATGAGGGTTTACAGTGTTCTTGCTTTTCACGACTCTCTCAACTGGATTTCTCTTGAATAAAACGGATCCTCCAATAGACAGCCTCTAATTACAGAGCTTGTGTAATCATTGTTGAAGTTTTAATTGTTGGTCCCAGGCTCTTTCATGTGGCTTTAATTAGCTTCTTTAAACCAAACACAAGCTGATCCTGGCCCTGAGCCAGACTTTACTCAACTCAGGTCCAAAATGATTATTAGCTCTTTTCACACTGCACTTACCCTGGTGAATCTACGTTACAAAACTGCAACTCCTTTCAATTTTGCATTAAACGTGGCGAGTAGTGAATGACCCGAGGGCAATGCAGGCTATTAGGACAGTGCTATGCAGAGGTGCGCCAGCAGGAAGCAATATAAAGATGCTTTCAAAATGCTACGTTGCGCTTTCGTGCCCCATGAACCATGTGTGAAAAAAGGATTTATAATAAAACTATTCGCTGTGAGGTACAACTGCACCTTCCGACTTATTGTATGAGACTGAAATAAATAGTAGTTTACTTTGGTCTCTTCCTGCAATTATTAGTTGTAATTACATGAATGTGGGACAAACAAACCTATATTAAAGTGGACATATCGTGTTTTCAAATAATTGATTTTTACATCTAAATCATTAATTTGTGGCCTATATAAAGCGTAACTGCAATGCCTGGGTCTGAGTCTCATTATTTGTAGCTCCACGGGCCTTTCTTCTACACCTGTTCTGAGGTGCGTCTGAGAGCAACCTGTTTTGGTGCTGTCTCTTTAAATGCAAATGAGGCGCTTTTGACCACGCCCCCATTCCGGTGACACAGGTTCAACTCCACCCCGAGCGGCCATTTTTGTAGTTTCTAAGCACAGATACAATTATCTCATAGAAACTTCTCATTACATCGCAACCATGAAGCAGTCCTTCCTCATTGACTGAAAGCAAATGTTTCATTCTTAGTCCAGTCTTATTATCGACTCTTCTTTTTAGCTTTGGGATCCATGCGCACAGTCTATGATGTTCACACGCCGGTTTGTTTACAACAGCGGCCGCCTGGCACGGGCCTACGTCGCAGGATATGACACACTACGTTGACAGAAATGTTTACATTGAATATTACTTATGCATAATTTTACAGCATTTAAAAACGCGGAAGCTGCTCATTACAAAGCGGCCGCAGATGCCCTGGAACACTGCGGCCGCTGAGGTGGCGGAATCCCGTTCGAGTACATACAGCAGGTGCCCCGCGGATACGCGCGCCCCGCTCGAACAATTCTCAACGGATTTACACTTCTCATAAACATGTGTTTTGTATGAGGCAGACAGACCGGCCCAAATATGGGCATTGGCCCTTTGGGCATTGCCCGGTACGCCCGATGGCCAGTCCAGCCCTGTGCGCTGGCATCCTTGAGCTTGGACTACAAATTCGAAGTGATGCACAGTAGAGGAGGGCTGGGCCGAAGTGTTTTGTTAGACGCCCATGCCCTTATATGGCAGTCTCGCTGCAAATACTGTGACGTAATAATTCTAAACACGTAATAGAGAACGGCAAAATCTGAACGGGTTGAAAAATCTTACCCAAACAGAATATGAAGTGTTCTCTGCAACCCATGAAGAGACTGATTTCAACTTTTTTGCACTTCTAGAGGCTCCAACTACACAACATAAGGCATTTAAGGCATAAAAAGTGGATTTTTCATGATATGTCCCCTTTAACCAACTGTAACTGTCATATTTTCACTATCATCCTGATTATAGTATAGTACAATATAGTATCATCCTACAATGAGGTCATCACTCAATATTGCAGGAGACATGTCCAAGCTCAACCAAGCGCCAAGAAGACCACAGTAAAAATATAGACAACACTATTTTCTTGGAACAAGTATAAATGGGAACGTCAGAAGTTTACTACGTTTTGAAAAGATGAAGCCGTTTGCCGTATAAGATCCCATGTCTTTTTTTGGCACAACGCTCTGAAGTCAGCTCTACCATGCATTTTTAGAAAGAGTAATTTAAACCCAAGTTACAGTTGAGTTGCCCTAAAGATTGAAATGTAAATCCACTGAGGAGAAATGCAGAAAATGAGATACCAACCATGAGCTGCTGCTGACACTTTCAAATTATAGCACAAGAATATTCTAAATGCAACATCTTTGAAAGTCTACCTCCAATGAATGAGTGTTATGCAGTCCATGCTCGGGGTATACAGTATTTCAACACGGTCATAGAGACATATAAAGACTTTAAATAATGCCGGATCAAAAACAAGTCAAAAAATCATGCCGTTCTGTTGTCAGAGTAATACGATCTTGCAGGATCTAATTCTTATTCCTAATCCCCAAACAAAACAATGAGGTACAATGTTTTTTCAGGGCTGTATCTTGAGCAACACATTCAAAAGGCAGGGACTAATAATGGTGAACATAATGCATCATTCAGGTAGCCGCAGCTTCGACAGAGCCATTACACCTTCGTTAAAACTGGGACATTTCTTTTCAGCCTTTGTCTCACTGCAATGTGACCATGTTTGTTTTTGTGGTATCATATATGGACAAGGCTGATCCGTTAGCTCTATAAAGCCTAATAACAAAGTGCTCATGGATAAGGTTTTGCTCCAGTTTTATTGAAAAGTTCTCTCTGTAACCGTTTGTGTCATACTCACCATTTTGGCTTGGATTCTAGTTTATAGTTTGTTTTTTAGTTTATAGTTTGATATTGTTTTTGTTAATCCAGATATGGCTCCTAATAACTGACAAATAAGGTACGTTTTGGTTCCTGAATTTTGGCTTTAGATTAGTGCCTTTGCTAGATCAAGCCAACTAACAATCTTGCCCTCAGATTCTAGCCATGAAGCCTGTTTAAATTTGCTCTCAATGGCTTTTTTTTGCAAAAAGACTTTACATCTGCACTCGATTAGTTCACTCCTTGTGTAAATGTGAATGTGAATGTAAATGTGTTATAAATATACATAACAGTAGACTTTACTTACTCAATGTTCAATCACATATATTTCAATGCAAAATCAAACTATACTTTTATGGGGTAATTTTCTTTGTTGCTGCTATTAAAACTAAGATTTATGTATTTAGTATTTGTGTATATTGGGTGGCATAGCGTGGAGATGGGGACCCGGGTGCTGCACTGGGGCTCCCCACAAGCTACCCTAGTGGCATTGGAAGGATTGACACAATATCCAGCAGAACAATTAAGTGTACCTTAACCTTGAAGTTTGAGATCAAGACAAACCTTGTAGCCGACCAATATTGGATCAAAGTAAACCGGAAACACTTGATTATTTATAGATTTTTGCGGTTTTCTTATTAAGTTCCTGATTAGCGTCTTTCCTCCGCAGGCAGGAGGAGGAAAGCCTTGTCCTGCAGTCCAATCACAGACTGTGTTCACTGAGGTAGGATTGTATCTTGACATGATAATCTCCTTTTTAAATGCACCACTGAACTCTTTTGCTCTGCGGTAAAGCACAGCAGACAGCTCATATATTATCATTGAATGCCTTTTCTGCCCTGCTTTTCCTTTTCTCTCAGTGTCATGGTCCTCACAATGCGCTCCACTCCGCTTTTTCCTTCTCAAGTATCTGGGCGAGAAAAACTCATTATGTCCTGATAGGCCTGCAGACAGACGTGCTCCTGTCCCAGTGTTTTACATTACTACTACTACTACTGTACTACTACAACAACTACAGCAACAATATTCAGAAATGTCCCTGATTCTCTTTTCTCTTGATCGTTCATGAAGAAGGCATAGAAACCTTAAATGTTTTGATAGAAACCACAAGGAAATATTTTTTTCTTTTTGATGTTCAAACTTGTTTTTGAGCAGGTAGAACAGGTTTGTCAATTTTTGCATGAATGGAGCATCAGTCCTGGAATAGCATGATATTATATAATTGCAACAATATGATATCATGCTCAGAGCCATTTTTAACAAAAGAACATCATTTTTAAAGGGAGAAATGATAGTCAAAATAATAGGCCATGAATTCTGTATCTGATGGTGAAAATATATTCTTTACAATCATATGGTTTTGTTTGCGGCCTTTAATTTTCATATTTGGAAAAATAAAAATATATTCATCTCCGCCCTCTGCTGGTTGTGTAGGGAATTACAGACGGAACATGCATGTTTTAACCTTCATACTTGTGTCACCATGTACTTTCTACCTAAAATAATATTTCACATTTAAAACACATGAAATGTCAAGTAAATAGTTTAATTATCATTGTGAATGGTCCACATAATGCATCAGATTTCTCCTTTAAGGTCAACAAGCACAGATGTAAGATATCAATCTCTTAAAAACATGCCTCTATCGCTCATTGAATTTCACTTTTATTCCATTGGTTTAGAACACAGTACATTTGGTCTTAAGATAATTCACTTTCAAATGTAAAATGATTGTGGAACACAAATGTTTATTCATCCAAAAAATATGGAAAGTGTGTCTTTGTTGTCCTCATCGGGTTCTCTGTATTTCAAAGAGAGATAACACTGCCCTGTGTCCCAGTGCCGTCACATGTGGGACAGAAGTTTTTGTTCTGTGTCCAAACTTGTGATGTGCCTCTGAGACAACTGGCACGAGTTGGGACAAAAACCATCCTGTCAGAGGTAGGTCCAGACAAGCACTGACCATTCTGTGATGAGTAATTAGAGGAAGGGGATTCAATTATAGTGAGACAGTGACTGTGTGAAAGCCAGTTAACTTTGCATTAGCGGCCTGTCACTTGTGTCTGAAGCGGAGAGCGCATGCAAAGCGACAGAGCCGACCAGGAGCAGCTGAAGTGAGGAGCATTCTCAAACAGCACCATTCATCATCCTCTGAGCCCTATCTCTGAATGTCAGGGAGAGCCCTCCTCACTGAACCAGACAGCTGCAGGGAACAAACTTAACCAACCACTCACTTCTGCATCGGGGACAAAGCTGAAAACACCACACGCAGACACTTCAAACCCAGAGAGTATCCATCTTTCTTTACTTTTACAGTAACCTTCATTTGCCTTCCTCAAGGTTTCCACAGCATCATTGGTAACTGCATGAATAGTCACTTCACTTATATATACGATTTGAGGTTAGGACTCGCACAAACAAGATTTAAAAAAAATTATTCATGAAAAAAATGGCCTTGAAACATGATTGTATAGAAAAAAAGTGTAGCTTAATCCATGCCTGGAGAAGACGTGTTCAAATAGAGTTTGAAGCACAGTTTGAATATATGTTTGCTAAACTTTAACAGTGTATTTGTTCCTGGATGAGACAGAAACACAGACAGGGGCGGAATGCCACGTGTGTGCGGACATATGCTCATGTGTTGGATGAAGATATATAGTGGAAACAGATGCTCTCATGAGCCTTTTGAGGACACTACCACGAGGTACAGATGGCTCTGTGCTATAAAAAGATTATTATTTATAAAAACAGCTGATTCCAGAGGACTGTTGGTGAAACATAGAAATAATGGGCCTCATTCTCGAACGGTTCTTAGGAACAGATTTGTACGTAAATCCTACTTACGAGGTTTTTACGAAGAAAGTGGCATTCACGAATATTTCTCGTAACCAGAATTTCTCTTGGGCAAGTACAAATCCTACGAGTCCTCAGGAGCACTCGTACGCATTCAGTGCCGACATGTTCACACGCTGGGGTTGTCCTCTTTGGTGAAGTTGAATAAAAATACAACATTCCAGTGATATGTCCGTCATATCGATGTATGTATTTATTTATTTGTAGTAATCTTTATTAGTAATCTTTATTTATATACCGCCTTTTTCACTGCAGATCTGGCCTACTTTTTAATTCATTTTGAAATGAAATGTGCCAACGCTTTATCAAATACATTGGAAATCTTGCCGTGTATTAGTGACCCCTTCCTATTTATAGGGGGCATTTCTTTATCCACGGGGCACAGAACAACGGCATATATACTGCTGCTCCAGGAGGTTACTGGGTCCGCGCTGAGTCTCTGCGCTGGTCTCTCCTATGGATCTATACGGGTCTGCACTGGTCTCTCCCATGGATCTATACGGGTCTGCACTGGTGTCTCCCATATACGGGTCTGCACTGGTCTCTCCCATGGATCTATACGGGTCTGCGCTGGTGTCTCCCATGGATCTATACGGGTCTGCGCTGGTCTCTCCCATGGATCCATACGGGTCCGCGCTGGTCTCTCAAGTCTGGTCTATGCGGTCTCTCTTCGGTCCGCGCTGGTCTCTGCGCACCGGTCTCTCCAGTCAGGTCACTCCAGTCTATGCGGTCTCTCCTATAGGTCCGCGCTGGTTTCTGTGTGCTGGTCACTCCAGTCTCTCCTCGGGTCTGCATTGGTCTCAGCGCTGGTCCGCGCTGGATCTCCTCCCAGGGTCCAAAATATTTTGAGATTAATCTCAAAACATTTTGAGATTCATCTTTAAAATAATACATAATATATTTTTAAATTAAGCTCATAACATTTTGAGATTAATCTCATCATATTCTTAGATTAATCTCATAATTTTGCTAGTTCGACTTTATAATCATAATATTTCGACTTTTAAGTCAACATTTTATAACTTTATTCTCAGTCTGGCAAAAGCCTGCTTTAGGCCTGTTGCTGTTTCCTCTGGCGTCTGCACACGGCCCTGCAGTCCCTGGGCGGCACGGTGGCTGAGTGGATAGCACTCTCGCCTCTCAGCAAGAAGGTCCTGGGTTCGAATCCCGGTCGGACCAGGGCCTTTCTGAGTGGAGTTTGCATGTTCTCCCCGTGTCTGCGTAGGTTTCCTCCGGGTACTCCGGTTTCCCCTACCACTAAAAATATGTCCAATAGTTCTAGCATGCGCCTCCTGTACTGGCGACCCCGCTCCCATCTCTGTGTGGAGTGAGAGACAAATGCCCAAAAATTAACAATTGTAAACCGCTTTGAGACTCAGATCTGCAGTGAAAAGGCGGTATATAAATAAATACTTACTTACTACTTACTTACTTACTTATATGGGCATTAGTGGGCGGTTACTTATGCTAAGTACCTATGGTAATGAAGCACCGGGCACGCGCGCTGTACTTACGAGGAAATGGGATTCATCAATCTGAGAGAACAGCTCCGAACAATTCAGCGGCTTACGAGTGCGTTGATGAATCCCACGTGGGGACTTCTTAGAAATCTACTTAAGGACAACTTGAGAAGAAAGTTGAGTAGTTTCTTACGAAGTTATTCGTGAATGAGGCCCAATGTTTGGAAGATTTTTTTTTTTTTCCCAGGTTAAATCTCAAACTAAACAGCTATTGATTGAACTATATGTTAAAAGGTAAACATTATGATAGAATAGTTGCATTGATGATGCTTGAAGTGGAGAGGCAAAATTAGTTCAGAAGCTAATCATTTAGATATATATACTATAACTATTGTTTTTTGGAGTGTAATAAATGACATAAAATGCAATGTATCAAAGAACATTAGGAAAAAGCAAAAGAAAGCAGAAAATGCCCTGAACAGCTTTTTACGGTTTATGCAAGTAAAGAGATGTTATCAAAATGACAAATGGCCCCACATAGTCTACCGCAAAGTATTAAGCTGTGTAAAATGCAGAACCAAACAAAAAGTGAACTACTGAAGAATAGAACTTTCTGAGTCTGAAGTGAGCTTGGATGAAAGTGACCCAGACACAGCCCAAACAACAGGTGCTGGCGGCTGCAGTGTGTGGCTGTTAGTCTCCACCTTGTTAAAGAAGATTTGTACCAATGTCACGGGTTAAAAGAGGACTGATGACAAAGACGCTGTGTTCTTTCCCTTTATGACAGTGGGAGATGGCTTTGTGCTGGTCTATCCTCAGCAGCACCGGTTAGACTCGTGTAATGGTGCTTAGTCTGTCTGAGGAGAAGCCTGATTATCCCTATCCTTTGTGCCATGGCGACTCGGAAAATGATCCACTCCCCTTCTGCAAGGCCACAGCGCTCTTTGAAGTTAATGATTCAAAACTATCAGTCGTTGCGCTTTTAATTAGAAAACGGACAGAATGATTACATTTTTAATTGAAGCTGTCATTTTCAATTAAGATCTGACATCACTGCAAAGCTCTCTCACTCATTCACGCTGTGCACCAGTGCCTCAGTACAGATGGTCAGACTTCCTCATATGACTTTTTCCTCTCTGTTCCTTCACAGCTCGTTGTGTGAAATGTTTTTAACTGTGGATCCATTTCTGCAGAGACTTTTCTTCAGCTACAATTGTTTTTTGTGCTTGTTTGTGTAAGTACAGAGAGGCGGAGAGAAGCAGTCAGTAGTGAGTGAAAAGGGTCTTTAAGATTCATTATTATACATGATTACAGCTCCCCACTCACAACTATAACATGTCGGCCACAGCTGTTTCAGGACATTTACATTCTGCTACATTACACAGCATCAGAAAACACTTGATGCCCCCAAGACATTCAGTTTGTGTCAATAAACAAAAGGGAACTCTAAGACAGATGATGAAATTACAATTATTCAAACAGATATGACCTTCACAGTTAATATTGCCACAAGACTCTAAAACCATGTATGGTCCAATGAGAATCTGCAATAGCTCGAAATATAGATTTTTCCTTCATCGAGTCCATGGTTCAGAGCATTCGTACATCATGTTTTCATGCTCCATTTCCGTGTGAGGAGGCTCTTGAGCGCAGCTCCAGCCATTCTTTGCCTGCACATTGCTGTTTTCTCATTAACTCTTATCAAAGTTCATCTTGCATCCAAATGCTGTGGCTACGCACTGTTCAATAGCGACGGCGGTGAAAGGAGAAAATGAAAAAGACAAAGCGCGCAGTAACCAGATGCACAATGGGAGTGAGAGAGAAAGACAAATCATATATTAGATAAGGCAAATAAGAGTTTAATGTTTATTGAGAGCAGGGAACAAATAATTCAGTGCAGTCGCAAGACTGAAAATGGTCTGAAAAAAATTAGTTAACTGAAAATTGTTTACCAGCAGCATGTATTGTCTTTTTGAATTTGGTGTAGAAGTTAAAGACATGAATAGCATTGCTTTGTTTTCTCCTCTATAGTCTCAGCAATTACAACTTCCATTATTTTATGTAAAATGTCCTTCTACTGTCCAACCTGGCTTACCAATGACGTCCACAACGAGATGTCAAACAGCACAAGAGTCACCTTGATTATAGGAGGATGATCCACGCTGAGACTTGAAAGGAAGACACGAGAAGGTGGAAGGGTGCACTCATGTAAAGTGTTTCTGTGAAGTCTTCGGATGATTAGAAATTACCCTGTAATTCAGTCTGGGGCGATCATCTCCACAAACTCTCTCCACCTCCTGTATCATTAGATCCCAGAACAGCTGCATTTTCTCATTGAGATGTAAAGAGCCATAATTTGGGACTGATTGCAGGCTTCACAAGATCCTTAAACACTCACTGATTTACAATAAGAGACAAATCCGAGTTTAATGAGCAAACCCATCTGCACACCTTGTTGTGGTCATGTTCTGTATGTTGGACTAAACTTAGAAAACAGCCTGCACACTGCACCAGGAGTCATCTGGTTTACCAGGGAGAAAGTAACATGGTGAAAAGTGACTTGGGAGAGACACTCAGCAAAGACATAAGTGTGAGCTGCATCCAAGCACCTTGGTCCCCTTGTATTATTATTCTATTATCAATTTATTTCTGATTAGCTTCACGTTCGCATTCATGGATCATCGAAACCATACAGCATGTAAAAGATAATTAATGGAAGTGCAATCTAATCCACTTATTGCTAACACCAGAAAGGGTATATTCAATTACAGCGTAATGAGATTTTCAGGTATTTTATAGAAGAATATTGGGTTTGTAGAACTACAGCTCAGATCCTAGATCCAATAATGTATATTAATGACATCACGGCAGTTCATGAGTAGTCACTGGAGTATTTCATGTTACACTTTGAAGCTGCATTCGGTCTAACTGGGACTAACCGTTCTAACCAGGAAACATACTGTATTTGCCAAGTTAACCCGTCTCTTGTCTGTGGATGCTAGTGTTGCCTAATGTGTGTGTTTAGAGACCGCCACAGGTCTTCCGTATGGTACTGTTCTGCTGCTCCCACTTTAATTGGCTGCTGGCCCCTCAGTTCTGCCTGAATAGAGAGTCATTTAAGGACCTTTCACTCTCACTGAGGATTGTGGCTTGCCGCTGGTGGAGAAATTGCATTCCTGTTTCCATACAATAGCTGGTCGGAGTTGGATGGGGGCAGGAGTATCACTGTCATTATCATCACAATAGAAGCTAATTCCACTGCCACCAGCGCCATTCTGAACCCACGGCAGCAGTGGCTTATCAGGGGGCACCATGAGACCAGGGGGAAGCTACAGCGTGGCTACGGCTAAGGCGAGGAGTCGCACTAATGCAAGCTCTGAGCGACACAAACACGTTTAAAAGAGGCGCAAATCAGCAGAAAAGTTTAGAGGACGCCGCACCACACAAAAAACCAAAAGCCTTTTCATATGTGTACAGTGTGATTGTTAGTTCTCATAGCAGTATGGGGTTTTTCAAATTAGATTTGATAAAATAAAGGCATTTGAGTAAATAAATCAAATGCCTTTATTTAATGAACAGCTCAATATTTGAGTACCAACAAAGTATGTGTAGGTTTCTTTCATGAGAAAAAGACTCAAAGTGATCAGTTTTATTTCAAAACAAACTGTCGCTGTCCAAGGTACTGAATCAGCTTTTGTTTCAGTTCTGCTGTGACCAACCAAAGAGCATAAAGTATCAATAAACATGAAAATATAATCTGATAGTGTGATAAATCGCTGAATGAAAAACATGAATAATGTGTTCATATGGTTTTCTTTGTATTCTATCATCCCAGGGAAAAGAAACACTAACCCTCATATCATTGCAGGAGAATCTAAATAGATACTTGCAGTTCAACATGATGTTTGGCTTTTCTTGTGTCGCTGCTACTGATCCCACCAGGCCATGTGTTCTCGAGCTGGCAAGAAAAACAGTTTTCACGATGACAACAATGTTCAAACTGCACTAAATAGGAAATTCAATAGTTTTTTAACTGTTATGTAAATAATACACCCACAAATGTGTAAAAACTATTTACACAATTTTGCTTTGCCTAATTTCTTCATAAACTTAAAGAAATGTTGTAATGAAATAAACTTATCTGCAGCAGCAGCTTGATGCACGTGATAAAAGACAACTTCAAAGATTTTTCCAACGTGTCAAGTGTTTCCAGCTTTAGTTTAGTCGCGCTGCCATCGCTTTGAGAGATCAAGAGCAGAAAACACTGGCCTTCTGTTGGGCTGCTGCATTATAGATCACTGTCAGGCTGCTTTTAAAAGCCAATATATTTATTTTGTGCAAAATATTAATGAACACTGAATTAACTCGCATTTCATCTGATTTCTTGACATTAATGTATTTATTATTTTATAGTCTTTTTAATGTATGTATCTTTTATGTAAGCAGGAAGTCCCTCGAGGTAATTTCTCTTTTTTGAAGGAGACTAAGCCAAGAGGCAACAGTCAGCACTCACTGTTGGAAAATAAAATACTTACCATTTTACACCATTATGATTGGAGTGAATTACCATCATGAATGGTGTGAAACATCCACAAACATCTTCATGTGCTGTAGCACGCTAAAAAAAAAACCAGGGCCTCCTTTCTTATTGACCTAGTCTTATTGCCAAGGAACGTTCATTGTGAATCCTCTGACAAATTCTCCCGTACACTCCTACTCCAGATGTTCTGGAGTATTTATTAAAATGTAGTTCTCCTTAGAGCTGCGGGCAGGCACCCTTTACTGCATATGCAGTCCACTTGTAGTACCGGTAAGCATTTAAAATAAAGCTAATTCTTATAATCACTTTAATCACAATTTATTATCTTGTCTAGGGCTTGTGTGTGCGAGTCTCGGGCCTTTGTGGCTCCTAGTGACTTGTGTGCTCCTTGAAGTGCTACAGTCGGTATACTGCACTAACTAATGGGTTTATTATTTTAATTAATACCAAATTGAATTATTTTATTCAGTTCTGAGCGAGTCTCCCCTTCCGTGACCCGGAGAAACAGGCCACCTTCATTTCTGCATCGCGGGCGATACCAGTGGTGCGAGTACGGGCCCGCACTCATCGGACGCTCCTCAGTACGGAGGCGCGAGGGTCCGTTCGGAGGCGTTTGGGCCCGGAGTGTGCTGGTGCTCTAGGGGACTGCTGCTGCTGGGTGGAGCAATGGCTTTCTAGTGTGGCCAATCAAAAATAACACTTGAGTTTACAATTTACAGTGAAGAGTGGAGATTCCGGCGTCGTTGAATGAACTGTCCTTTTAAAAACTGTCAAATAAATTGTATTTTTGTACTACATTGC
Organism: Knipowitschia caucasica; assembly: GCA_964034765.1. Taxonomy (NCBI): domain Eukaryota; kingdom Metazoa; phylum Chordata; class Actinopteri; order Gobiiformes; family Gobiidae; genus Knipowitschia; species Knipowitschia caucasica. Next base: position 27,091,853 of record OZ035826.1, read on the forward strand.
CTCCTGTCCAAATCAGTCCACGAACCTATGTGCCTTTTCTATTTCTGTCTTTAGCAGGTCCCAGTGCCCATATGTACTGGGTGGCGTTGCTGGTAACATTTCTATACTTAATTAGGCCAAATTTCCAAATTCATAGTCTCGACCATTACATTTATATTGCTCCATGTGAATGAGTTTGCCATCCTGCGTGCACTGGACTGCAGCTTTGGAACATTTATTCTGAAAGCCGAACATTTGATTTTCTTTGCTATTTTCCTACTGGTGAACAGCCGATGCTAGTCCAAAAAACACGGGTCCCTTTCCCACTAATGTCCAAAGTCGACATTTCCACGGGTGGAAAAAGCAGTGTGGACCTGAGTCTCACTTTATTATATCATTATTAGTCCTAATCTGGGATTGGTGTGAGTGTAAAGGCATGTGGATTGGCCTCTCAGCCGTACCGTAATGACAGATGTATCGGTTGTGGGTTTTACACCGTTGGTCATTCCAGTTAAAGCCACTTGAGGCCTGCAGCTCCACACAGTTTCCAAAACTGAAAAATAGGGAGAGGAGGAATATCATGTATATAGAATCACCAGTAGAGGGCAATGTATCGCAAACTCAACTCAAGAATGGCCCTTTTCACTCACAATTAAAAGTTTAACCAAGGTAATTTTTCAGAAATAAACACAAACACAAAGGGATACAATTTACTGCCCCATTATAAAGTTTTCATAAAGCTGGTCACATGTATTGTAATCCATTAGTTACTATGAACGTACAGGGATGATGTCATGATTTATACAACCGTGTGGTTTTCATCTCTCAGTGATAAACATACCCTTGATTGTCTGGTTGTCCAAAAGCAAAACTGCTAAAAGTCAGTACATCCCCTCTGTCCCAGCGGAATGAGTCTTTTGGAGGCCTGAATGTCAGACCTACAACAGAATGTGTTTCGTATATTTCACTGGTGAGACATTTTAAAGATCCAATTGTTATAAACTTCAAAAATAACTCACCAATCCAGAAGTTGTGAGTGCCCGAACTAGTGGTCATGTTATTTTCTTCTTCTAGGAGGTAAAAGGCCAGGATATCCTGAACTTTCTGATTATAGATATGAGCAAGAACACCACCTGTTTCCTGACAGTTCAAATTACTGTATCATATGGAAACACAACAATAATGTCAGACTCACACACATCTCTCTCTCACCTGACAGCGGCTCTTAGCTCCATAGTAAGAGGCAGTGTCTGAGGAAATACTGAAGCACTCATCATCGATCAGCAAGTGACACATATGAAGAGGAAAGGGCACTTTTGCTGTTGAGACATGAAATGGTTCAGACAAAAGTTATCTTTTATTTATTAATTTCACAGACATAGTCATAAGGCTGTAGTAGTTATTGGATCTTTTTGTCATGTTTACAAATTCATTTTTGAAATTTTTTGTAAACATGTATGATCTGGAGTTCAGACAAACAGTGACTAAACTATAACTGTGAGTAAACTAATGATGAGGGAAATAACTCAATAACTTGAATGTGAAAGATAGACATGTGTACCCTAAACCATAACAAAGCACATTCAGGTTCTTACTGACCGGAACATCCTGCTCCACCATAGCCGATATCACACTGACAAGAACACTGCTCCTTTTTAAAATGGCCGTGTACACAGGGCGCACTGCATCTGACTGTAAGAAATACATAATTACTAACCTGGCTACTGACACCAATATGAAATGGATGGATTTTCAATAGCTGTAGTTGTATTTGTACGGTAGATGTCAAAGGTTGAGTAAAGTTATCTGATCTTGCATATTACCTTGGCAAAAGTGGCCAGTAAAACCTGTGTCACAGCGGCACTTGCACAAAGAGACATTTAAATGGCCGTGCTGTCCACAGTTCATACGACAGGGATTTTTGGGAACTTCTACAAAGAAAACAAAAGCTTATATTATCAATAATGAAGATACTGGCAAATTCACAAACCTGGCAGGAAGTAGCACTAGTAAGTAAGTGAGTTATCTTTATTTATATAGCGTCTTTTAGAGACCAAGGCTACCCAAAGCGCTTTACAATGTTTTGGAAAAATGTACTGACAGAGGAGAGACGGAAAGCACACTGGCGTTTCAAAGCCTCCACTCATCGCTCTCTATTCACTCAATTAATTATATTCTTCTTACCTATTGTACATGTTTTTATTGATTTGGAAAACCGGGGGCACCCAGAGGGAACCTACACCGACATGGGGAGAACATGCAAACTCCACACAGAATGGACTTGTCTGAAGGTGGAATTACCCTAAGCACTATGTCACTGTGCTTCCCAGTAATAGTAAGAAGGAGAAAAAGCATAACATAAGTTGTTGTATGTAGGAACAGCGTCGCAAGTTACAGAGGTAAATGATTTATTCATAAAGATGTTTCAGCCATGTCTTCGTCAGATACTTTTTCTTTTAGGCAATGTGGCCAAAACGTTTTTATTAATAGTTCATTAACATCTGGAACTTACCTTCTTTAAACTTTTCGTCAATATTTTCCAGCATCTCCTAAAAGGTTTACTCACCACATAATCCACTGATGTGATCCCACAGTTTAAAACAACCAGACATGGAGGATGTACAGAGAGAGCAATACTGTCCGGTCCTATAAGGCCTCACCAGTCGTCCTTTCACCTCCCAGTTCCCCCTTTGACACACGTTATTCACACACCATTTCACACTAGAATCTTATCAAAAATAGCAATGTGCTGCTTTACCCTGGGTTGTATGCACAGACAAATATGTCCCACACAGTATTATTCTTCAAACACAGCTGACTCGCACAGCCCACTTTATTGGAGGTTGCCCAAACGAGCTGGAGCACGAATGGAAACGAAAGCATAACAAAAGTGATCATTCCAATTGAAACATTGAGGGCAACGGTTTATCTCGTACCTGTATGTAATGGCTGCAAGTTCTTTTCCCCTGACACTTTCCTGTTGAATATATGAAGTGTTGTCCCTCGTTGTACCAGGAGTCAATGGCGTTGGTTAAAGAGGCCGCACTATGAGCAGATTCGTAAGTGTTCCAGCCGATATGTGGAAATGAGGAAAACCGCTGTGGAGGGGCCCTGCTGTCACAACGAACTGCCCACTCTTCTGCCCGTTCAGCCAAGAATGGACTCCATTCCTGCCGACAATGTGGAAATAATTGTTCTCTGTTGGTACATATTTGCCTGAGTCATTTAGGTTCAGAGTAATTTTTACTTTCAGAAAATGGGTATGGGATATAAAATCTATCTACCGTCAAATTCACAAATGTATTTGTATGTCACAGTCTACATGTTTAAAAGTATACATCATAATATTGCACACTACTTGTGGTTTAGCTAGGGCAGGGTTCATGATTCAGTTATCTGCTCAACACAGATTAAAACACTTCTGCTTAACACAGAAAATTGCCCAATCAAAGAGAAGAGGGGACTTTTAGAAGCAGCGATGGGATAACAATAAGAAGACGCAGAATGAACATTAATTATGATCAAAAATAAATGAAATTGTCATCTAGGCCTGGGCTCTACTGTTTTAATGTAATGTGACCGAAGAACATATACATACACACACGATTTGGTTTGCAAGTGTTTCAGCATCAGTCCCACAGGAGTCAGATTTAAGACACTGGGAAATAGTAGGAATTATTTAAAAACAGTACAGATCCTTTGCGTGGACACAAAAATATCAACTTAACATTCCAGGTGCTCTTGAATCTGTAATGCCATTTTTATGCCATCTGAGTGTGTGCAAATTGTGAAAGGAAAATATACCTAATCACATCTTTCGAAAAGTCCTCAATCGAGCCTTAGGAGCTTATTGACAACAAGTGTTGGCAAGGAAAGGGCAAAGATATGACTTAGTTCTTAAATACTTTTCTTTATCTAAATAAAGATGACCCTTTCTAATAAGTTCTGGTTAAATTCTTCACAATGCCTATAGAAAAATAAGATTAGACCCACATTTTGCAAATAGGGTTAAGGTTTATCACAGCTGTGTTTATTAAGCCTCTTCAGTCTGACGGAGCTCCTCTGAGGGTTTTTGTGGAGAAATTACAGGTAATACTAGAGTTTGGAGAGCAGAATGATTATACACGTCTTATTCTTTTTTCATTACCGCCTTATCTGCTCCGAACAGTTCTCGGCGGCTGCAGAGAAAGGCTGGAGTGTGTGTGTCTGCTTTGAGGATGTAATCTACGACAGAACGAGGGTCCTCTCAGATACAAACCTCATACAGGGACCAGAGGGACACGGCACATTCAAAATGCACTTCATAATCTGACTAAAATGTCTATCACCGGCAGATGGGACTGGTGCAGATATGGTGAGACAATAGATGTGATGGAAACGACTGGGATTATTAGGTTAAAACTCAGATGAATACAAAGTGTCCTTTAAGTAGTGTCCAACTTATTCCTCCTCTCATAAAGCCCTTGGAAAACATGATTCCAATCTGCATTTACTATACACTACTATCATACAATCATTTTGAAAAAATGCTAACAAAGCATTCTGCATCTCACTTTGGACTAGAGCAGAGAAAATGGTCTGAACAAAGCGGCTACTCCACCTCTGCTGCTGTGACCTAAAGTGCTGTTGCATTTTAATACTATTGTTAGCTATTTTTAGAATTATCAATTCATTTGTTTTGTTTGTTTGGATAGATAGCTACTGGACACCTGAATTTCTCCTACAGGGATTAATAAAATATCAATCAATCTATCTAAGTGGTGGAAACATATATATAATAAAGTTAGGTACCACAACTTTAACTGTCAAAATCCCTAGCTTGCCTAAAAATTGTCTAATGAGGGATTTCAGTTAAAACTCGGCATTTATAAAATCCCATCTGGATGAATGCAGGATATTAGACAAATATTTGTTTTTAAATGTTTTTTATAGGCCTTCACCAAATGGTTGCAGTTTGATGGTAAAAGTGTCTAAAACCAAGAGAGACGACCCAAAGAGGTATATCAGATCCAAGCTTCATAGTGACTCAAAAGGTTATCTACCAAATGGTTGAGAAACCCATAAAAGGTAACACCAACTCTGTAACTTCCCCATGTCCTACCCTGGTTGTCCCAGGACTAGGCTGAGAACCAGAGAGGATAGATACCTTTCTGTATTAGCCACAGTCATGGAGTAACTAGCTGCTGCATTTACAATCACTAAGTGAATAATGTTCTTGCATTACTGTAGTTTGTTTGTTGTGCTCTATAGATACATTTTGTTTGTTAGTAATTCTAAATCAATTGATGTATTATTTAATATCATGATTTTTGTTATATTATTTGAATCTTAAATCTTATAATAATAGAACAGAGATTTTACCATGCAAAGAAAAGAGAAGAAAAGATGCAGGCTTACAAATATTAGGATTTAGACAATAATGTTATAATAAATTAGATATTATCATGTATAAATCCTTATCAAAGCATTCAGCTCTAAATGTCTTCAGCCCAGGGTTGACGTATAACCCATGTTATAAAAGGATATGGCTGGTTACACCTGGACAGAGGCTGAAGAATAAACAGCAGCAGTAAAATGACACCACCTGAAGTCACCAAAGGCAGCACACAAAAGGCACTTCACACACCATTTTCTGCATGTTGGCAGCCATTGGCCTGACTCTGCTGCGAAGTCTGTTGTGCAGAGCAACAATCTTTGACTGATCAACTGTGGACTGTCCGAACCCTTGAAAAATCAAACAAACAAATCAGTATTTTGAGAAGTGGCCCATATGTGGACACCTGAATTTCTCCTATGGAAATCAATAAAGTATCTATCTATCTATATGTGTTTAATTTTAAATAAAAGTATGTATTAAATATACTATACTATAATTATGCTATAGGTGTGAATGTGCAGCGCTTCCCATTTACCGTTATCCATGGACTCCGCTGGAATTGCAGACATAATAATCACGGGCAGAAGACTTAAAAACACGAACACATGCATGTATCGTAACGCGGAAAGTAGATCCATAGTTTAGTCCAGAGGTGAATTAGGAACTAACACAGCACATACAAAAGGGCGCTCTACGGCTGGCTCCAACTCCTCCTTCCTCTTTTTGTAAAGGCATGAGGATGCAGTCATGTGCAACAAGTGGATGATCCTCACAGGGGGACTGCCACATTGTACTTCAATGACAAAACACCTTTCGGTGTCAACGGCTTTAACAAATACAGAAATGGATGATTAAAAACCTGGACTTCATTCATTAAGGGTCGTGTCATCTCAAGGGGAAGAGTACAAGCATATAGAAAAAGTATAGAAAATGCCAATGGGGCCATAAGATAATTTCCCCCTCCTCAATCACTTCACTTCCCAGCAGGGATGACCAGTGACTGATGCCGCATGCCTGGCCGAGAAGTCCTTTGTCAACACTGTAGTCTATGGTTCGCCACAATCAAAAGTGAGGACACATTTTTCAGGTCATTGGATTATCCACACCTTGTGCCACAGTGGACATTTGAATCGAGAACAACACACCACCACCACAATTCTAATACAAACATAACATTTAATGTGATAAATTGCTTCTCTATGGTAATGAGAATATTGCTTATTCAGTCCATATAAGAGATTCTAGAAAATATATGTATTATTGTCTCACAACAGTGTATGCATTGCCCAGGTCTCTGTTTGTATAGATGGCTGTTGTGGCATTTATAAAGCATGATAACTCAATGCATGAGATGCAGGCAAAGGAAATGAGAGCAGAAACTGATGAATTCAAACTGAGATACTGATTCTGAGACAGATATTCCACACACAGAGAGCACAGGCTCCAGACAGTTCACACTGAGGAGACGTGATACATGGGCCAAACGCCTATTCGGCTTTGCACACAGCATTGTCCTGGTTTGGACCTGTAAGGACCTGGTTTTACAGGCATGATTTGTATTATTTTCTACAAAGTAAAAAGCATAGTTTCTGTTGTTTGATATGGATAACATTTTTACTTTATGATACTCTCACAACCTTCTCACAATAGATGGCTGGAATTCTGGCCTATTACAGAACCGTGATACATAACTTTTCTTGTAGAAAATATACTATTTGACTGTTAACCATATCAAACAAATTCATTATTACAAATTAAATTCCATAAAAATACAATAACTATATTGTAGTAATGTAATTTTTTCAGATACCAATTACAAGTTTTTAACAAAGTCCCATCAATGAGAAGTGTTGAACTGTTAATTTCTGCATGACTTTTAAAAGCATGTAGAAATGAAGCAGGGATTTTTTAAAAATACATTTTTCTTGCGATCCCTTCCTCTGATTGGCTGATGAAGAGTAAACCCACATTCCGCAGCAGTTCACAGATTTTCCACTGTGGCCCGAGCTCCTGCTTTTCACCTGGACTCCACCACACAGCACCACATCAGGCTTTTAGCAATATAAGGAAATATGTTGGTGTCACCAGCTTTTGTTGTCACGTTAGCATTCATGTTTTCATCCACTATTGGACAGGTAAGTGGTTTATTTATTTCAACATGTTCTGGTTGGATTTAATACGAGTGCATGTATGCTCAGGCTGTAGAAGCAGGGATCTGTGTATGAATGCCTCCAATATGTCCAACTTTTGCACAAATAGAAATGCTCTAAATGTAGCTCTGTAGCTCTATGTGTGTGTGTGTGTGTGTGTGTGTGTGTGTGTGTGTTTGAATGTGTGTTTGTCTGATTAATTAGAAAAAAAAAAAACAGTCTTGGAAATATTACATCTTTGACAGAAGTTGTGTCAAAATGATTGTATAATCGAACATGTTTACTCCCTCTCTCTTCGCAATTGCATCACCATGACGCCATGTAAACTAGTGAGAGATGGAGAAAGAAAGAGGCCTTTGATTACAACACCATAAACACCACAAGTCTTGGCGTAACTGAACGTTCTCCAATCCAATCCAAGTCAGAATAGTGTTTTCAGCAAATATTGACCGTTCTTACATAACTTTGTCTGGACCAATACAGTAATTGGTTGTCTGAAAACATGAGAGGAAGGACTTTAATGAGTAATGGTTGATAAACATCATGGTGCACCCCCCTCTTTGGCGGTGCTGTGGATAGAGACCATGCTTGTATCACAGATGATGTTTGTACCCTATATAAACCCAAACTAAATCTGCAGCTGGGAAACAAGTACATACTCAGAATTCAGAGCTTTTGATCTATATTTCTCATCTCTCATCTCATCTGACTCACATTTGTTACATTATTTATTCATGTGTGGACACACCTCAAGCAATAAAGAAGAGATGAAAAGCTACGTGTTACTGTCTTTTAATATACTTAATACTTTTAATATGATGACCAAAGTTATATTAATGAAATACGGTTAATTACTAAACCACAATTATATTCCAGGATTGTCCGAGCAGACGGGAGATACAAGGCACCCTGAAACAGGTCCAGAAGCTTCTGGCAGCTCATGAAAGCTCATATGGACAAAGTTTGAAAAATCTGAAAAAGAAAATCAACCTATTACAGAACAGTGCACCAAAGCTACCCAGAGACACCAACAGTGAGTATCTAACTTCCATTTATGAATCCAAACCTCTTTCACGTTACATAAACATGTTTTCACAGTCACCTGTCCCAAGCTGGACGCCCCTCTGTATGGGAGAAAACTCGGCAAATCTCAGAGTGTTGGCCATGAAGTGCACTTCCTGTGTGACCCAGGTTATGAACTGGTTGGATCTGAGAGTCGTCTTTGTCAAGAAAGTCTGGTGTGGGGCGGCCAGCAGCCGACCTGCAGAAGTCAGTGGTAACCATAACAACATGGGAGGGGCACCTGTAGTCCCCCTCCTCCTATGTGGAATACTTCTCATTCTTCTGCATCATTACTGCACATATCTGTCTCAATAATCACTGCACGTCATGATGATGACTTCTTCAATTATCTCTGTAGAAGCCTTTGCATTCTACACTTTGTTTCTGCTCATAAGCTGGTTCAGGGAAAGTCCAGAAATGTTCTGATATTTGATCTTGCTCTCATTTGAGATACTATGAATTCAGAGATAACCACCAATGGTGAGCCGCTTTCATTATTCTGCTATCATGAAGACATCAGCCTCATTTTGTTTCACCTCTGATATTGTAATATCACATCAACAAGACTATTGGGTTACATGAGTGTGACATTTTCTGTGACTTCTCTTGTGTCTCTCATATTTCAGACATCAATGAGTGCGCCTCCTCTCCATGTCTGAATGGAGGAACATGTACAGATGAAGTGAACCAGTTCTCCTGTGTCTGTGCCAAAGGCTGGGCTGGAGTTACCTGCCAGAGCCCAGTGCCCACCTGTGCGTACAATAGATCAACACTCCTGACCTCCTAATGTTTGAATACGGTTAACTAGTATTGTTCACATTATTTTGTTTCCTCAGTCTTCTTGTCCATAACAAACACATCTGCTGGTGCTGCTGCTGCTACAGTTCTACCAGCTGCCACCAGTGGACCCTTTGTTCGACCGCCACGATGCACCATGACACAGGGCACCACACACTGCACTTGTGAGCCCGGATACACCATCTCTGGCAGAGACCCCTACACTTGCACTGGTAAGTTGGGACAACATGTGAACTGCCAAATAACACACTCAATGCAAAGTTGTTATTGATGAATTGTGAAATGTTTTTTAGACATAGATGAGTGCGAGTTGTTTCATAATGGACAGTCAGGACGCCTTTGCCTACATACCTGCGTGAACACTCCTGGAGGTTACCGCTGCAACTGTCCCGCTGGATATGAAGTAACTCGGGATGGCCGTGGCTGTAAAGGTACAATAATCCATATCAAGTTTAATGTCAATGGTCAGAATACAAGAACAACTTCATCTTTTCACAGATATTGACGAATGTGCAACAAGACAGAACAACTGTACAAGGGATCAGACTTGTATTAACACAAATGGTGGATACCAGTGCGTTCGTGTTGAATGCCCAAAAATCCCTAATGCATCATATGTCAAGACTTCACCCATGTAAGTACCTACGACTGCATTCAATGTTGTAGAACCTTCCTATGTTAACTACTGTTATACTTTATTGGAAATGTTTGCAATTTACATAAACATCTATAGATATTTTAATTTACGTTATATACATATAAACACATACAGTTTGAAATTATACTCAATCATAGATTTAATTGTTTTTTTGTTGATAACACAAAAAAACAACTATATTACAGGTGAAACTATTTACAGGTGAAACTCAGATAATTAGGACATTGTGAAAATCGTCTGTAAAACAACTCAAAATGTGAAACTGCTATAATATATGATATGAACTCATAGCAGACAAAGTGACATAAAACATATGACATATTCCGTTGTTTGTTTATATTTGGATTATTAGAGATCATTAGGGCCAAATGCAAAGTCTCTCGAGACGTCTTGTGGAAAGGAATTGCACATAACCATCATTGACCACCTCCATAAGAAGAGACAGCCTCAAAAAGCAATAGCAAAAGAGGCTGGATGTTCTCAAAGTGCTGCATCAAAGCACATTAAAAGTTAAGAGGAAGAAGACTTCAGTCTGGGAAAGATTTCAGAAAAAGATGATTTTTCAAAGCATGTATGAGAACTTCATAACGAGTGGACTGAGTCAGGAGTTGCTTCCCAGCCAGAAGGTCCTGAGGTCAATTCCACCTCCAGACAGGGTGTTTCTGTGCGCACATGGAGATTGTATGTGGCATTGTAAAAAGAAAGATTAGAGAGCATCCAGAAGAACTGTAAGCCTCAGAAGTATCCTGGTCCTCTACTGTGCCACAGGCTGAGAGCATTCATAATGTGCTGCATTAAGGCAAATATTCAAAGAAAAGAGCCCAAAGCAAGTTTCCATATTTATTCAGTTTAATATATATATATATATATATATATTTTTTTTTTTTTTATTGATTTCATGTAACATTCTAATCTTGTGAGATTTAGAATTTGGATTTTTTCAAGCTGTAAGACACAACAAATTTAAATGTTCACCTTGTTCATACTGTTGCAGGCGGTGTGAGCGCAATCCCTGCCCTCTGGATAACAAGGCGTGCTCCCAAACTCCCAACTCCTTCTCCTACCATTACCTCTCTGTGGTCTCCAACCTGTCCGCTCCTCGGGTGATGTTCCGGGTGTCTGCGCTGCGTCCAATCGGGGACACGCTGCGCTTCTCTCTGGTCGGTGGGAGACACATCCGCAGATACTTCACAGTCCAGCGCTCAGACCGTCTGACTGGGCAGCTGATGCTCGTGAGCCCCGTCCAGGGTCCTGCCACTTTAGAGGCCGAGGTGGAGATGACAGAGCTGGAGAGAAAAGAGCAACTGGGCCGATACATCACCAAAGTCACAATGTTTGTTTCCCAATATGACTTCTAATCACTAAAGTTTTAATATGGAATGTCCAGATAGTCTTGGCTGCACACACACACACACACACACACACACACACAAACCCATATTGTGTTTTTCCCTGCAGAAAGAGTATTGTTATTGTTTGCATATGAAAGTGCCATTTAGACACTTTCAACTGAGAGCTGGTAGGCAGAAAGAGGGTAGTCCTCTCTTTTTATTTTTTCTGTCTATAAAAACCTGATGACAAAGAACAAGTAGATCCAAACTGTTCTGAGAGTCTATCCATCCATTTTCTTCCCCTTAATCAATTTCTGGGTCGGGGGTGGGAGTCAGAGCTGCACCTAATTCACATGCCAAACTGTTTTAAGAGATTTTTTATTACATTGATACATTTTTGGTGTTTCAAAGTAACAACAGGAGAACAATGCCGATGTGAAAATGGTTTGACACAGTTTCAAAAAGCATCTTTAAAAATGTAACGCAGTTATTGTGTGTGATTGCTAAGATCATCACTAAATGTCAAACAAACTGTTACATGTGAGGACATTTTGTATTTATATCTCTTTGCCTGTTAGTTTCGTTAAATGAAAATGTACTAACTTTTAATTAGCTAATCCTTTAGAAAAATGTTGAACTATATTTATTCTATTTGTTCAATGATATTATGTTATTGAAGTTTTTTTCCTGTTCAGCTTGTAACAATGCCGGAGGTTTATAGTTTTCTTGTTCAACTCATAGTGATGTAATTCCAAAAGACAATCATATTACAGCCAAATAACTAGTTTCCATCTACAGTCTCAGAAAATCTGAATAAAAAGATGATTAGATGCAGATACCACAGTGTTTATCATAAAACAGGGAAATACAAATACATTAAACTCTCTGTCTTAAACTTAGAGAATCAAATATATGTTGCACTCAGAAATATTAATTCTGTCTTTAAAGTGAATTAGGCTGTTTTGTTCTTCTATATCAGACAAAATAAAGAACAGAAGGGTAATGATTCTATTATTCTTTTTTTCTGATCAAAGAACACACCAAGTTTTTAGATATGTATTTTTCCCCCATTGAGTGATTCGTAATTGTGATTCTACTGCCCCCTAGTGGCAATGTAGTGTACATCAATGCAGAGTCAATAATGGATCTTTTATAGCTCCCTGGATCCATGCTCTACCCTCAAATGAAACAGATTTCTGTGATTTTAACCACAAATAGATGTAACTAGTGCCTCGCTCTCAAAACAGTAGTGGTTCTATCACTAGATTTCACATGCATTTATTTTAGGCTCTGTCACTTCTCTGTTTTCTAATAAGATGAAGACTGCATGTTGCGGTCAAGACTTACAAGTGTAGTAAAGTTTAGAAACCAAAATAAGGTCAGGCACCCCAGCTTTAAACCGTGGATTGATTTTTGATGAACAGCGACATCTAGCGTTCCTTGGTGCGCAACACCACAAGCGCTTCTAAAAATCGAACAAATCCTAAAATGCAAAAGTAGTTAATTACGCAGTGCAATTGTCGAGCTTTAAACAGCACATTGTGATGCCTACTTGTGATAAATTGCATGCATCATCATCTGCTTTACCATCTTTGAGACTTTACCATGCTGCTGAGCTCAGAACTAGAAAACTTTGGGGCTCCTCCCTCAAAAACCAACTCCATTCTTCAAAGGAACCTCCAAAGTTATAATCCCACAGCGATGGAAAACTTAATCTAAAACACGTAAGTGAAGATTTATAAAATAGTCATGTAATCCCCACTTGATGCAGGTTTTAGTGTTTTGGTCTGATCCGTATCATCTTCAGTCGGATGAGAGTATTTTGTCTTCGTGTGGTGTTGTTTTCAGCTAGCTTAAGAGGCTAACTTTCGCTAAGCTATGTTTTTAACTGGGAAGAGATATAAGCATACTTAAGTCAATCGGTACACCACATTGTATACGTTGTTTTAGACCAATTAACCACGTCTTAATACGTACATCATTTATATCCACTCTCAGGTTGTAGATTCTTGATAAGTTTCGCAGGCTGCAGGCTTCTTACTGAAGTTTGTGATCAATGTAACGCTATACTTTTAATTCCACTCTTTCAATAAGGACCCCTGCAGTTTGTGTATTTACACTGCACAATGTTTTTAATTAGTGTTGTCCTATTCAAGGCATGAAAATGTATTAATGAATAATTATGTAATTGATTGCACAGTAATTAAGACTTACAGACATGTTTTTGTTGTGTTTTTTAGAATTATCTTTTAAAATAATTGGACCTGAACCAGCACACACATGTTTTAGCAATTTGGTGTATTTCTGTGTTTGTATTATGCGTTAGATACCATATCATAGTCCTCTGCAAAACTGACAGAACTGACTTCAATGAGAGGTTAATTGATCGCACTGTGAGCACTGCTGGTCAACAATTATACAATATTACTATATGTTCAGACAATACATACAGTTCCTTCAAGTTTGTTAAAACAGCCTGTTCCCTCTAAAGGAGGCTCTGCTCCATCTGGGCCTTTTTAACAAGAGTAAGAGCTGTGTTGTGGGCCACTTTCACTCTCTGTAGGCTGCACTTGTTATAGATCACCCACAGATGAGCAGAGTAAAGTGAAATGCAGTATGCCCAAAATAAAGTGTAAGTGAACTGCAGATGGAAATTAACATGGTGCTTAATATGGTGCAGCCATCTTTTTAATGTAAGTGTACATTATTTGGGACAGGACCAAGGGCGTAGGTTTGCGTGGGGACCATGGGGACATGTCCCCACCAATATTTGGTGAGGACTAAAAAGTCCCCACCAAAATGACATGATGTCCCGTGACCCGGACGGTCCGGGACACATGTCTTCCGTTTGTGCACACGTCGCGCCTCCTCCTCGCCTCCAGAGCAACAGCAGCAGCAGCAGCACGTGACCCGTTCCGTTCTCTGCAGTGATTGGCTGTCTTCTTCAGCTCCAAACTGAAGCACTGAGCAACTGTTTAATTTTTAAAAGTTAGCCAGCGTGAAGCAAGTGTTTTTTTTTCGTTCCCTGAGCGTTGTACAGTAGCACGTGAGTAATCAGAGGAAAGTACTGTAGATCTATTACCATTCAAAGTACTTACGTTATTTCTAATCTGTCAGCGCACTGTTTAATGTTCCCAGGAGCTCACACGGCACAGAGACAGAACAGAACTGGCTCCAATAAAGAAACAGGTTGGTTGAAAGGCTGAGAAAATACTTATTGTGCTCTTACTATCCAAAATGTATAAGTGGGTGTGTTGTGTGAATCAGGATAAACTAGGGATGAACATATTCCACGGATCCACGATTTACAACCTTTATCTGCTGATAATGTAATTTCTGTGAAATGTGCGGGCATTTCACAGCGGGCACTTGCTGTTATTTGCTCTAAGCACATTCAAGCGATGCACTCGAATGTGCACGTCCTGGTGCAGCTGCTGCCGCTTTGTAATGACAGCCGCGGCGCTCAGTGAAAGCACAGCTCTAACATGGTACCGAGCTCGGACCATATGCAGACAGAACCATGTTGCAAGTGCGGGTCTCCCTCGTATCTCCCGCGTTTCTCCCCTGTGTCTCTGACATGTCTCTCCCCTGACTCTCCCCAAAGCGCAACCAGCGCTTCCGAAATTAAAGCTCGGATACCTAAATTTTCCATTGCGTTAACGATGCATGCTGGTTGTGCGCAAAACACACCACAACAGGTCATTTAAGTTTTTATTTTGCATACTTGAGAGCCCTGTGAGTCATTAGTTGCCTTTTTGGGTTGAGAGTGGAATAAAAAAAAAGAAAATATAGAAAAATCCACACTGTTACTTATTGCCAAACTCTTGTTAACTCATTGTATTGAGAAATACTATGTAACTTTTGACATTGGCCAAGTTATATAAATTATTCTGCAGTTCATGTATATGAATGTCTGTTTTTGATTGTCTATACCTTCTTATATAATTTAGAAAAAATGCCACCTCCACAAAAAAAGATAAAAGATATCAGGAGCTTTTTTAACAGTTGGAAAGTAAGTAAGAGAAAGCACAAGTAATAGCAAATTATGAATTGTGATGATTAATCTTCTGTCAACATACATAGGAAACTCAACCAACAAGAGAGAACAAAATAGGGAATGTTGAGGTAGAAGCAACAGGCCCTTCAGTGCATCAGGTGAGGTTGGAATTTTTTAGGTATGCATGGGACTATGAATTGTTTTTAGAGATTGATCGTATATGTCAAACAATGTAGTGAGCTACTCACTGTAGAGTCTAATTCAATATTTTCTCCTCTGTTTTTATTTATTATAGGAAATTGAAAGATCAGAGCATGATTTATTTCAAGTATCGAGAGCAGTTCCTGAACTGTTAGAGCCTCAGGTGAGGGCTATTATGTAGATTTGGATTAGGTTTAAGTCAGTATAGAATGAACGCAACACAAAACTCAGAAGCTCTGATCCAATTGATTTTGTGTTAACTATTAGAAAAAATCCTTAACTGCTTCTCATTCAGTCTACAGCTGAGTTTAGTATAGAAGGCAACATACTATTGCAAATATAGTGTGTGATCACACAACAAATTCTGGGGGAGAAACTCTGGACCCCGTGTCAATGGGTGTAGACTCAGGTTGTAGTGAATGTCCCCACCAAGATTGGAACCAAACCTACACCATTGGACAGGACATTGGCCTGTGCATGCTCTGCAGCATACAGCACTGTTCATAATGTCCTTGTCATCTGACTGGAGCTGTCAGGATATGTCCAAGATATTTAACTTATAGGTTTCAGAGGATTGCTAAAAACTTTAAGTCAGGAAACGCTACTCAATACAGTTTTTCTTAAACACATTTCTCTTATGTTATATTTGATATTAATGATATGAAGTAATATCTTGTCAGATCTGGCAGGTATTGTGGTTGGAGGCTGCTAGAAACACCTGGTGCCACATTGGAGTGGCTAAGTCTCTAAAAGTCCAAACTGTCTTTGTGTCCTTAAGCAGGACACCTTAACCACATTGCTTAATATTATGATCTGGTGGATGCATGAATGTGCTTTACGCTGATAGAGTAGATTGGCAGCCGCACTCTGTTCATATCTCCATTATCTTTAGTGGCTTATCAGAACATACTCATGCCACGCTTACTTACACTAATACCTATGATCATGTTTTGATTTTAGGAGAGACTTCAACAATGAATACAGCTTAGCAGAGTTGGAGGATGTCTCCCAAAGTGCCCTCGGACAAAGGGAGAGGGGAGTACTCTGCAGTGCAAGTGGCTGTGAGAGTGCGCCCCCTTCTGCCCAAAGAGCTGCTTCGCTGCCACAAGAGCTGCATCACTGTTGACTCTGAGTTCAGCCGCGTTACTCTGGGCCATGATCGGCATTTTCAGTGTGACTTTCTATTTGAAGAAAGTTGCTGCCAAGAAGATGTTTATTCAGAGTCTGTTCAACCACTCATCGATTCATTCTTTCAAGGGTTCAATGCTACTGTCTTTGCCTATGGACAGACAGGCTCAGGCAAGACGTACACTATCGGAGAAGCTAATATTAGTAAGTTGCAATATTTATCCAAACAAGGGGTACTGTTCAAATACACCAAAAGTATGTTTAACCAAAAGTCTAAGAGGCATACAAGGGGAAATGTATTAAAGACTACCAGTAGTTAATTATAAAGTGTTATTACTGCTAGTGAGTTCTGGGAGAGCACAAGAAAAACATTACAGTACTTGGAGTATTCAAATCCCATACCACATTTTGTCATGTTACCTGCTCATTAAGTCAAGTATACCTAATGTTGTCTTGTCTGATGACTGGTGTTATGTGGGAATTCATTTTGAAATTAATCACTTAATGGCATCATAGAGTCTGAAAACACCAAACGGATAAGGGAGGTGGTGGTAAAGAAGTGTTGAACAACAAAGATTCAAACTCTTTTGGCTATTAAAGCCCCATCTTGTAATTGTAATCACACTATAATCAATAAACACTCTTAGTTTCTGCCAACATGTTGCCTGACCAAGGAGGTGCTAAACTGTATTTCTTCTATCCTTTTCTTTCCTATGAGCACAAACAAACCTGTTTTGTTCTGTGCTTTTGCAGCTGCGTTTCGAGATGAAGAGCAGGGCATCATACCTCGAGCGGTAGCAGATGTTTTTAAACTTCTCGATGAAAATGATCTGACCGACTTTTCAGTCCGTGTCTCCTATCTGGAAGTATATAAAGAGGAGTTCAAGGACTTACTAGAGATGGAAACATCCAGCAAAGATATCCAGATTCGGGAAGATAAAGGAAACATTGGTAAGAAAAGCCCTAATGTACTTAGAAGTGGGTATGTGATCATTTCTACAATGCAGTCTCCTTTGCCTTTTATAGTTTTGTGTGGGGTGAAGGAGTGTGAAGTAGAAGGCCTAGATGAGGTACTGAGCTTATTGGAGTCGGGCAACACGGCCAGACACACCGGAGCAACTCAGATGAACCCGAACTCTAGCCGATCACACACCATTTTCACTATTTACATGGATCAAAGAACCTCTCGTCTGTATGGCTCAGGGGCAGGCACTGGGCCGCAAATGCTATCATCCAAGTTTCATTTTGTCGATCTGGCTGGGTCTGAGCGCATCTTGAAAACGGGGAACACTGGGGAAAGGCTGAAAGAGAGCATCCAGATCAACAGCGGTCTACTAGCCTTAGGAAATGTCATTGGAGCACTGGGAGACCCCAAAAGGAGAGGCTCGCACATACCTTATAGAGATTCAAAAATAACAAGGTAATCTAAACTAAGTTTTAATGTTAAATTTGTATACCCTCATTTAAATATACATTTACAATTTTTTAGGATTTTGAAAGATTCTTTGGGAGGAAACTCCAAAACCCTGATGATTGCCTGCATCAGCCCATCTTCCTCAGACTTTGATGAGAGTCTGAACACACTAAACTACGCTACACGGGCCCGAAACATTCAGAACCGAGCTACAGTCAATTGCAAACGTGAGCCGGATCGAGTGCAGGGACTGGAGCAGCAGATCAAGGCTCTTCGCAGAGCATTGGAGATTCGTCAGCGCTCAGAAACGCGTATTATTGCACACGCTGAGCCAAACCGGAGGCCTCGACTGGGCGAAGGAGAGATCAGCCGATTACAAGTGCAGAGTGCTCACTACCGGACGTGTACAGACACCGCCTACAGGTGAGACGAAGATAACAAAAAGTTTGTTGCAATAGTGTAGTTGCAGTATATTGACATTACTTGAATTATACTCATATTTTCTTATTATGACCTGATGTTACTTGATAATGTAAGGGTATAGGGTTAGGGTTTTAAATTAATAATGTAAAATTTCCTTTTCATTAACTTTACGGGAAAGATATACTTATTTTTTGTCTTTGCATTGCTGGGACTTTCTGTGTGAGGTTTGTCCAAGTGGCCATACCTTAGTGAGGGCAACCCTGGGACCCATCTTCAGATGTTATTTCTCCAGTTGATAGGGTTTGGGTGGTGGGGTACACCAGAGTGTCTGGCGGAAATCCACCCAGAAAGACCTACACCACTCTCCCTGCCACTGTGCCGCTTTGTAATTCCTTTCGTTTTTCTTGTTTGTTTAATGAACTTGACTTTACAGGTTGCTCAGGGAGCTGCAGAGTGAAGGAGCACTGACTGCAGAGCAGAGCCTGAGAGTGAAGGAGTGGTTGTGTTCAGTGGAGGAGGAGCGGAGTGGCCTGACCACTGCTTCTGGGCCAGACAGTGGCATCGAGAACAGCTCCTCTGAGGACTGTGTGCTGAGGAGAGCACAGAAACAGGTTTGCCCTTTGTTTTTGGTTTTTTTAAACCAACATGTTTTGAAAAACTTGTTCTATATTTTTCCTCTTGTCCAGAATGGAGAGTTGACTGAAGAAAAGTGGAGCCATGAACTTGAAAAAGGAGACAATATTTGTCAGCTTCAAGCACAAATCCAGCGGCTTGAGGGAGAAAACACTGATTTCTTGGCTGCTCTTGAAGATGCAATGGAGCAATACAAACAACAGGTAAGATCAGGGACAGTAACTCTGCTGTGATATTCCTAAAGATGAAGTAATCTTTAGGCACTCGGTTTAATCAACTGTACAGTTTTTTCTATCTATGTGTAAGTAACTTTGAATATATAATGTGCAGAGTGATAAACTTCAAGAGCAACAGGATATCATCACTGAGTTGCAGTTGATGCTGTCTTCTTCAGCCGCGGTGGGATTCAGCTTTAACCTGAAGTCACGACCACACACTGCTCCTTTGGCTTCTATGAATCATCCACACAATGGAGCGTTAGATAGTCAGGTAATCTGCCAACAGAGCTTTGTAGTCCATAATCAATCAGATAAATGCATTCACATGTGCTTGTATACAGATTTTCCCTGTTGATGGTGATGCTGATCAAGAGGAAAATGTTTATGACACTGACGATGAAATAGAAAATACGGAGGAAAATGGACCTTTCTCCAGCGACAGCTGTGAACGACACAGGTGGATGAAACAAATGTTTTGTACATTACCCATGAGATACAGATGGTTGATTAATTTATTTTATTTCAGACATGTGAACCAAACATGGACCAGAAAGGACATACAATCTGGACCAGCATCTGGAGGGAAAGGGCTAATGTCTGAAACGGACCTGCATCCCTGCTTAATGAGAAAAACATGTAGGTTTTTGCAGAATGCTGCTAACCTGGAAAGTTTCCTCAAATCTTTTTAATTTTTCTATGTTTGAGCAGCAAACTCAAGCTCAGGAGACGTATCAGCACGTGAAAGCCTCAAAGGTTTTGAAGGTATTTCAGAGTGGAGTCTTGTTCAGGCTCAACAGAAAATCAGGGAACTATCTGTCACTATTCGTATGAAAGAAGAACTTATTAAAGAGCTTGTCAAAACAGGTATAATTTTAGGTTTAACATCTAACGTTAATGTAAAAAACTATTACTACAAATGTAAATGTTGTAGGCCAAGATGCTCAGGCCTTAAATCGGCAATATTGCCACAAGATTACATCTCTAGAGAATGAGGCAACTCAAGCTCGGCTCGAGCTGCAGGAGGCCCAGAGGCAGCTGCAGGATCTGGAGCGACAAGAGCGAGAGATCACAGCCACGGACAGGAACAAGGCTCAGGAGTGTCGCAGGAAGATCGCTGCAGCTCAAAGCAAAGTCCAGGTGAGTGCTATTATCCATATGTGAAACTGAAACTGAAGTATTGTCTCATACACGTTTGTTTTTGTACAGGTGCTCAGTCAGCGTCAGCGCGACACTGCTCGTCTCGCTAATTTGTCGGTGCAGAGTGAGCGTCGGGTTTTAGAACTGGAACGAAGTGTGCAGAATATGAGGCAGCAGCAGGAGCAGCTACAGAAGCGCCTTCGCCATGAAAGCCAACAGAAGCGACGGCTCGAGACAGAAATGCAACGTAGAACCCATAGAGTAAAGGTACAAACATTACACTGTCACAATTAATCATTTTATATGAAAGTGAAAACAATGATTTAAATAAACTTTAGGAATTGGAAATTAAAAATGAGCAACAACAAAAGATTTTGAGGATTAAGACTGAAGAAATAGCAGCATTTCAACGGCAACGACGCAGCGGCAGTAATGGCTCTGTGGTTTCTTTAGAGGAGCAGCAGGTAGGACTTCAGTGTTTTTAGTGTCCCTGAGGTAATTGCTAATAGTGTGTGCTTTAATGTAAATTCACTCTGAGCAGAAAATTGAGGAGCAAAAACGCTGGCTGGATGAAGAAATGGAGCGTGTTCTTGACCAAAGAAAAGGGTTAGAAGACCTGGAAGGAGAGCTCACAAAAAGAGAGGACATTCTCGCCAAAAAGGAGGCCCTGCTGCAAGAGCGCAGCGACTTGGAGACAAAGAGACTTCGCTCGAGTCAGGTATTTATGTGCTTTAACTTTGTATAAACTATAACTGATTTAAATTTGTTTTTCTATTGTGTCTCCTCAGGCACTGAACAAGGATCTTGCGACCTTGACGGGAAGAATTGAGACGCTTGAAAGAGAGTTGAGCGAGAGGAATGGTCTTTTAAGGAGCGGTAGTGCTCAAGATTCACAACAGATTCGGCAGGAGATTTCCAACCTGCGCGGTGAAAAGGACTCTCTACTCAAGCAAAGAGTGGAACTGGATGATAAGCTCAGGCAGGGTAACCTGCTCTCTCCTGAGGTCAGTGCCAGATGTGAATAGACCCGGAGTTTAAGTCAATTATATTCTAAGAACATGCATACATTGTATTAATTTTTAGGAAGAAAGAACCCTTTTCCAGTTGGATGAAGCAATTGAGGCTTTAGATGCTGCCATTGAGTACAAGAATGAAGCTATTACTCAAAGGCAGAGGCAGCTGAGGGCCTCGGCCAGCATGCTCTCCCAGTGGGAGATGAACCTCATGGCTAAACTGAGCTACCTGTCTGCCTCTGAGACAAGAGCTCTGCTGTGCAAGTACTTTGACAAGGTCTGTTCAAATTAATTCATCCCCAATTGATTTTGTAAATATATATCATTTTATGTGACTGATTATAGGTGGTGTCGCTACGTGAAGAGGAGCGAAGGCTTCAACTTTCCTTTGCTGAACTTGAAATGCAGCTGGATGAGCAGCAGCGGCTGGTGCAGTGGTTGGAGAATGCTCTTGATCGAACTCAGCTGGACACAGACCGCCGCCTCACACAACAACAGAAGGAGCATGAGCAAAGTGTGCAGCTCCTGCTGCAGCAGTGTCGAGGTATAAAATGTTGGTTTACTCTAGTTAAACAGTTCAGTTCTTATGCTGAAGGGAAGGGCTTTCAATGATGTGCACTAAATGTGTGACATTTGTTTGTTAAGAACAAATGGACGAAGGTCTGGCTGGTCGTCAGCGACAGTACGAGGGCTGGATCCACAACCTCAACAAAGAGTTGAACCACTACAAGACCGTAAATCTGGATCTAGGCAACAAACTAAGGGAAATGTGTTCAATTAGAGAAACAAAAGGTAAATTTCTTTTTGTTGATGTTTTGTCTGAATATTGTTCATTATGTTAATGTATATGCGTGTCTTTAGTGTTTGGATTGGAACCACCAGGTTCAGGAAGCACCAGATGTGTGGATGACAGTTCAATAGGCAGAGGCTCAGTACAGTCAGAAAAATCTCCTAAATCTCGTGATGAAAAGAGGGAGTTGGTAAATACGCCTCTGCCATCCACATGGCGGCGCTCTTCACTGCCTACAGAGGAACCAGCTGCACTGGAGGAGCTGTGGCTCCCAGCAGCAGGAGATGCTCCTGTGAACCGCGTGGTTCAAACCGGACCCTGGACTGGAGCCTCTTTACCTGTGGTCAAGTCTCGCAGAGAGTCCAGACGCTCCAGTCTCAATGTTGGACCAATGTCTTCAAACAACTCCATCATTGATGTTCGGAGAAACCCGCTCTAATACTGTGCTTACTTTGTATATCTATGCCTTTTTGAAATAACTTCTGTTTGTACAAACATATTTAAAGTCCAGCTTGTATTTACCAGGGAAATGTGCATTTTGATAAAATGCCTGTTTTTAAAACGATGCACTTTTATATATGGTTTTGATAAGAATATTGAGCTCTGACCACTAACCAGACGATGTAAATAAAACATTTCAAATGACACATGTGAAATACTGTTTACTTTGCAAAAAATGTATATATATAATTTTATTATTTCAAAAGTACTTTGTGGGCTCCATAGTGTAATATCTCCGTTGTTTTAGTAGTAACAGCGTTGGTGACAGTCAAGTTGAATACTTCCTAACGTGTCCACTCCAAGGCACATGAGTCCTGTCAGGTTTCATGTGCGCGTGTGCTTCTTTTTTATTTTTTAAACACGTATATACTGTTTATTGGGTTTTCACAAATGTATACAGTTTGGCAATCCAACAGAAAGTACACAACACAAATGCACAGTATTAGATGTATATCTTCTGTTAGTAAATAGTATATAATATATATATATATATAACAATTTACAAGCACACCTATATTTTAGCTACCGACATTGATCGGCCACATTGAATTCTACAAAATGCCAAAGAAACATCGAATTAATGTAAATATTAGCACATGATAATGCCCAGACTTGAGCTGGCTCAAGTCTCACTGCGGCTTTAGTTCGTACACTTTTGGCGCTGAATGATAATTATTACAGCACTGACGTGACGCTCGAGCTTAATTGCTGAATCGCTCTCCTGATTGGCTGAGAGCCAAGGCCACATGTCACGTGGTGCGGGTGAGGAGAAAGAGGCTGAGTGCGATGTGCTCCTCACGGGACATGGTCTGTGGACACCGCGGAAGAAGGCCGTCCAGACCCGCTCATACCTATGGTCATACCCTGTCATACCCCGTCATAGACCCCTACAGCTGGGGATCCAGCGGTGACACATGCTGCGCATTTACGGATCTATGATACAAACACAGGAGCGCGCCTCTCACCTGTAAACAGAGCGGATGGACACGTGCGCCTTCTACACACATCTGAGAGAACACTCGTAAGTATTTGTCTTTTAATCCTTCTTCATTCATTTATTACCTCACCTTGGCTTGAATGTGATTCATACAAAATTATCCACAGAGAAACAGCTACATAAAAAGACCATTCATAAAATTATTATTGCACCTATTCTTTGTTGAATTGTTTCCGCAGAATATTTTTGTCCCAATCACATTAATACTGTTCTATGGAAATTTGACTCCAGGGTTAGGAAATTCAAGTCTAATTGTTTCCCATTTTTTAAGATAAAAATGATCTGTGAATGTATCATTTGTGTCTGTGCTTGCAGGTTAAAAGCGTTTACTCTGTGATGGAGCTGGGTCCTGTCTTTGGTTATCTAGCTGTATGAGTGTTATTGACCGTCATAAAGCTAGATAACCGAAAGTAGGAAAATCCTCCAAATGTCAACTTGTGAACTTGGAAGTTGCAAAGCAGTGCGAGAGGTAAAACTTAATTGGTGATGGAAAGGTTAATTTATGTTTGTGATGGTGAGACAATCTTGAGAGGTTGCATTACAAAGTCTAATGTCTGACTATGAGGCTCTATATTTCGATTGATCAATTAAAAAGACACTACTGGATAAATTGTTTGACAACATGCCGTGAACAATATTCTAAAGCCCAGTGCTAAAAATAGATTATTGGTATGTTATTTCATTCTAAATGTTTTATGACAAAAGATAAAAGTGCTGTGCCGTGTTCCAATAGCATTTTTTTTAACTTAATATTTTAATGGAATCATGTGATATTCCACCTCCAGGAAGTGACGCAAGATGACTACTATACACTATACTATATATATAATTCATATACAACTTATAAGTTAATTTAAAAAAAGAAAATTACTTGTTAAATCCTGCACACTATAGTAAAAAACTACTCACTGCATTTCATACAGACCAAGTCAAATCAAACACTGAGACACCGTGACCAAATATCTATTTCATGATATAACATAATGACATAATACACCTCACAATAATCCTATTTGAATGAAGGCAAAAATGTGTCTGCGGACATATAAAGAAACACATGTAACATTTCAGGCCAAAGGTTTTGAGTACAGAACACATTGACAGCGGTACGTTAATATTCTTCCTAATTGTTTCCACTAAATAAAGTCAAACTTTTATATGCTAGAAAGAACAAATACCAAGAGCACAACAAAAGCCTGTTCTAATTGTTCATTATATATTTTTTTCCGCTAAAGCTGGAGTTAGAAATCTAGGCCTGCTAAACACATTTCCTATGCTGTCTAATGGTCACTTTTAGTAAGAACCTATAAGACAATATCTACATATGTAAAATACAATAAACGCACGATTATGCCCATTTCCTTCATTTAGATCCTTCCTACAAAAAATATTATTGTTGTAGAAAAATGTAGTCAAATGTAGGTCAATGATTCTCAACCTTTTTCAGCTGTGATCCTAAATTTAACAAAGATGCTTGATAGTAGAAGAACTTAATTAATCCATAATTATCCATAATCAAGACTTGTTAAAGACTACTGCTGACATTGTAAACGTTTTAACACCCGGAAAAAATCCACTCATATTTTCACTTTTATCTTATGATAAGCACATGAAATTATTTCAGGTTGCGTATTCTCTTGTTTCCTCTGGTTGGTTTTCCTAAAGACATGTACAACGGGCTCCTCCACTGAGAAAGATGATGTAGTCTCAGTAGGACTATCTTGGTTCGATATCTCCCTTAGTCAATTTATATTTTAATTATTTCTGTGTGACCCCCTTCCCTATTTGGCACTGTGTACTAAAATCATTCTAATTTTATCTTATTAACAAAATAATCTTACATTTTCACTTTCTATTTTTGTTTCAATTTTATGAGCTATAGTTCATCTTGTTTCGCTTATATTCCCATTTTTGTGTAATATGCGCTGCAAAACTGAAATATTCCTGTGGTACAAATAAAGGTTCTCTTATTTTAAAATAATTTTCCAAACCCCCAAGTTGAGAACAGCTGGATAAATTAGTTGAACCTAAATCCCATGTATTAAGCTCTGAAGTTAGCTACAATATTCATGTATATTGTGCTGATTATGATTCTTCTGGTCATTTACATAAAAAACCAGGAAAGCACACGGTGCTAATTGCACCTTTTTGCAAAACTGTTTCGGTATGTCGCTGCTCTGAAGACGACACATTATACGCATTTTTGTTTTAACTATGACTTATAGTTTAAAACTTATTTAATATGCGTTTATAATACGTAAAACATCAAATAGATAACTCAATTAATTGAAATGATAATCAATAGATTTCTATAATAAATAGCTGCAGACCTACTCTGAAGTTAACATATCGTTGGGGCTCCATGTATTTAGGTCCATATCTGAAACAGCAGTGTGCATAAATACTGCACATACTGCATACATAGGATAAGATAAGATAAGATAAACCTTTATTAGTCTCACAGTGGAGAAATGTTAGTGTCATCGTTGCACACATCACAGTAGAGAGAGGAAATAAGAGCACTCAGATTACACACATCAATTAAGTCTATTAT
The DNA here is from genome assembly GCA_964034765.1 of Knipowitschia caucasica. Taxonomy (NCBI): domain Eukaryota; kingdom Metazoa; phylum Chordata; class Actinopteri; order Gobiiformes; family Gobiidae; genus Knipowitschia; species Knipowitschia caucasica. The sequence goes on from OZ035826.1 coordinate 27,118,214, forward strand.
CTAGATAATAGACAATAAAATTAAGAATAAGATAAAATGAGATGGGCTATAACTGCACTTGGTTCGGAAGTATTTACAGATGTTTATATTATACATTAGCAGCGGAGAATATGAGAATATGAATATGAGCAGAATAAATATGAGAATATGAATATGAGCAGAATAATGTATGTATAATACTGCATACATACACTGCCTGTTTTTCCCACAGTCATCGTCTGAACTTATCAGTGCTGGACCTGTGCAGCAGGAACCCCTGAGCTTCTCGAGGCGTATTGTCCCCTAAACCCTAAAGGACAACACAGCTGCAATCCCATCTTAATCTGGGATAAACGCGATTATTCTGCTACGGCTTGTTCCTGGCTTTGTAACAGGGAGGTTAGTGATTGGGGGGGGAGGGGGGTAAGGATATTTAAAGAGGTGAGGGAGGGTGAGGGTGGGGAAAAAGTTAAAGTTTTATTATATGGGAGGATTGAAATGAGTTGAAGGGGGTGTTTAGATGGTGGGAGAGTAAGGGGGAAGGGGAGGGGGTTTATGGGGTGAAGAGAGATTATTATATTAGTGGTTTTTTTTGTTTGAAGGGGTATTTGAATGGTAATTAAGTATGTTGTTGAAGGGGTGAAATGTGGTTGTGGTGGGATAGGGGGGGGAAGGATTGGGGGTGGGTATTGTAAAGATTGAATGGGGAAGGAGGGATATGGATTATAGGGGGTGTTGGATGTATGGGTAGGGGTTTTTATGGGTGGGATGGTGTGTATGTATGGTGGAGGGAGAGGTTGATGTGGAGATGTGGGTGGAGGAGATGTGATGTGGAGATGTGGGAAAGAGTTGGGTTGTGTGTATGAGGTTTGTAGAGTTAATTGGATGGGGTGAATAATGGGTGAGGTGGAGGTTGGGGGGGGGGGGGGAGTGTAGGTGTGTGTTTGGATGGGGTGGGGGGGTATGAGGGTGGGAGAGGTGGGAAGAGAGAGTATGGGGTGGGGGATTAGGTGGTATATTATGGGAGATATAGGGGTTAGTGTTTGGGGGGGGTGGAGGTGAGGTTGAGTGAAGTGGGGGTGATGTGGGGATGTGGGTGATATTAGGAGGGGGGGATGGTGGTAAGTTTGTTTTGAATTAGGTGGTGGGGGTTGGATTGTGTGGATAGATAGTGGGTGGTTTTTGAGTGTTGGGTGGTGATGGGAATTGGTTGGGGGTGAGTGGTGGGGGGTAGTGTGTTTAATGTGGTTTGTGGGGGGTTTAGTGTGATGTGGTTTTATTTTTGGAGATGTTGGGGGGAAGGATTGGATATATTGTAGTTTATGGGGGGATTTTTGGGAATTGGTTTAAGGGGGGGAGGGAAGGGGGGTGGTTTTGGTTATGTTGGTTTTGATGTTTGATTTATTGTGTATGTTGTGGGGTGAGTATTTAAGGATTGAGGTTGTATGGGTGGTGGGGGATTTTTTTATGTTGGTGAAATAGGGGGGAGATAGGGGGGGGGTTTTGGTGGGGTGGTTGTGTTTGTTAAGGGTGGGGTAATATGGTTGTTGGATGGGGGATGAGGAGTGGTATATTTTTGGTTGTGTTATTATTTGGGTTATTTGTATGTTTTGGGTTTATTTTTGTGGTTTGGTTTTGTTTTGTGGGGTTGTTTGTTTTGTTTTGGGGTGGTATATGAAGTGTGTGGGTTGGGGGATATATGTTTGTTGGTTTTGTGTTTTGTAGTTTGTGTATTAAATTTGTGAAGATAGGGTGTAGTATATGTGGATATGTTGTTAGGGTATGGAGGGTTGGTTTTAATTAATTGGTTTATGTGTTGTAATTAAGGTTTGTGGGATGGGAGGTGATGTTGTTTTGGGGGGGTTTTGGTGTGGGGTGGGGGTAAGGGGGGGGGTTTGATGTATTGGGGGATATGTGGAGGTTATTGGAGGTGTGTGTTTGGGGGGGTGGGTTGGTTGGGAGGAGTAGTGATTGATGAGGGGGGTTTGGGTGTGTATAGGGTTTTGGGTGTTGATGGGTAAGTATGGGTAGTATGGGGATAGGTTATTTGGTTGGGGGGGGGTGGTTGGGGAGTTTGGTTTTTGGGGATGTTGGGAGGGGTTGGGTGGGGTATGTGGGGTTTGGGAGAGTGGAGGTATTTTGGTAATGGTTATGATTGGGTGTGGGGTATGTAGTTGGGAGTTAGTAGGAGGGTGAGTTTTTGTGTGTTGTTATTGGTTTTAGGGGGGGGAGAGGGGGTGGGGGGGGGGGAGGGAGTATGTGTTTTGGGGGGTAGGGTGGGTGGGGTTATTGGTTTTTGTGGTTAGTAAGGAGATTGGGGGGAGGTAGATATTTTATTGGTTGTTTGGGGGTTTGGGGTGGTGGGGGTTTTGTTTAGGGGGGGGAAGGTTGGTTGGTGTTGGTGGTGGGGTGGTGGATTGTGGGTGTTTATGTTTGTGTGTGGGGGGATTTGGTAGTTGGGGGGGGGGGGTTGGGGGGTAGGTGGTTTGATGGTGGGGGGGGGTAGTGTGGATGTGGGTTATGGGTGGGGAGGGGGGTTTGGTTTAGTGTTGGGTGTGGTTTGGTGTGGTTTGGGGGTGTGGGGTGGTTGTATGAGAGAATAGTTGGAAGGTGGGGGGTTGTGAATGTGAATGGTTGTGTGGTTTGGGGTTTTTTTTTGAGTGGGGGGGTTAAGATATGATAGGGGTGAGGGGGGGAGGTTTTATGGGTGTTGGTTTGTTTTGTAATTGTTATGGGGGTGGATTGGGAGGTGTTTTTGTGGGGGATAGGATGGGGGGGGATTTATGGTGAATGTGGGGAGGGGGTGGGGGTGATTTGATTTGTGTTATGATGTGGATTATGGGTTGGGTTGGGGATTTAAGAATTTGGGGAGATAATGATATTGATGTTTGGTTTAGGGATGATATTTGGTGGGGTAAGTGAGAGTGAGGTATTAGAATTGGGGATATTGGGGTATGGTGGGAAGTTGGAGGGGAGTAGGGTGTAGATTGTTATAATGTATGATTGTTTTGTTTATGTAAATAATTGAGATTGTTTTTTGGGTTTATGGATTGATATGGTATATTTGTGTATGATATGGTGATGGGGGTAGGTTTTTTGTTTATTGGTTAGGTTGGGAATTAAAGGGTGATTTGGGAATGTGGTGATGGTGGTTGGGGGGTGGGGTTATTTTTGTGGAGGATTTATTGGATTATTTGGTTGTGGATTGTTGTTGGGGTGTGGGGAGGGGGGTGGGGGTATGGGGAGGGGGGTGTTGGGGGGTGTTGATATGATTAATTGGGGTGGGTGTTTGTTGGGTTGTTTGGTTTTGTATTTGTAGGTATGGGGAGAGATGGTGGGGGTGTTGGGAATAGGAAGGAAAGAGGGGGTAGGGTGTGGGTGGAAGAAGGGGGGGGGGTATGTGGAAAGGTTTGGAGATGATGGGATAAGGAGGGTAAATTGGTGTATATGTGGGTAGTGTTTGTGGGTATTGGGGGTGGTTAGGGGAGGGTAGATGGTAGAGAGTGGGGAATAGGTAATGGGAAAGGTGTGATATGAGGGAGAGATTTTGTGTGTATGTTTTTTATTTAATAGTATGTGGATGGGGGGGGTTTGTTAATTGATGTTGTGGATGATTGGTTTGATAATTGGATGGAGGGTTGTGGTGATGGATGGGATATTTGGGGGTTTTTGTTTGTAGATGGGTTAAGGTGATTGAGATTGGAAGGGGGGGTTGGTGTTGGGGAGGTTGGGTATGGTTGGTTGGGGAGGGGGGATTGGGGTGTTGGATTGGGATGGGTATTGGTGTGAGTTTTTGTGTGGGGAGGGGTTTGGGGGGGGTGTGGGTATGTTGTTGTGGTAGTTTGGTTAGGTTATTTGTGTGTATGAGTTGTAAGGGAGGGGGGGGGGGGGGTAGGGAGGTTGGAATTTAGGGGGTGTATTGGGGTTTTAAATTGTTTATGTGTGTAGTGGTTTTTTTGTTTTTTGGTGGATATAGAATATTGTTTAAGTATTAGATGAAGGTGGGGGGTATAGGGGGTGGTTGGTGGATTAGGGGTAGGATAATTAGAGGGGTAGTAGTTTTAATTAGGTGTGTGGTATAGTGTAAAGTATTTGTAGGGGGGGGGTTTGGTGTTTTGGTGGGTGTGTATGGGGGGGGGGATTTGGTTTATGTGGATATGGGATGGGTTTGGGGGGTGGGTTTGAGGGGGGAGGGGTGGATTAGATTTGTGAGTGATTTAATGTGTTTTGATGAGGGGGTTGTTTATGGGATGGGTGATTTTGGATATGGAAAGGGTTTGTATTGTGTAGGTTTGTGGGGGGGGGGTATTTATGTTGGTGGATTTTTATGTTGTTATTTGTTATATGTGGTTAGGAAAGTTATGATTGGTGTGGGGGGGGGGTTGGTATGGGGAAATTATGGGTTAGGTGAGGAGTAAGATATTAGGGTATAGTTTTTGGAGAATGGAATGGGGGAAGGGGGGTAATAAGGATATGTGGATGAGGAAGAGGGGAGGTAATTATAGATGAATGGGATGGAGGGGAAAGAAGGGTGATGGGGTTTAGAAGTATGGGGGGTGATTGGGGAGTGGGTTTTTGAAAGAGGGGATGTTATGGTGGGTTGGGGAGTTGGGGGTAGGTAATAAAGGAAGTGGTTTGATGATTTGATGAGGGGGAGAAGGGTTAATGGGGGGGAATTAATTATATATTTTATAATGTGTATGGTTATGTTTTAAATTGTGATATTTATGATTATGTTTTGTTGTGGTAAGGAGGGGGGGGGGAGAGTTGGGGTTATATGGGAAAGGTGGGGGGGGGAAGTGTGAATTGGGTTAGAGGGGTTGGGAATTAGAGGGGTGGGGGGTGAATAAGAGGGTAGGAAGAGAGGGTAAGAATGTAAGGAGGAATGGGGGAGTTATTTATTGGGATATATGTGTTGGGAGATGATGGTTTGAAAGGAAAGGAATGATGTTGTTAGGTTAGGGTTAGTGTGTTTAATTATTGGGTTGTAAGAGTATTAGGAGGATATGGTGAGGAGATAGGGGGAGATGAGGAAGAAGGGGGGGGGGGGGTGGAAGGGGAGGGGGATGAGGTGGAGTGATTTATGGTAGAATTAATAGGGTAATGAAGAGGGGAGGGAGATAATAGATGGGATTGATATTTGGTTTGGGGGGGTTGGGAAGGGAAGGAAGATGATAGGGTGAGGTATAAATAAGTTGTTGATGATATGTTTTGTGTGTGTGGGTATTTTGATTGGGGGGGTGGTGGTGGGTTATTAAGGGATTTGGGTAGGATATGATTGGAGAGGGGGAGATTTGATGGTATGGAGATGGGGTTTGGAATGTGGGGGAGAGAAATAGGGTGTGATTTAGGGGAATGAAAGATAGGAAAGAGGATGGGGTGTTGTAGGGAATGGAGGGTATGAAATTGTTTGATGAGTTTGGGAAGATTGGGGAGATGAATAGTTTTTGGGGGGAGGGAGGAAGTGTTTGGTTGTATGGTGGGGTTGGGGAAGGTGTTTGTTGTAGGTTTTAGAGGGAGTGGATATGAGATAGGGTAAATTTTGGATGGGTAAGGAAGTAGGTGATGAATGGGGAATAAGGGAGGGTGGTTTGAAGGGGGGATTGATTAAGTATGGGGGTTTGAGAAAGGAAGTTGAGGGGGTTGAGGGTATAGTAAGTAGATTTAAGAGAAGTTTTTAATGAAGAAAGATTTGAGAGGGATTGAGGAGATTGGAGGAATGGATTTAGATTGGTGAAGGGATGACGTGTGGGTATATTGTGTATTTTATTTGTGTTTGATGTGTTGTGGGGTGAAAATGGGTTAGAAATGATTGGAAGTAGAAGAGAATGGGAGATTGGGGGAGAATTGTGAGAGGGAGAGTTGGGATATGGAAGTAAGGGGGGGGAGTTTGGGACGAGAGTGTGTGGGTGGGAGAGAAGAATGAGGAGTTAAATGGGAGTGGTTGGTTATAGAGAATGGGAGGATGAAATGAATGAGGGGGGGGGGGGAGAAGATTGGGAAGGAGATGTGGGTTGGAATGTTTGATATATGGGGGTAGTTTTGATTGGTAAGATGGGTATAGTTTTTATAGGTTAAGTAATAAAGAGGGAGAAGGTTTGTTTATTATGTGAAATGTGTAGGAATAGAGGTAGGGAAGGTTGTTTGGAGGAGTGTGAGGATGAGGTTGAAGATTATGAGGGGGGGGGGAGATGGGGGTTGGGGAATGGAGTTTGGGGTGGTTTTTGATTGGGTGGGATAGGGATTGTTTTGGGTGGTTGGGGGGTATGGGGTTGGTGGGGTAAGGGGAGGAGTGGGGGGAAGAGTAGGGGGATGGGAGAGATAAGGAAGAGGAGGGGGGGAGGGGATTGAGTTGAGAGAGGGTAGGAGAAGGAGGGAGGAAATGTGGAGGGATATAGGTATTAGAGGAATTTAGGTTTTAAAGTAGTAGATAGAGGATAAGTATTGTGAGTTATATGGGGAGAAGGGGTAGAGGTAGGGTATAAGGGTATTTTTATGTAGGGGTGGTGTATTGTAGGATGGGGATGGGGATATGTGGGTGTTGGTGATAGATATGGGGGTAGGGGAGGGGGTAGATGAGTGAGGAAATGAGGTAGAGAAAGGTAAGGGGGGGAATAAGGGGAATGGGTGAGAGGAAGAGGGGAAGAGAATTGAAGGGGGGGGGGGGGGGGGGGATAGGAAGAAGAAAAAGGAAGAAGGATGAGAGGTAAGTGAGGGGTTGGAAATGTGAAGTTGTGGTTTGAGGGGGGGATTGTGGAAGTGGGGTTGGAAGGGTGATGGGGAAGTATATGGTATGGGGGGGGTGTTGTTAGAGAGATTATTATTATTTAGTGTGGTGTTTTGGTGTTGTGTGGTAGTATTTGGTTTGGGGGGTGGGGAATTGTGGAGATAGGTTTGAGATGTGGGAATATTGGTTGAGAGTTGGTTGGTATTAGATTAGAGAGGGTGAGGATGGTGGAAATGTATGAGGGATGGTGAGGTGAGTATTGGTATGTGGTGATTTATATATGTTATTTGATGGGGGTTTTGGGGGGGGGTGGGAATGGGTTTGAGAGGGGGATAATGTATTGAAGGTGAGTGGGTGAATGTGGTTTAGTTTAGTTGTGGGGTAGTTGTAGTGGGGGGGGGGGGGGGTTATGGGGAGATATAGATTTGTTAAGGTATATTGGAGAGGAGTTGGGGGGGGAGGGGTTGGGGGGGTGAGGTGGGGGGGGGGGTGTTAGGGTTTTTGGGTTTTGTGGGGGGTTTTTGGGGTTTGTATTATGGGTGATGAGGTTGTTTATTTTTTTGTTAGTGTTTGTGTTTGGATTTGGGGGTGTTTTTTGGTGTTGGTTTTTTGGGTGATTGTTTTTGGGTGATGGTGTGTTTGGGGTTTTATTGTGGGTGGGTTGAGGGTGTTGGGGGTTTGGGTTTTTGTGTTTATTTAGTTTTGGGGGGGGGTGTGGTTGTGGGGTGGGGGTTTTTGGGTATATTTATTATTTTGGTAGGGTTGTGTGGGGGGTGGGTGTGTTATGTGGGGAGGATGGGGGGGGGGGTGATGTGTTGGGTGTTGGGGGGGGGTGGTGGGGTGGTTATGTGGTTTGTTTGGTGTTTGGTTTGGTGTGTTGGTGTTGGGGGTGGGTATGTTGTTTGGGGTTTATGTTGGGTGGTTTGGTTTGGTTTGGTGAGGGGGGTTTTTTTGGTAATGTTTTTTGTTTGGGGATGGGGGGTGTTTTTTAGAGGGGAGAGTGGGTTGGTTGGGTGGAGGGTTAGGGGTGATTTAGTGTTAGGGGTGGGTTTGAGGGGGGGAGTGGGGAATGATAGGATAGGGTTATTGAGGATAAGGGGGGTAGTTTTGGGTTATGGGTTTGTGTGGGTGATGTGGTTGGGAGGGGTTGGTGAGTGGAGATTTGGATATTTTTGGAGATGGTGTGGGAATTAAGTTAGGGGGTTTTGGGTAGAGAGTAGATGGGGATTTGGGGGTGTAGGGTGGGTGTTATATGGATGGTTTAGGAGAATAGAAGTGGGGGATGGAATTGGTGGTGGTAAATGGGGGTTGATGTGTATTTTATGGATGTATGGTGTTGGGGGTGGTTTTTTTAAAGGGGAATGGGTGTTAAATTGGTGAGGGGTTGGGAGGGGATATGGGTGGTATTTTGTTGAGTGGTAGATTGATTTTTGGAGGTGGGGAAGAGAATATGGATAGATAGGGGGGGTGGGGTTTAAGATGGGAGTTTAGTAGTAGGGAGAAGAGTTATTTGAAGGAGGATTGGTAGGGGGGGTATGGAGGGATTTGGTTGGATAAAAATTGGGGTGGGGGTTTGTGTGTATGGGGTGGGTAGGGTGGTTGGGGGGGGGAAGTAGTTGGTTAGGGGTTGGGGAGATTAGGGAAGGGGGGGAGGTTAGGTTTGATAGTGTATATAGGAGGGGGATGGGGGGGTGTTGAGAGGGTGAGGTTAGATGGAGGGGTATATGGGGGGGGTATGAGGGAAGATTATTTATTATGTTGATGGGATATGGATGATAGGGAGATATGGTAGTGGGTGTTTGGGGGGGGGGGGTAGATGTGGGGTTTATGGGGATGGAGGTAGTTGTTGGGGAGGGATTGTGGATATTTGGGGGGGGGTATGGGGGGGGGGGTTTTATGGTAGTTGGGAAGGAGGAGATGAGTATGTAGTGGGAGGGTGAATATTAAGATTATTTGGGGTGGTTAATAGTATTGTAATTTGAGGGTAGTGTTATTTTGTTGGGGGTTTGGTGATGTTGTGTTATATTGGTTTGGGAGGGGGGGGTGGGGGGGGGGAGGTTGTGGGGGGGGGATGGTGGGTTGGGTGTGGAGGAGGTGGGGGGGGGTGGGGGGGTTAATAATGGGATGGGTTGATTAATGTGGGGGTGGTATGGGATTGTATTGGAGATGGTATGGATGTTTTTGAGAAGTTTGAGAGGGGTTTTTTGTGTGGGGGTTTGTAGGAAAGGAATGAATATGGGAGGAGGAGAGGAATAGGAATATGTGTTAATAGGATAGTGGGGTAGGGGAGAAATATATGGTGTGAGAAGGGGTTAAGGGGGATTTAAGGGTAAAGGGGGTAGGGTGAAGAGGGTAAGGGGGGGGGGATTGAGAGGATGTTGGGAATTAGAGAATGAGATTGGGGGTAATTGGAGGATTTGATTAGAATGATGGGTGGGGATTGGTTTAAAAGAGTTTGTAGGGGAGGTAGGGTGTGTGTGGGGGGGAAGGGGGGGGTGTGTTAGAGGGGGGGGGGGGTATTTATGTGGGTTTGGAATAGGTGGGTAATGTTTGGTGGGGGGGTGTTTTGAAGGGGGGTTTTATGATAGGGGGTGTGGGGTGTTTTGTGGGGGTAGAGGTAATAGTTAATTAGTGGTTTGTTTTATGGGATTTGGTTTATGGTTTGTAGGGGGTAGGGGGGATTTTTTTGGGTGTGTGTTTGGGGTGGTGGGATTTTGGGTAGGGGGGAGAATGTGGGTTGTGAGAAGGGGGGGGTTGGGGTGTTATGGAGGGGTATGATTGGTTGAGGAAGTTAGGGGAAAGAATTGGGATATGGTAAGATGGGGGAATGGAAGGGAGGAGGGGTGGGGTTTATAGGTTGTAGGGGTGGGGGGGGGATATTTGGGTATGGGATTGAATTATTTTGTATATTATTTTTGATATGGTGGTGGGGTGGTGGGAGGAGGGTGTTTGTGTGTGTTGTGTTGTGTGTGTGTTATTGGGTTATTATATAAGTGTGGTGGAGTAAGGGGGGGTATGGGGGGTGAGAATATGGTTGGAGTATTTTGAATTTGTTTATATTTTGGTTTGTGGTATATGTGTTGGAAATGTAGGGGTGAGGGAGATGGAGATTGGGGGGAGGGAGGGTGGGGAAGGTATAGGGGGGGGGGGAGATGTTGGTGTGGGGTATGATAGGGTAGGTTGAATGAGGTTGGGATTGAAGTTTGTGGGGGGGGAGGTTATAGTTATATGGGTTGGGTGTTTGTAGTGGGGATGGAGAGATAGGGGTTTGGGGATGGTATAAAGTTTGTTGGAAGGAAATAAAAAGATGTAAGTGGATGTAATTGGATGTAAAAGATGTTAAAAGTATAGGGTGAAATGAGGTGTATATGGAGAATGGGTAGGGGTGAGTGTTGAATTATATTAGAAAGAGATAAGGGTTTATGTGAGGTGGGTATTAGGGAGAAGGAAGTATATGTGTTATGAGGTTGTTATAAGGTGGTGGGGGAGGGGTTGAAGAGGAATGATGGTGGTAAGATAAGGGGAGGGTTGGTTGAGGTATTTTGTAATAAGTGAATTATGAGTATGTTTTTGTAATGTGATGTATTGTGGTTGTGGGATAAGTGGAGTGGGGGGTAGTGTGGAAAGATGTTGTGGGGGGAAATTGATTGTTGGTAGGGGAGTTGGGGTTTGGGGTAGAGATGGGTGGTTTGGATTGGAGTTGGGGGGGGTGAAATGGGGGTTGTTTTTTTGGTGAGGGTGGGGTGGTGAGGGGGAGGGGGGAGGATGGGGTTTTGAAGTGGTATATGGGTGGGTGGAGGGGAAGGGATGGGGGGTGAGGGAGGTGTGGGGGGTGGTAAGGGGATGTTTGGGAGGGGTGTTAAGTTTGTTTTTGAAGGAATTGGATTAGGGGGGGTTAGGTTGGGATTTGGAAGGGGAGTTGGGGTTTTTAGTTGGGGGGGTGGTTTGGTGTAGGGTGGGGGGGTGGGGGTTATTGAGGTTGGGGGGGATGGTATTTGATTGGAGGGTATGGTGAGAGTGTGGGAGTGGGGGTGATTGGTTTTTTATAGTAGTGTTTGGGGGGTATTATGAAGGGTTATTGTGGAGTTTAAATGGAGTTTTTGTTGGTGGGGGGTGGGTGGGATGGAGTTTGGGGGGTGGTATTTTGTGTTTTGGGAGGGGGGAAGGGGGAATTGTGGGATGGGGGGGTTAGGTTGTGGGGGTTGGGGGTGGATGGTGTGGAAAAAGATTGGGTTGGGGTAGATTTGTAGTAGTGTATAGTGTAGTGTGTTGTTGGATGTGTATTAGTGTTGGGTTGGGTTTTTTTGTTTTGGTAGGGGGTTTGAAGATATAGTGTGGTTTTTATAGATAGAAGGGATGTATTAATTGGATTTGATTTATGGTATATGGGGGGGGGGGTAATTGTAGTGGGATGTGTGTTATGTTGGGTATGTTGTATAAGATATGTGAAGTGGGTTGGGTTGATTTTTGGAGGGAGGTATGTGTTGTTTGATATGGGGTATGGGGATAAGTTGGGGGGTGGTTATGTTATATTGGGTATGAGTAGGTTGTTAGAAGTGGGGGGGGGGAAATAGTTTGTTTGATTTAGGGTGTGGAGATGGTTTTTATTTGTAATTTGATATTATTTTAAGGGAGTTGGGGGGATGGTGTGTGGGGGGGAAGGGAGTTTAGGGTGTGGGTTTGAGTGAAGAGTTTAATGGGAAGTAGGGGGAGTTGGGATAGGGGTGGTTGTTAAGTGTTTAGTGTGAGTATGTGTTTTGTATTGTTTAGGATAGTGGTGAAATGGGAAGGATGGGTTGAAGAAGTTTTTTTGTGGTGGGGGGTGTTTTGGGGGTGATTTGGGTGGGATTGGTTGAATAAGGGATGAGGGTGGGAAGTTTGGGTTATTTGTGAGGGGTGTGTTTGTTAGTTGGTTGATGGTGGTGAAATGTTGATTGGTAGGGGGGTTTGGTAGTGAGGGGAGGGTAGTGGTTTAGGGGTTATAAAGTTTTTTTGAAATAGATGTGGGGATAGGGGGTAGGTGGTTTATTTGTTTGGTGGGATGGGGGGAGGTGGAGAGGGGGAAGAGGGGGGGGGGGGAAGTTTTATGGGGATAGGAGAAGAAATAGGGTGTTTGTGTGGTGAGATGTGGTATGAGGGGGGGATGTGAGAAAGGTGGATTGGGTGTGGGGTTGGTGGGAGGGGGGTAAAAGGGGGAAAGTGGGATAGGGGGGGTGTTTTATGGATGGGGGGTGAGGTGGTTGATTTTGTTGAAGGGTATGGGGTATAGGGAGTGGGGGGGGATTGGGGTGGGTTGAGTGTGGGAAGAGGGGGAGAGGTGTTGGAAATGGTGTGGGGGTGTGAGAGGATTTTAGGATTGTTGAAGGTGGGGTGATTTGTTTGGGGAGAAAGGTGGTTGTTGTTGGTGGAATTTAAAAATTGGTTTATAGGGTGTTTGGTGGGGTTAAGTTTGAAAGGGGTGGTTGGATAGGTTGGGTGAGTATTGTGGATGGGTTGGGGAGGGTAGTGGGTGGAGAGGGGGATGGGTATGTTTTTTAATGGTTTGATAAGGGGGGATTGGATAATGGGGGGGATTTTAGGGGGAGGTGGGAGAGGGGAAGGTTGTATATATGGTGTAGATGGGGGGGGGGGGGTTAGTGGTAGGTGTGGGTTTTATGGTGGGTTTGTGGAGGGGTGTTGTAGTTTTTTATGATTTGTGTGAAAGATTGGTTGGTTTGGTGTTGAATTGTTGGGGGAGTGTTGTTTGAAGGGATGTAAGTATAGTGTTATGTGAGGGGGGAGAATGGTGGTAGTTTTTGATGTGAGGTTTATATGGGGATGTTTGTAGATATGTAGGATGTAGTGGTGTTGTGTATTGTTGTGTAAGGTGTGGGAATATGGGGGGTGTTTGGTGGGGGGATGAGGGGGATATATGATATGGGTGTTGGTGGTTTGTTTGGATTAGGGTGGTATATTTGATTGTGGGGAGTGTGAGTGTGTTGTGTATTGTTTTGGTTGGTTTTTTTTGTGTGGGAGTGTTAGGGATAGGGAGGTTGGTGGGTATGTGGGGGGGGTGTGTGTATGTGATAGGTGGTGTGTGTTGTGGTTTTGATTTGTTTGTGGGTTTGTGGTTGTGGTGGATGTTGTTGGTGGGTTTTAGGATGTATGTATAGGGAAGGGGGGGAAATATGAATGAGAGGTAGGTGATGAGTAAGGGATGTATGTTTAAAGGAGGTGAGTGAGGGGGGAAAAGTTTATGTTTGGTTTTATAATAGGGGATTGAAAGTGGTAGAGGGGTGTTTAATGGTGGAGAGTAGGGAGGGGAAGGGAAGGGGTTATGGTGAGAGAGATATTATTATTAGGTGTGGTTGTGTTGTGATAGGGGTATTTAATGTTAATTGAAGTTTTGGTTAGGAGGGTGAAATTGGTTGTGGGGGTGATAGGGGGGGAAGGGTGGGTGGGGGTATTGTAAAGAGTTTAGATTGGGAAGAGATATGGAATATAGGGTTTGGGATGGTTGTGGTATGGGGGTTTTTATATGGGTGGTGGTAGGGGTGTATGTATGGGTGAGAGATGTGAGGTGAGATGTGGGTGAGGGGAGATGTGGATGTGGGAGATGTGGAGAAGTGGAGTTGTTGTTGTGTTTATGAGGGTGTGGGTAGGAAGGGTTAATTGGGGGATGGTTAAATGAGTGGGGTGAGGTGGTGGTGGGTGGAGTGGTGTTGTTGTGTTAGGTTGGTGGGGGGTTGAGTGAGAGGTGGGTAGAGAAGTAGGGTGGGGGGGATTAGTGGTATAGTTATGGGAAGAATAGGGGGTTAGTTGTTTGGGGTGAGGTGAGGTGAGGTAAGGGGGGGTTGTGGGATGTTGGTGGATTTAGGGGTGGGGGGTTGGTGTGGGTATGTTTGTAGTAAAATTAGTGTGGGGGTGAGGAGGTGTGAGGGGGGGGGGATAGTGGGTGGTGTGTTTGAGTTGGTGTGATGGGATTGGTTGGGTGGGTGATTGGGTGGGGTAGTGGGTGTTTAATGTGTTTGTTGGGGGGTGAGTGTTGGATGTGGGGGGTTTTTTTTTTGAGTTGGGGAGAGGTTGTGGTTAGGTAATGTAAGGTTTATGTGGGGGGGGGTAGTTGGGTGGGGTTGAAGGTTGGGTATGGGGGGGGGTGGGGTTGTAATTTTGATGTGGTTTAGTTTGTGTATGGTGGGGGGGGGGATTAGGTTTAGGTGTTTGGGGGGGGGTTTATTGGTGTTGTATGTAGGGTGTGTTGGGGGGGGGGGGGGGGGGTTTTGGTGGGGTTTTGTTTTTATGGTGGGGGTTTTTTGGTGTGGGTAGGGGGGGGGGGGTATGGTGGGGATTGTGTAGTATTTTTGTTTTGTTTGTTTATTTGTTTGTGTGTGATGGTTTGGGTTTATTTTTGTTTTGGGGGGTTTTGGGTTGGTGGTGGGGGGGTGGTGGTGTTTTGTGGTTGGGTGGGGGTATATGGGGGAATTTGTGGTTGGGATATATTTTTTGGTTTGTGTTTGGGGTATTGGTGGTGGTGAGGTGAATGGTGTGGAAGTAGGGGTGGAGTGATGAAGGGAGATGGTTGGAAAGGGGTATGGGAGGGTTTGTTTTTATATTAAATTGGTTTATTGGTGGTTGTAGATTAAGGTTGTTGGGATGGGGGGGAAGGTGATGTTTTGTTTTGTTTTGTTGGGTGGGGGGAAGGGGGTTTAGGGTATTGGGGATATGTAGGGTTATTGGAGGGGTGGTGGTTTGGTGGGTGGTTGGTTGGAGGAGTGTGATTGATATGAGGGGGGGGGGGGGGTTTGGGTGGGGTGATATGGAGGGGGGGGTTTTTGGGGGGGGTGATGGGGGGTAAGTATGGGTTGTTTGGGGTGTATTATTGTTTGGGGGGGGGGGTTGGGGGTGAGTTTGGTTGGTTTGGATGTTGAGGGGGTGGGGGGGGTGGGGGGTAGTGGTTGTGGGGGTGGGGTGGTGGGATGGTTTTTTGGTTATTGGTGTTTTGGTGGTTTGGGGGGGTTTGGTTGTTGGGTGTGTTTTTTGGGTGGGTTTTGGGTGTGTTGGGTTATTGTTTATGTGGGGGGGGGAGTGGTTGGGGTAGGGTGTTGTTTTTGGGGGTTGGGTGGTGGGTTTATTGGTGGTTTTTGTTTGTTTAGGTATTGGAGGGGGTTGGGGGGTGGTGTGATTGTAGGGTTGTTTGGGGGGTATGGGGTGGGTGGTGTTTTGTTTTTGGGGGGGATGGAGGGTTTTGTGGTGGGGGGGAGGTGGTTGGTGGGTGGATTTTGTGGTGTGGGGGATTGGGTTTGGGGGGGTGGTTGGGTGGGGTGTTTGTTGGGTGGGGGGGGTAGTTGGGTATGTGGGTATTTGGTTGGGGAGGGGGGTTTGGTGAGGGTTGGGTGTGTTGGTGTGTGTGTGTGGGGGGGTGTGGTGATATGTAGGGAGGGATTGAAGGTGGGTTGTGTTATGTGGATTGGGGTTTGTGTTGGTTTTTTTTGAAGTGGGGTATAGGATATTTATAGGGGTTGAGGGGGGATGTTTATGTGTTGTTTGTTATGTAATTGGTTAGTGGGGGGTATAGGGGGGGGGGGAGGGTTTGTGGGGGATATATGGGGGGGGGGGGGGGGGGGGATTTATTGGGGTTTAATGTGGGAGGGGGTTGGGGTGATTGAGTTTGTTTTGAAGAGTGATGTATGGTGAGGGGGGGGGGGTTGGATTAAAGATTTGGGGGGGAGATATTGATATGTTTGTTTGTTTAAGGGAAGATAATTTGGTTGGGGTAGAGATATAGGGGGGGGGGAGGTTGAGTATTGGGACATATTGGGGTATGGGGGGGTGGTGGGGAAGTAGGAGGGGTGAGTGAGGTGGTAGGAATTGTTATAGATGGTATATGTGGTAATTTGTATTAAATGAGAATGAGATGGTGTTTTAGAGGGGTAAGAATTGGATATGTATATTTGGGGGTGTAGGAATAATTGATGGGGGTGTGGTTTTTGGTTTATTGGTTATGGTTTGGGAAGTTATAAGGGGGGATTTGTGGAATTGTATGGTGTTGGGGGTGGGGTATTTTGTGGAGGGGAGGGTTTATTGGATTATGTGGGTTGTGGGGGATTGTTGTGGGTGTTGGGAGGGGGGGTTTGAGGGGGAGAGGGGTGTTGGGGGGGTGGTTGATTTGGAATTGAATTGGGGGGGTGGTTGTTTGGGTTGTTGTTGTGTTTTGGTATTTTAGGTAGGTGGGAAGAGATTGGGGTGTGAGATTAGGGAAGGAAGAGAGGGGGTATGGGGGTTAAGAGAAGTGGGGGGGGGTGATGTTGAAGGTTGAGATATGGGGATTAAGGGGGGAGGTGAAAATGAGGTTGGGTGTGTAGGGGGTGGTATGTGTAATGTGGTGATGAGGGGAGGTAGGAAAGGAGGATAGGAATATGGAATGGGAAAGGTGGTATATGTAGGGATAGAGAAGAGAGAAGATAAAGATTATTGGTTGGGGGGGGAATGGGAATGATGAATTGAGTGGTTGGTGGATGATTGGTTGAGAGTAGGATTGATGGGGAGGTTGTTGGTGATGAGTAGAATTTTGGTATTAGTTTGGGGGATGTTGGTGGTATGGTGGAATGAGATTGTGGGGTTGGTGATTGGGAGTTGTTGGGTAGGTTGGGTGGGGGAGGGGGGAGGGGGGGGGGTGGGGATTGGGGGGTAGGGTGAGTGGTGTAGTTTTTGTGGGGGAGGGTTGGGGGGGTGGGTTGGGTGTGTGGTTGTAGTGGGTAGTAATGTTGTGTGTATAGATTGTAGGGATGGGGGGGGGGGGGGGGTAGGGAGGGGGTGGGGGAATTAGGTGTATGGGGGGTTTTAAATTGTTTATGGTGTGTTAGGGGGTTTTTTGTTTTTGTTGATATAAGATAGTGGTTTAAGGTATGGTAGATGGGGGAAGGGGGTGGTTTAGGGTGTTGTGGATTAGGGGTAGGATAATTAGAGGGGTAGTAGTTTTTTTAGGGTGTGTGGTTATTGGGTTGATAATATTTGGGTAGGGGGGGTTTGTTGTTTTGGTTGTGTGTATGGGGGGGGGATGTTGTTTATGTGGGATATGGATGGGGGGTTTGGGGGTGGTATGAGGGGAGGGGGGGTGGGGGGATGTGAGATTGTGAGGTGATTTTAAGGTGTGTTTTGGG
This sequence comes from Knipowitschia caucasica, assembly GCA_964034765.1. Lineage (NCBI taxonomy): Eukaryota > Metazoa > Chordata > Actinopteri > Gobiiformes > Gobiidae > Knipowitschia > Knipowitschia caucasica. Next base: position 27,135,059 of record OZ035826.1, read on the forward strand.
GGGATGAGGGGGGGGGTTTTTATATGGGGTGATTTTGGGGGATATGGGGAAAGGGTTTGGTATATGAGGTCGGGTTTGTGGGGGTATTATGTTGGTGGAGTTTGATGTGTTGTTTATTTGGTTGATATGGGTGTTGAGGGGAATTTATGATTGGTGGTGGGGGGGGGGTTTATGGGGGGGAAATTATGGGTGTAGGGGTGAGAGGGAAGGGGTGTGGGTGTTGGTAGTTTTTTGGGGGTTTGGTAATTGAATGAAGGGGGGGGGTTTATATGGTATTATTGATGAGTTGAGGGAGGGGGTGGAATATTGTGATGTATGTTGAGGGGGGAAGAGGTTTGGGGGTTTTAAAGGGGGGGGGGGGGGGAATGGGGTTGGATTTGTGGGTATTTGTTTAGTGGGGTGGTTTGTGGGGTGTGGGGATGGTAGGGGGGGGTAGGTGGTAGAGATGTGGTTAGGATGAAATTATGTGGGGAGTTTGTTTTTGGGTTTTTTTTTAGAGTTTTGGTATAAAGTTTAAGTGTATGTTATGTTGGTTATTGTGGATTTTTTTATTGATTATTTTTGTTGGTAAGGGGGGAAGAGTTGGGGTTATAGGGAAAGGTGGGGGGAAGTGTGAATTTGGGTAGGAGGGGGGTGGGGGATTAGAGGGGGGGTGGGGGGGGGGGTGATATGAGTGTGGGGATATGTAGTAATAATTAAGGAGGAATGGGGGGGAGGTTTATTTATTTGGATAATGGGTGGATATGATGGGTTTTGGAAAGGAAAGGATGATGTTTTAGGTTAGGGGTTAGTGGGTGGTTTAATTATGGGGTGTAGATAGAGGGGGTGATTGATGGTGAGATATGGGGGATAGGAGAAGTAGGGGGGGGGGGGTGGAGGGAGGGAGGGGGAAAGGTGGGAGGTGATGTATGGAGAATTAATAGGATTATAATGAAAGGAGTAGATGAATGAGGGGATGGGATTTGGGATGATTTGGGTTGGGGTTAAGGAGAGAAGAGATAGTAGTATAATTAGTGTTGATGATATGTTTGGGTGTGTTTGGTATTTTGATTGGGGGGTGTTGGTTGGGGGGTTAATGATAAGGTGGATTGGTAGGATATATGTGAAGGGGAGATTGGATGGTATGTGAGATGGGTGATGGTGGGGATGAGAAATAAGGGTTGATGGAGGAAGGTGAAAGATGGAAGAGGAAGGGGTGTTGTAGATGGATGGTAGATTGGGGATTGATGAGTTTGAAGATTGGGGATGATGAAATTAGGGTTTTGGGGGGGGAGGGAGGAAGTTTTGGTTGTATTGGGGGTGGGTTGGAGGTGTTGTGTTGGGGGTAGTTTAGAAGGGAGTGATATGGAAGGATAGGTAAGATGTGTTGATGGGAAAGGAAAGGTAGGATGAATGGAATTAGAGGGGGAGGGTGTTGTGAATGGGATAAGGGGGATGGGGGTTTGAGAAGAAGTTGAGGGGGGGGGTAGGGTGATATAAGGGAGAAAGTTTTGTAATGGATGTGATGATTAGAGAGGGGATAGAGATTGGAGGAAAGGGATTGGGAGATTGTGAAGGGGGATGGGAAGTTTATATAGTGTTTTTATTGGGTTTGGATGGTTGGGGTGTATTTGGGTGTTTATATGTTGGTAAGGGTAGAGTTGTTGTGAGGGGGGAGTATTGAGAGGAAGATAAGGGATGATTGGAAAAGGGGGGGAGTGTTGGAAGAGAGGGGGGGGGGGGTAAGAAGGATTGGGAGGAAAGTTAATTAAAGGGATGGGGGGGATTGTTTTAAGAATGGGAGGATGATTGATTGAGGGGGGGGGGGAGAAGATGGGTAGTGATTGGGGGTTGGGTTATGTTGGGATATATAGTGGGTATTGTAAGATTGGGGGTATAGTTTTTAAGGGTTGGAAGTAAGAGGAGAAGATTTTTTAATTTGTGGATGGTAGGAAGAGTTGAGGAGGGAAGGGTTTGGGATGTGGGAGGATGAGGTTGTAAGTTTTTGTGGGGGGGGGGGGGAGATGGGGGGTTGGAATTGGAGAGTTTGGGTGGTTTGATGGGGGGGGGGATAGGGATGGTTTTGTGTTGGGGTATGGGGTTGGGGTAAGGGTTGATGGGGGGGGAGTAGATGGGAGGGGGGAAGTGGGAAGAGGAGGAGGGGGGGGGAGGATGGGGATTGAGTGGAGGGGTAGAGAGAGAGGAGGGAATGATGTGGAGGTTATAGAAAATAAAAATTGAGGGGAATGGAGTTTTAAAGTAGAGATAGTAAGGGAGAAGGTATTTGGTGAGGTGTAGTATGGGGGGAGAGAGGGGTAGAGGGTAGGTGAAAGGTATTTTTATTTAGGGTGGGTGGTATTGTAGGATGTGGATGGGGATATGTGTGGGTGTGGTGTATAGATAAGGTAGGGGGAGGGGTAGGAGAGTGAGGAAGATATAGAAGGGGTAAGGGGGGGAAGGAAGGGGAGGGTTATAAGAGAAGGGGAAGAGAATTGAAGATATAGGAAGAGGGGAAGAAGGATTGAGATGAATAAGGGTGGAAGATGGAGAGTTGTGGGGTTAGGGGGATTTTTTGCCGAGTTAAAGGACGTGTCATCTTGGCCACATCATTTACATTTGGTGTAATATATATCTCATCACCAAAAAACGGAGAGAGGATAAGAGGATGAGAGTTACTAAAAAGGTAAATGTTGTGAGGGCCAAGTTGCTCAGGACTTATAATCGGAAATAGTGACACAAAGATTACATCACTAGAGATTGAGGCACTCTAAGCTCGGCTCGAGCTGCAGGAGGCCCAGAGGGCACTGCAGGATCTCGGGACGACAAGAGAGAGAGATTCACAAGCCACGACAGGAACAGCTCAGGGAGTGTCGCAGGAAGATCGCTGCAGCTCAAAGCCAGTCCAGTGAGTGCTATTTATCCATATGTGAAACTGAAACTGAAGTATTGTCTCATACACGGTTGTTTTTGGTACAGGGCTCATCAGCCGTCAGCGCGACACTGCTTCGTCCGCTAATTTTGTCGGTGGCAGAGTGAGCGTCCGGGTATTAGAACTGGAACGAAGTGTGCAGAATATGAGCAGCAGCATGGAGCAGCTACATAATCGCCTTCGCCATGAAAGCCAACAGAAGCGACGGGCTCGAGACAGAAATGCTACTAGAACCCATATGAGTAAAGGTACAAAACAAGACACTGCACAATTAAACATTTTAATATGAAAGTGAAAACAATGATTTAAATAAACTTTAGGAATTGGAAATTAAAAAATGAGCACAACAAAAGATTTAGGATTAAGACGAAAACATTAGCAGCATTTCAGCCGACGCAACGACGCAGGCCGGCAGTAGATGGCTCTGTGTTTCATTAGAGTGAGAAAAGCAGGTAGGACCGGCGATGTTTTTAGTGTCCCTGAGGTAATTGCTAATAGTGTGTGCTTTAATGTAATTCACTCTGAGCAGAAAAATGAGGTAGCAAAAACGCTGGCTGGATGAAGAAATGGAGCGTGTTCTTGACCAAGAGAAAAGGTTAGAAGACCTGGCAAGGAGAGGCTCACAAAAGAGAGGACATTCTTCGCCAAAAAGGAGCCCTCTGCAAGAGCGCAGCGTGACTTGGAGACAAGAGACTTTCGCTCGAGTCAGGGTGGTTGATTGCTTTAAACTTTGTATATCTACAAACTGATTTAAATTTGTTTTCTATTGTGTCTCCTCAGGCACTGAACAAGGATCTTGAGACCTTGACTGGAAAAGTGAGACGCTTGAAGAGAGTTGAGCGAGAGAATGGTCTTTTAAGTAGCGGTAGTGGCTCAAGACACACAGATTCGGCAGTGATTTCCAACCTGCGCGTGAAAAAAGGACTCTCTACTCAAGCAAAGAGTGTAACAGGATGATAACTCAGGCAGGTAACCTCTCGCCCTGAGGTCATGCCAATTGAATAGACCCGGAGTTTAAGTCCGCAATTATACTTCTGAGAGAACATGCATACATTGTAATTAATTTTTAGGAAGAAATAACCCTTTCCATTGGATGAAGCAATTGGAGGGCTTTAGATGCTGCCATGAGTACAAATGAGCTATTAGCTCAAAGGCAAGGCACTGAGGCCTCGGCCAAGCCTCCTGTTGAGATGAACCTCATGGCTAAACGAGCAACCTTCTTCCTCTGAGACAAGAGCACTGCTGTGCAAGTAACTTTGACAAGGTCTGTTCAAATTAAGTTCATCCCCAATTGATTTTGTTAATATATAGCATTTTATGGAATGATTATAGTGGTGTCCGCTACGTGAACGAGGAGCGAAGCTTCAACTTTCCTTTGCTGGAACATGAAATGCAGCTGGAGGACATATCAGCGGCTGGGGCAGTGGTTGGAGAATGCTCTTTGATCGACTCAGCTGGACACAGACCGCCCGCCTTCACACAACTACAGATAGGAGCATGAGCAAAGTGGTGGCAGCTCCTGCTGCCAGTAGTTGTCGAGGTATAAAATGTATGGTTACCTCTAGTTAAACAGTTCAGTTCTTATGGCTGAAGGAAGGGCTTTCAATGATTGAGGGATGTGAAATGGTAATAAACCAAAATGAATATGTCTTAAGGTTCGTCTCAGTCATTATTTTTGTAACATGAACAAAGAAATTGTCAACTGATTTGACAGACACTTGCCGTGACGCAGCAGATATTAACAACAATCAAAAGTTGCCTGGTTGCAGTATCTAAACTTGCCCCATTATGTGAGTGAGAGCACAGTCAGCAGATATCACAGGCAGAGCTGATTCTCCAAAATGGGCCTAATGTAAGCGCCCTCCCACACTCGGCACTTTATTTTACCAGCCTGTAAAATGATTTTAACTTGTAATAACTTCCATTTAACTTTAGGAGAATAACACAGTCAATCATCAGAAATTGCTTTAAGCATGTTAAATAAAGAGATACTGCTACTTTTTTGATACCCATTAGGCTCCATATACTGTATGTTGCCTTAGCTGCTAGTACTGGGGCCATTTCAGTTTCAAGTATTTAACTATAAAATTACATTGAATTGTTCATATCAAACAATTACAATCTTATAAGACAGAAGACTTTACATTTCATATTTAAAGTAGCAATATGTAAGATTTGCATTTCAAGTCATCAATAAATGGTCCTAATAGGTCAAAAGGTATTAATAAACTATTAATAAATAAATTATGTATTTATTTATTTATTATTTAATAAAATATATTAGTGACATGTTAGTACCATATGAACCAGCCCGGACTCTGAGGAGCACAGGGACTGGACTCCTGTTAGTGTCCAGAGTCAGAACTAAACATGGGGAGGCTGCTTTTCAGATTCATGCTGGTAAAATCTGGAACAATCTTCCTGAAGATGTGAGACAGGCCTCCTCTCTGACAATGTTTAAAACCAAGTTAAAAACGGTGCTGTTTAGCTGTGCATACAACTGAGGGATTTTATATTTTTATCTTTCGTTTTAATGTTTGTTATTAAAAATAACGAACATTAAAATTAGTTTTACAGCCCCTAAATCTTTGTTGTAATTGTCATTTCGATGTCCCGCCCTCCACCGTTTTATAAATCAGAAAGTCTGTGATCCGGGTTGCCAGAACGCACCACTAATCTCTTGGTAAAGTAACATGTGGCCACAGTACTAAAAAGGTCTTGTTATGATTCTCAAATATTACTGACAAAACAAGGAATACAATGAGGAAAAAGGTGTTGGTTATAGATTTGTTCTTGACAAAACTCATTGTGTGCATATTTGGCAACCTAAGTCAGGGATAGCCTGGCTCTCGGCAGACCCTTGTAGTTCCGCCATGCTCCATCAGAGACGTTTCGCTTCACACACAAGGGTCTGGTGTCGAGCGCATAGCAAACTCCTTCAGCAGATCAGAATATAATTGACCAATCCGGATCGCTGGTGCTACGTTGGGTTTGCACCGCCTTCTCAAGCGTGTCTCACGAGGCAGCGATAGAAATTCAAGATGGGGAATATAAAGTCCGTGAATAAAAAAAAAAAGTTTAAATACGAACGAATTAAGACACAGATGTCACTTTTAAGTCAATATGAGGCGAGATGTTGATGGTTCTGTGTTCTATGTGTGTTTTAAGAGTCAAATGTTTGTGTAAAGTTTGGTTTATGCACTGGTTCCTGTCTACAACACTACGCAGCAGGGTTGCCAGGTTGGGTGGTTTCCCGCATACTTTTTTTCCAATAGACTTGTAGGTAATAGATAAACAAAAAGACAAAAAACAGAATCATGATAGCCCAAGTTGATTACATTACGTTTTTAGCCAAAAAATCCTTCTGGGTGTTTTTTTTTTTGGGGCATTCTCGCTGGTTTTGGGCTGGAAAATCTTGCTGACATTTGGCAACCCATGGTAGTCTTGTGCTTCGATGTGAGTGGTTGAAGGAGGACGTCATTCAAGATACAGTATATTGGACAAGTGGTTTATCCAATCACATACAAGGATTTTGAAAATCCTCGTATGTGAAATCCAACCGCTATGGTTCAGACCCAGACCCATGTGAGAAACACAGCGATCTACAAGGGTCTGGAGAGAGTCAGGCAAAGTCAGGGAGAGTGTGGCTTAGCCTGACTCTCGCAAGACCCTTGATTTGTACATATTGCTCCTTTAACCAGTTTAGCATGTAGTAAAGGAAACAGCATATCAATTGCTTAATTTCAATAAAAGTAGTGAAACACAGCAGGCTGGGAGTCCTGTTGTATGTGCTCACATGGTTACAGCATTCTGTTTCCCTCTGATGGGGATCAAAGCGTTAAGTATTAGTGTGTTTGATTTTGCCGCTGATGTAAAGTTAATGGGGAAAAGCACTGACGTTAAATGAACGTGAGGATTTCACCACATGTTTGATGTATTGTTGCATGTTGCTGTTGTCCACGTTAGTTTCTCTAATATTCGGTGACTGACTGAAGGAACGTAAAACTCGTTGCATGTTGAGCCAAATTGGACAGCGCAGATCATTTCTGTGTGATTGATGTGAACTGGCTGTTTTGTTTGATCTTTTGCTTTGGCTTTGGATATGAAAGCTTAATTCAAAGTCAAAGTCTGACTTTCATCATTGGCACATCAAAGTTAGTGATTTATTTCCCCATATCAATCAAAACTACAATTTGTATTTGTTCTTTTTTCACATAAATACATGAAGTGTCAACTCAAACCAGCAAAAATGTCAATTCGTTACTGGTTGCAACTGGAATGTGGAACTTGAAATATATTTCCGACTATAATATATAAACAAATTATGTTGAAACAAATTACAACATTCAAAAGATACACAAACATTTTTTAATTAGTGAACATAGCGTGGTTAACAGTAGAACTCAGAGCAGTCAATTTAACAGCTTCTCATTTTGGAAGTGTATTCAATCAGCACAGGTCGTCCTAACAACGTGATTTTTTTGCATGAAAATAATCTTTTATGTTTTGAATGTGATTAATTCTAGCTTTAATTCCCAGAGCAGACATTTTGACTGCTCCATTCACTTAAATGTAAAATGCAAACGGTAGCCTTTTTTAGTCGCTGGAAACCAATATTTAATGGTGGTTGAAACCCCTTTCTTTCAACGTGCTGGTTCTGGACTGGTCCTGTGTTGGGCCAACTTCGTTTTCCACCAAGTGCTAGTTACCATAGTGACACACTGTTGACAGCAGGTAATATTTACTTGATTTTAATGCGTGAAAAATGACACACAAAAAAATCAGACATCCTTTGATTTGAATGGGAAATCATCAAAATAAACTATTCTGTGAGGTGTTGCGGTTTCAGATTTCTGGGGGCTCTTGTGTTAGAAGCTCATTTAATTTTGCACACACCATTAAACAAGTCAAATAACTATGGGTTTGGATCTCGATCTCTGGTGTAAACCCGTATTGATAATGTGGCTTAAAAGCATTCGATATCGATGTTTGCAGTGCACCAGTTTATACATAAATTATGACAAAAGTGCGTTGAAATTGTCAGTTCATAATTACTCAGAATAACAAGCTACTGCTAAGCTCATCCGTACATCATGGCAAAGTCGATAACACCATCAAATCTTATTAATTGGAGATTATAAAGACCGACGACTGAACCAAAGCTGCCAGTTCAAACATGATATTTTCCCCTCCTCACTCATTATAATTCTTTCTTCTGTAATGACTTGTAATCTCGGGTACCAGGAAAGCACACGGTGCTAATTGCACCTTTTTGCAAAACTGTTTCGGTATGTCGCTGCTCTGAAGACGACACATTATACGCATTTTTGTTTTAACTATGACTTATAGTTTAAAACTTATTTAATATGCGTTTATAATACGTAAAACATCAAATAGATAACTCAATTAATTGAAATGATAATCAATAGATTTCTATAATAAATAGCTGCAGACCTACTCTGAAGTTAACATATCGTTGGGGCTCCATGTATTTAGGTCCATATCTGAAACAGCAGTGTGCATAAATACTGCACATACTGCATACATAGGATAAGATAAGATAAGATAAACCTTTATTAGTCTCACAGTGGAGAAATGTTAGTGTCATCGTTGCACACATCACAGTAGAGAGAGGAAATAAGAGCACTCAGATTACACACATCAATTAAGTCTATTATCTAGATAATAGACAATAAAATTAAGAATAAGATAAAATGAGATGGGCTATAACTGCACTTGGTTCGGAAGTATTTACAGATGTTTATATTATACATTAGCAGCGGAGAATATGAGAATATGAATATGAGCAGAATAAATATGAGAATATGAATATGAGCAGAATAATGTATGTATAATACTGCATACATACACTGCCTGTTTTTCCCACAGTCATCGTCTGAACTTATCAGTGCTGGACCTGTGCAGCAGGAACCCCTGAGCTTCTCGAGGCGTATTGTCCCCTAAACCCTAAAGGACAACACAGCTGCAATCCCATCTTAATCTGGGATAAACGCGATTATTCTGCTACGGCTTGTTCCTGGCTTTGTAACAGTGACAGGGGACCACCGCAGCCCCCGTTTTCCCATGATCGAGTTAGACCAGTAAACCACTAAATATTACACAACAAATAACATCCTAGTTTTGAGTTTAGCAGTATTTATGGACTTTCATTCATTTGTTCTTTTGTAGAACATGTCATTTGTCTGCTCATTTTCACATATGGAACCTGCTAAATCTGCTTTTATTGTGTACAGAACTGATGTTAGACACACAAACACGTCTAGCCTCTGTTGTCACCAGCCCATGTCTCAAAGTGTCAGTCAAGTTCAAGTTCTCACACGTCTGGGTGTCTGTGTCGTCACTGGGGGCAGGAACGTTGTCGTGGCAGCAGTCGGGACGTCCCAACTATGTGCTGCTGAAAAGCCTGTGCGAGAGGCGCGTTCCGCTTCAGACAGGGGAGTTTTGGGGTCTTCAACAGCTGTGCGCAGAGACCCCCTCGTCTCGCTCCCCTCACAGACACTCAGACCCTGGGAACTGCGACATAACACATTCATCATCCACTCACTCATGCCCTCACGCCCCACCCTGTCGCACTTTTTTACTACCAAGTCCTACGCTGCAGTCTGTGGGGTGCTTCATTTACATATTAGTGCAAATCATAGAATATCGACTGTAAGAAAAAAAAGGCCAAGCAATCAAAGGCAAAAAGACAAAGCGTACATACATATATATCGCAGACGTTGCAGAATTCCAATATGTTATTAAAAATATACTTAAATATTTACGTTTCATTTAAATTCTCAACATTCATTCTGCACTTCAGAATACTACTTGCTGGTCATTCAAATCAATACATTTTCCCAACAAGAAGAATGTGCAACTCTGTGTATATGTTAAATAAGGGATATCTTGTGAAATTGTGCAACCACGAACGTGCATAAAAATCATCAGTCTGTGACATTAACTTTGAATCCTTGCTTCTGTGCTTAAAACCATTTTCAATAAAAGCTTTGGGCCTGATAAACTCACCTGTTTATGACTACATCAGCATTGACTCTTTTGTACTTTTTATTTGGATAATTTCTCCTGTACTTGTTATAATGTATCTGCTTTATTGAATTAATAAAATTATAAAATTCAAAGTTTTTTTTAATGTTTTTTTTATTTCCCTAGTTGGTATGTAGGTGAATAGGAAGGTTGGTAGGTGACTATTTTTTAAATGTATTTATAAAAGAACAATTATACTGGCCTGAAAAAGTACTAGAATCTGTGCATTTTGTTATGTTTATGAATATTCTTTAGCTGTGAACTAAGCAGAAAGTCTTGTAGGTCATGATTCAGATTCAGAAAACTTTTGATCCCAAAGGGTAATTCATTTGCAGGATATACTCAAAGCAGAACACACAGACTCAACACAAACACACAGTGAGTCAGGCCTCACAAATCACACAGCAGCAGGTTACACAATTTAAGTTAAAAACAACAATGAACAACATTGAGGGCACAAAATAATCTGAATCTGAGAGACAGAAGGTTTATCCCATTTGTCTTTACAAAACAACTCAAGATTTCTACAGATTGTCAATTGGATTAAGGTCCGACTTTGGGCCATTCTAACACATGATACATATACAGTACAGACCAAAAGTTTGACACACTTTCTCATTCAATGAGGTTCCTTTCTTTTCATGACTATTGACTGTAGATTCACACCCAGGCTGTGTAAGGGTTATTTGACCAATAAGGAGAGTGGTGGGTGCTGGGCCAGATGACCTGAACCCAATCCAGATGGTTTTGGGGTGAGCTGAACCACAGAGTGAAGGTGAAAGGGCCAACAAGTGCTAAGCATCTCTGGGAACTCCTTCAAGACTGTTGGAAGACCATTTCAGGTCTTCTTGAAGCTCATCAAGAGAATGCCAAGAGTGTGTGAAGCAGTAATCAGAGCAAAAGGTGCTACTTTGAAGAACCGAGAATATAAGACACATTTTCAGTTGTTTCATACTTTTTTTAAAGTACGTACATAATTCCACATTAGTTAATTCATAGTTTTAATGCCTTCGGTGTGAATCTACATTTTTCATAATCATGAAAATACAAAAAGTCTGGTGTGAGAAGGTGTGTCCAAACTTTTGGTCTGTACTAATTATATACACTTTCAAAGGCAATTTATGCAATAATGGACGTCGGCACTGGGTTGCCAAATCGGGGACCACTTTTCCCATATGCGACCTCATGCGTGCCTATGCTCACCCTGCTAACACAGCCTAACCATTATTATAGAACCATGAGCCTAACACATCGCAAAACGCGTCTCCACTTAAAGGCAAAACTATTGAAATGTCTGCGGGATGCTATTAGCGTTTGGGAGAGAGGAGTCAGGACCTTTCCTCTCCTGGGACCACGCGTGCTGACCACTCTGACCCATGCACTGACCCTACACCATGGATCTATAATGACCCTACACATGCCGCACACGTGGCCTTCACAGGTCCTTCCCTTCACAGGGCCTTCCCTTCACAGGTCCTTCCCTTCACAGGGCCTTCCCTTCACAGGTCCTTCCCTTCACAGGTCCTTCACAGTCTATCTTTCACAGGTCTTTCCCAGGTCCGAGCAGTGCGCTTGTTTCAACATTTGGCTGGCGCAAGAAGTGGTGAGACCCCCATCTTATAATTTTAACTAGTGATAAATTATCAAAGGCGAAGCAACCAGATTCACAAAGCAACAAATGAAAAGCCTTACAGTTTTATTGTGCCATAAAAACACAACATTAAAATTAAAACAACTCAAAATTAAAGTTTTCAACTACAGCCCTACCCAGTTCCACTCTATAGTGGGAACACAAACATCATGTTAAAGACTAGACCTTGGTGCAAATGCTCTGTGCAGTTAGACGAGTGCAGGTGAATCTTATATGATATCACCTCATGGCATGACATACAGTATATCAAGGCATGGTTTTGTTTGAATTTGGATAGTTAAGGCTCAGTCAGTTTCAGTGGAATTCACTGACATGGGGATGACTGCTGACGTGACAGTTGTGCAGAAAACCATAATTGACCCCCTCCATAAGGAGGGAAAACGTCAAAAGGTAGTAGCAAAAGGATGTTCTCAAAGAGCTGTATCAAAGCACATTAAAATAAAGACATCAAGAGGAAGGAAAAAGGTGCTGGATTATCAGGAAAAGACTATTCAAAAGGACAAAGAGTGGTCTGAGGCTGGAGTCAGTGCATCCAAATCCCCCACACACAGACGGATGGGCTACACATTTCTTTTATTCCTTTTGTTAAGCCGACCCTGATCTACAAACAAAGTATCTTACATGGGATAAAAAACTAAAAAACCTCTGCCCTGAGGAGAGAAAATGCTGCAGAGTCTGGAGAAGCACATAATCCAAGACGCTTCAGGTTCAGTGTGAAGTTTCCGCAGTCTGATGATTTGGGGAGCCATGTCTTCTGTTGGTGTTGGTCCATTCTGCTCTTTTGTCAACATAAGACGGGCTTTAGGGACATGCTGACTTCATTGTCCAGCAGGGCTTGGTACCTGCTCACACATCAAAAAGTTCCATAACCATCAAATTACTGTGCTTGATTTGGCTTTATGGAGCATTGCCAAAAGATGTTTGGCTTCAACAACAGGACCTTCAGGTGGGTGCAGAGGTCCTTCCTCAAGTGGAGGAGTTCAAGTATCTCGGGGCCTTGTTGACGAGAGAGGGAAGGATGGAGCGTGAGATTGACAGGCGGATCACACACACAGAACTATAGTCTATCAAGTTTATGTAATTTCTCTGTGAGCTTTGTTTTGTTTGTCCAAATACTTTTAGTTGGTTCAGTACCACCTAAGCCAATATCGTCGGTGAGTTTTTTCTTCCTTTTTTGTTTCTTTTTGTTCTTTTTGAATCATAGTTTTGGGGCAGTGTCATGTCCCACTGTTATTTAAACTTAAAAAAAACACTGGGACCACTTCACACAGACATCTGTAGTTTTGTATGACACACCGCCTGCAGTCACCAGCACCTGTTCTGTGTCAAGTGACTTAGTTTTATGGAGTCATGCCTTTTAGCCGTGAATATGTTTTTTTATTTTTTTCTCAGTAGCTCTAAGTGGAAGTGATGTATGTGGAGTGGTCAAACTGCTGCTGCAGGTGCTCTGCTCTCACGCCTTTTCATGTTTTCCTCTAAATTGGTAGAATTAGATAACGATGCCCCTTACTGTCACTGGAACAAATCCTTTCAAAACTTTTTTGTGTTATTGTTGATTGTGTTTTCACATAATCAGAGGAACTCTGCAGAGAAGACCTTCTCTGTGAGCAGCTGTGCAGCAAGAACAGCAGCACAAGCTTGTGAATACTGAGCAGTCTGCGCAGACACGATTATTCACTCATTTATATCTTCCAACTGAGTAAGCATTAGCTCTTGTGCTTCTCCTTTGCATGACAATAGCATCAGGTCCTGTGAACTTCCACCACCTATTGACCCACTCAGACATGAATAGTGATGCTCGAGGCTCCCAGCCTCTGCACAGCTTTAACCAGGCCTTAAGTCCCAATCATGGGCTTTTAATGTGTCCCCTGTCCTGCAGCTCTGCTACTGCTCCTCTGCTGACCATCTTATTTATGTAAGCTATTTCATAACAGATTGCTCTGAAAAAGATTTGCCCTGTTATATAATGCCGATAGAAAAAATGAGAGGAAAATAAGCTTTCAATGTGTTCAAGATAATGATGCAGAAGTCCTGGATCGTGTCATTGACATATACATCATTGTATTACCCAGGCTACAACCTTAAGATGACTTAACAACACATATCAATCTACCGTCTGCAGACTGTTTTAATTACCAAGTCAGTTTTATTGTAATAATATACCATACAGAGTCTTTTGTAATCTAAATAGTTTTTCTCCTCACTTATCTATTCAAACTCTACAATGTGTGGCATTATACAGATATTTTGAGGTCCTGAACTGTGTTCCTAACTTCCTGTGCCCTTTTTTCTTAGCAAAAGAGGCTATAGACTGAATCACTGCGGTGCCATCTACTGGCAAGACGTCATGCCTCATAATCCAGTCTAAGGGCCTGAGGTATGTTTCAGTAACATCTGTATTATATTATAATATTATGTAATAATATTAATAACTATAACAATATGGTACAGATATATTATATTACTACATAATTTACTTTACTTCTAAGATCAAGAACTTTATATTATGTTAGTATATTCACAAAAGGGACATTTGCTCAAACGGAATTTTCTGGGCCAGGTTCAAGTAGTAGTTCCAACTCAAGACAAATGTGTCTGACTCTTAAAAATGTGTGTCTGTGTACTTTGTGTGAATGGGCTCCCTTCATATAAAAGACAACTGCCAGAATGTGTCCATGAATGTTTCAGGACATGAACAATTTGTCAAAAACACTGGCTTCAGTTCACCAGGCCTTCAACAATCTCTGGGAACGGTTTGGTCTCTGTACAGAAGCACAAAGCACACATTTGTTTGTTCTTCCCAAACAACTCAACCATGTCCTCTAATTAACGCAACCTCTTTTTGAATATTTTTCAAATAGAGGTTAAATAGTTGCAATTATCAAATTTGGCTGTGTACTTGCGCACTCAGCAGCGATCTCTGTCTGCTCCCAGTGAACATCAGACCAGTCTTGGCAGAGCCCACAGGTGACTGTGAACATCACTACAGCACACACTACAATTACATCTACGTGGTCCATCTCTGAGCTGCATGTCTCCACATTGCCCATGTGTGCTTGTGTGCGGCAGTGTGAGGATCAGGTTTTGTGAGCCTCTGATGAGATGTGACAGGCTGGCTCACACTCAGACATCTCCAAATCTGGTGCATTTTTCTGCCTTTTCCTTTTACAATGCTTCAGTGGAGATTTCTTTATTTTAGAACGGACAATGGTCTCTTTCTCTGTCTCTCCCTCGCTCACATACACACTCACACATATGCACTTGCTCGCTGTCATGCTCATTTTGATGGTAATTAATGACATCACCGCTGCATGCTGCCGGGTAGTGTGATGGTGTGGGGGTTCGTTTGTTTGTTGAGCGGACCGTGGGAACTGGGAGCTCTCCAGGGGCGAGTCAGGGCTCAACAATACATATGCTGTTGCATTTTCCCCAAACAGCCCCTTCCCAGGAGAATCCCATGAGATTCACTCAGTCCCTGTCCCGTAAAGGTTCCCTCCAATTCTAGTCTCAGAGATGCTCTCATCCGGATTAGTTACAGTCTGAGAAGAAGTGACTGCAAAGGATTTTTAAAAAGTCCATTAATTGGACACATCAATAGATATTTTATCCATTACGCAAAAACCCAACAGAATAGATAGTTAGCTGTTTTAATTGGAGAATAAATGCAAAATATCTATTATCTATCTGACATTGTTTTAGCTGCAGGTGTATCAAGTAATTGATTGGACAGACCTGATATTCTCCTTTCAGTGGATTCTCATTGTGGCCCTTAATCATGAGTCCTTTGAATACTTTATGAAGCTCTAAGAGTTTGACCTATTCATCTTCACAAATAGACTGTGGTCCAATTAATCCTGATTGATCTGATTTTTTTTTTACAGGTGATACAGGTTCTTGACGATAGAAAGTGTTGTCTTTGTCATATCTTTTTTGTAGAGGGCTGGCAGCTTCCTGTAGTACAGACTATCACTGTGTGACTAAGTGGAAGATGCATAATTGGTCATGATGAGGTTTATTTAGCCCACAAGAGCTCTTCATATGCTCCTTACAGGCTCGGTGCAGCCACTTCAATCGGGCAGTGAGAGAATGTTATTGGTTTAGTGTATCTATAAGTACAGATGGTGCCTGCAGCCTGCTCCAATCATCTCACAAAGGTGATATAATTGCCAGGGCAGATTGGGACAAGGACCGCGCCTTTGGAGTTCCTGAGTCTCCTCATTTTTCCCATTGCACCTTTTCTCCCCTAACTCTATACAAACTGATTATGCCCCCGTTTGCCATTGTCCTATTATACCGCTCCAACAACAGGCCAATTTGTCTGTTCAGCTTGGCCCCCGCCTCCCCTCCTGCTGCGTTATTTAGCCCCTCGGAGTCTTCTCAGTGGCAGGTACTGATTAGAAGAATTTGGTGGCTGTTCGGATCACTCCTCCTCCCCAATGCAGCAGCAGCCTTTAATCTGATTACAGGCTTTCCTTTGCTTTTCACTGGAGGCCGCTCCCTGGAGGACAATAGCTTCACAAACACTGGGCAGGGTCGATTCACAGAGGGAGATTCACACTTCTCCCATGGCTTCGGATAAGAGCCAGAGCTGTCAGTCACTGAGCTGAGACATCTCTCTCCTAGGACAGGCGCTATAAACATGTGGTTAGTGATACATACAAAATAAACACATCAACAAACTAGGTGGAAGTGAATTACAGTATAATTTGTCAATTCAAGGAAAATAGCCACAGTTCTATGATCCAGCCATTCCCAAAGTCAGTAACACCGCGGCCCCCTTAAAAATCTGACGGGTCTGCACGGCCCCCGGAAATAATAACCAAGAAGACAACGTTAAAAATAGGCTCTTCTCGTTGTTTTGTTTGGGGGAAATAGTCTCTGCTACAAACATTTAAATGCCCCCCCCCCATTTTGTAATACAAAAATGATTACAATTTGATTATTCAAGTCGAATAATGAACACAAATATTTGAATATTATAAACAAAATATTAATTTAAAATACAAAAATTATATAAAAACATTTTTTTTGATGACCTCTCACGGCCTCCCCTGCAATACCCTCCGCCGCGGACCCCACTTTGGGAGACACTGCTATGATCCAACTTGAATTGTATTGCATTTCTTAATATTCTTGTCTTGAATTTGGGAAATGATGTTGATCTTTCTCATGTTGTAATGTAATTGATTGTTCTGAAGTATTGGTTTGTTTCATTATTTTGAGCTGGTCCATTTCCGGAAAAGTTTAATTTGCGTTAAATGCATCAATTCCATAATGCCAAAGGAAATCCCAAAATAATGTAGAGTTTTTGTTTGCTCATGTATATACATTTTTGTAACTTGTATTTCTTATAGAAATATTAACTTTAAAAAAGGAAAAAGAATCACTTGTGTTCTATGTTTGCTTTTATAATTATTTGTTTTAAAACTCAGAGAAACAGGAAAAATCACATTGATCTTGTGACCCTCTCCGTTCAGGTCCTTCAAACGCCTCTTTTACCAACAGAGCCATTGCCCTTTGACCTAACAAGTCTTGCACAAAGCACATGTCCAGTGTATTTAGAGATCATTAAAGCTTGTGGTCAGAGAGCGGCCTGTCCACTCTACATCAGCATCACAATGACGACAGCCCCAAAGTGACCCCCCGCTGCAGGACACACTTGACCCACACACTCCGACAGCTCTGAGGCTGTATTAACAAGATTTTTAAAAATACATGTCGTTTGTCCAAAAGAGTAAAAGTAAACTGCTGTGAACAAATCAGACTTCAACATGTCATATTCATCTCATTACTAAACTTGTCATCTTTTATGCATATTTGAGAAAAAGGCTCGTGAGTCATAGAGCTGGTGGGCTCTGTGGGGGTGGTCTTATTGTCTAGATTTTACTTCAATCACAATGAGAAATATTAAAAGTAATTTTTATTAAACTCAATTTGAAAACAGATTGATCATTAGAATTATGAATTAAAATGTTTGTCTTAACACATAAAATCTCATTCAGTGAAGTCCTAACTGTCAACCGCACAGCAATAGCATGGCTAGAGACTGTCACCTACACCTTTAGAGGAACAGTTATGTACAAATAAAATACATTTAGTTTTACATTAAAAATAAAGTTACATTTGGCAGTAAGAAAGGACATTGTAATACTTAAATACACAACCTTTTAAAAACAAGCACACGTCCGTGACCCTAGTACATTCTTGAGGATAAACTGCTTAAACATAAGGATCACTTATTGTCAAAATTACATTAAGTTACTAATTAATGTTTTCCTTTTCATATTTGTTCGAAGCGACTCTTTCGTTCACCAGTTTTGTATTACAGTAGGTTTGGTCATTCTTCATTAACTTTGCTCCACTGAGAAGTTTGATTCAGCTCTGTTGGGGAAAGAAACATGTAGGTGATCAGTTTTCCAATAGACTTAAAAGCAATGTGTTTATCTTACATGTCTTGGTGCTTGTGCATCATGTGGTTGTTGTATTCTAGCACAGGAGGAATTGACTCTTCATCTTCAGGAACCTAAAGAAGTATAAAGTGAGGCTTTATGCTCTGCGCAAGTGCTCCATCTAGTGGCCAAACGGGAACTTACCTCCCAATAGACTTCATCATCGTAGCAGTTGTCATCAGCTGGATCTCCCCAAATTGGAAACTTCAAGATAAAACCTTGAAGAACATACATTTACACAATAAGCATCTACGTGTGACAGCTGTCCATCTTTGTACTGGTCGATATTTCCCATAAATATCCTAAAGCAAATGTGGTTTCAAAACATACCAACAATAGCACCTCCAATCAGCCCAAAGGCGATAGAGACACATGTGCCTGCAGCCTGGAATCCACCCTGTGTTCCAACTCCTCGGGTTTTAAATTCCCCCACAAAGTTAAAAGTGTTGGTCAAACTGAAAATATTTAAATTAAAAACATTTAAATATGAAATTATATTTTCCCCACATGAATTCTATTGATGCGAGTTTTTAATTACATAAACCTTTTAAGTCTCATCACTAATTGTTAGTGATGGTGGGACCTTACCCCTCTTTTCCATAGACACTTTCACTCGCAGCAGCAGCCACAATGGCCCCCACAAACCCACCAAGCATGCCTGGCATCGCATGCAAGTTGTGAACTCCACACGTGTCCTGAAGCTTCAAGTACTTCTCCAGAAACGGCTGTAAAAACAAAACAAAGTAAATAGTTTGTGTCACAGACCACATCAAGCGCAGCCAGATGAATGCTTTGGATATTATTCTAAACAGATCATCTTACGGTGATAAAGAGGTAGCCAAATGTCGATATGATGCCACAGCAGAAGCCGACAATCAGAGCTCCATAAGGCATAATCATGAACTCTGCAGCAGTTCCCATGGCCACGCCGCCAGCCAGCGTGGCATTCTGGATATGCACCTGACAAAATAAACAATGGCCGTCAAAATTTGTTGTAAAAGTAAAGCATGTAACACAACAGGTTTTACAGAGCTAGTCAATGTCAGATTGCACAGAAAGTACCATGTCCAGCTTCCCTTTCTTCTGAGATATGCTGGAGATGGCCACAGTGGTGAGCACACACGAGGCCAGGGCCAGGTAGGTGTTTATGGCAGTTCGGTGCTGTCCGTCTCCGTGGTCTGTGATGGCAGAGTTGAAACTTGGCCAGAACATCCACAGAAACAGTGTCCCTGAAAGGATTAAGATCAAATGTTAAAAATCTGTTGGATGTTCCTACAACATGCATTTATTGTATTTTGGTCTTTTATCATGTTTATACATTATAGAAAATTGTATGTACATTTTCCACTTACCAATCATTGCAAACATATCAGAGTGGTAGACAGAACCTATGAGTTGCTTGCTTTGGTGTAAATTGGGCCGATACAGGACCCAGGAGATGGCCAGACCGTAGTAACCGCCAAAACAATGGATGACCATGGAGCCACCAGCATCACGACACTGAAAATGCATTCAAGACATAGAGTCAAAGAAGATATGTGAAAGGTGTTTGATTTGAACGTATGCTTACATGAAGGAGGTCGAGGATGATGTATTCTTCCACAGCAAACAGTGTAACGCCAAACAAAGTGACCACCAACAGCTGGACAGGGCTGACTTTACCCAGGAGCGCACCATAGGCGATCAGAGAACCAGCGCAGCAGAAGTCAGCATTGATCAAACTGTCACAAAAATAACCAAAAGTCAAAATTTTTCCAGTGCCTTTAGATCTTAGGTGTGTGGTGGGAAGGATGTATATGACTGATGTGGAGAAACAGGACGGACAGGTTCTAAGGTTAGACTGAGACACGAGATCATGCTGAATAAGGCTGCCATGAACTCATCAATGTATGTGGTTTTAAATCATTAATCATTCTTACAACACTGCAATTACAGGAAATGACACTTGTTTGGCACAGTTTATAAAGCTGATTTGACTTGCCTTTCAATACCAATGGAGACTTTCCCCGTGGCGGGATCGAGAGAGTGGAACCAGCCCTGCATGAGAAGAGCCCACTGCAGACCGAAGGATGCAATCAGGAAGTTAAAACCCACTCCACTAAAACTGTACCGCTTCAGGTACGTCATAAGGAAACCGAATCCAACAAAGATCATGACATGGACATCTTGGAAGCCTGGAAAATGAAACAAAAATTCATGTTTTAGAGTTTAGTTCGTTAGTTAGTATTGTATAGTATAAAATGTTATTGCCTCCATCCCCTTTTACTTGGACATAATCAGTTTCTGTTATGTTGCATTGGGTAATTGTTTTAGTGTACGTTTGAAATAAAAGAAATTAAACAATTGAGATGAGACAAAAGTTGAATAGAATTGTTTATGGCCCCTTCAAAATGAGCATTATAGATTAATGAACTAAACAATAAAACCAAGCTGCGACAATAACAACTATGATGAGAGAAGCCGGTTGCATTAATGGGATCAAAGTAAATATTAGCAAAGCATGGACATAACACAGCATAGCATCATACATATTTCATTTGTCATATTTAGGCAGCTAAACTCGTGTTTTTGCTTTGTTTATTGCATGACTAAGAAAAAGCTATTGTATTTCCCTTGATGCTCGGTGAAAGGCCTTACTGGGGTATCTGAAGTAGAAGTCATTCTCGATGTCACTGGTGATGTTTTTCCTGCGCCTGTGTTCCACCCAGTGGGTATCAGACTCCTCGTCATAGCGGATGAAGACGCCGAACAGCACGATCATAGCGATCTGCCACACGAAGCACACGGCGGGCAGGCTGATCCGGACATTGGTGTTCTTCTGCGGGCCCAGGTACGCGCAGCAGTTGCCCATGTTTGCGGCAGTGATGGATGCGCTCCGGGAGAGTCGTTCGTGTTCTCTGACTTCAGTGCGTCTCACCTTTAACTTATATGGCGTGTGAGAGGGGTGTGCCCGGGGGCTGGGCCGGGGCTAGACACCGGGATCACCGGGATCACCTGTCAACTAATCACTCATGAGCAGGGGCGTTCACAAGGACAGGATCATAGGCGGGGAAACGGGGGACCTCACTTTTGTTTTCATAAATAACACGTGTTTGTCCCAACAAACAAAGTTAAATGTTGTGGGCGGGAAAAATCAGACCACAACATTTAGTCTTATTAGAAAACATGTTTGTTTCACTGTGAGTCACTATTTGATGCTTTTGGATGAGAGCTGATCCA
The DNA here is from genome assembly GCA_964034765.1 of Knipowitschia caucasica. Lineage (NCBI taxonomy): Eukaryota > Metazoa > Chordata > Actinopteri > Gobiiformes > Gobiidae > Knipowitschia > Knipowitschia caucasica. The sequence goes on from OZ035826.1 coordinate 27,156,333, forward strand.
AATTCAATTTTATTTATTCTAATTTATTTAATTTATCTTATTTGACATTGCACAATGTGTTTTACAGACCAAACTAGATAGTTTTTTTCCGTACTTCGGCAGATGCAAAGTAAGCGTAAAATGTAACACCATTAACCACCAATATATAACATTTTTACACTCTATAAAGATGTGACAGAGGCAAAATAATAAATATACACAAAGAATAATATATACACATGGATGGACACATACATACACATAGGCATACACTCACACACTCACGCACCCACACGTACATACACACAGGTGCATACAAACTCACAAACGCGGATGTGAATACTAGTGATAGAACTAGGGCTATAACAAATAATAAATTATTTTTATAATCGATCAATTTAAGTATTACCCTTTCAATGTTTCCATTAGTTGTTTAGAATGAAGACATGTGATTTCCATTTCAAATGAAGAAGCTGAAGACAAATATGCATTTGTTTTATTTTTGTAATTACTGATGTTTGAATCACAGCATGTGTTGGTGTCTAACTAGAGCAGTTAATGATTATTCATTTTAGGAAAATTAGTTATTTGCAATTAATCAATTATTGAATCAATAAACTAATAAGTTGACAATAAATGGCTTTTGCACTGAACTTACACTTAAATATGTTGAGGAGAGGTTTTATGACTCCTTCTATAATGACTGCAGAATGAAAGTGTATCATACACGAGGAGACTCAAAGTACTTCACAAAAGAAGAAAAGAAACACAAAAATCACACAAGGCATTGTATGCACAGCCAAAATATTATTATTTTTGGTTACAAATCAACTTAGTGTTTTAATAAGTCATCAAGGTGTTCTCCAGAGGCATCACTTGAGCTTTGTTTGGGTCAAATGTAGAAGAAAACCTTTCAGGATGTAAACAACTATTCCATTAATTAAAATAGTAATCAGTCATTTATTCAGTATTTTTTATGTTGTTCTTTAAATCATTAACTAAGAACTGTTTTGAGAGAAAGGAACTCATTATTACATAGATTTTATTAAAAGCCAATATCACATTTTAGAGCCAATACATTTCACTAAAACATTCTTGAGGATATGTGAGATTTGACTCTCACATATATTTGATCTTTCCAATTGCTCTTTATTTTTCTGTGTTTGGTCAAGTTTATGCTGTGACTTCCTGGTTGGACATGGGAAGTGACATTGAGATAGTTACCAACAAATACAGCTACAAATAGCGCCTGTTGGATGAGCATCTAAACTGTACACACAGAGATTTTAGCATAAATTGTCTGATTGCTAAAATTCAACAATACTTTCTATATACATTTTTAATGACTCGTTATACTGCTCTCTTTTCCACCAAAACAAAGTCAGTAGTATTTTCACATCACACTGTGAGGCTGCCTGCACAGCAGTCAGAGGTGTGATACCCTACACTCTCCACAGCGGCTTAAATTTCAGGCCATTTATCTTCATAAGCCAGACGTTGGCTCCAAGTGTTGTTTTACCCTTGGTTTCATCCATTAAAAATGTACAATAAGGAAATGTCTAAAATAATGCACATAAATAATTGTTGTTTGTTCCAAACCCACTCAACCACTCAGTTTAGCACTGCACTGTGGCGACCGCGGACTGCTTCTAACAGAAGTCCTAATGGCACGTATACATACATATACAGTATATATATATATATATATATATACATATACAGTATATATATATATATATATATATATATATATATATATATATATATATATATATATATATATATATATATATATATATATATATATATATATATATATATATATATATATATATATATATATATATATATATATATATATATACATATACAGTATATATATATATATATATATATATATATATATATAATATATTTTAAAAAACACACACATGACATGTTATGTAATTTTATTTGCCTTAAAATAACCTTACAGCTGAGAGTTTAAACCATGTGACTACAATGTGTCACGCATGTGTTTTAAATCAAGATACCAGAGAGACAAATACCTGCCGAGGCTTTGTCATTACCACTGACACTGAGAACATTCCAGATTGTATCTTTTATTCTTATAAAACTCACTTTGTATGAGTGATTGTATAATGTTTATATTCTCATATTTAGCAGCGTAATGGAAATGTCTTGATGATTTTTTATAATATTGTAAAAATACTCAGAGTTAATTTGTAGCATTCTTGCTGTTTCATCTCTGTAAATATAGAAATATAGAAAAATAGAAATGCACTGACTCGGTACCAAAATAGGAAACAAAGTAGCGTAGTTGCTACATGAGCTGTAATATTTTACATTGATTTATTTGTTATTGATTTTGTTATTTCTCTATCTCTTTCAGGGTTCCACCTTCTCAAATCTACTTCTTGAAAATAACTCTCCGCCTAAACATGAACATGTGACAATGGAGTGGAACTGGTTCATTTGTTGTTTAATGAAGTCTATTCATGCTTCAGGCTTGAGGTGTCATTAATATTTTCCCTCATGACTTAAATGACTTAATTTTGCATCACATTTTTGAAGTAGTTTTCGGACTATGTGTGCAACAATGCCTTAGAGAAAGTCCACATGAGTAAAGTGCAACAACAATTTAGGTAATCCATCAATTGATTTCTGAATTAACTTACAAATGTCAAGGATAATTACAGTGAGATGCTGCACACTAACAGCAGCAGAGTTACCTGCATGTGGAAATAGTTGTAACAAAAGGAGTATAATGATGACTTCAGATGGTTATCGTTTTCATGGCATCTGAGTTATGTCCTCAGTCACATGGTGCGGCAGGCCTAAGTTTGGATTGATGTGTCTGTAGATAAAGCGATCGTCAATCATAATGCATCAACAATAGTCACACAGACACGGGACCTATCCATGAAGAGAAGTCTATTCCTAAAGGCCAGCACCGAGTCCTGTGGAGTGGCTGCTCTAAGCTAGTACACTTGAAAAAAACGAATAATCTAATTTGTTAAACTGATGTACCAATATATTTGTAGTGACCAATTTGCATTTACAAAATAGATTGATTGAAAATCCAACCAAAGTACCTGTGTGATATTCACCTCCTAAAGTATGTTATGCACCACCTGCATGAGAGAGCCTGATCCTGTCAGACCTCAGAAGCTAAGCAGGGTTGTTACTGTGAAAGAACAAAGAAAAGAGAAAGGAAACACAAACAAGATAGTACTGTGATGGGAGATCTCTGGCTCTGGGACCAGCAGGGGCCACCGTGGGGCTTTAGCAGCCGTATAAAGCCAAACTGTCACATTGCCTACTGTCAGTCTGTGCGTGAGTGAATGATTGATGGTTGTCGAATTCTGACCAATATTTTGATCAGAATAATTTGGTGCTATGACTGCCATAAATCAGTTGAAAACATTTTGCTTGTTAAAACCAAAATATTTGCTGAACTCATAACTACCAACTAAGGTTAAAACAGCAACAAGAACAAAAACTGAAAGAAGAATTACCTTAAAGTGGAATCTGTTTTTGGACTAAAGCTACTGGGAAAACAATTACTCACTCACTAATTTGAGAATGTCCATAGCGCTCTACAATAATAAGAAGTTGAGATTACTCGTAAATATGCTTCCAGATTTGTGAATGCACACAGTAAATGTGTATGCACACTTCTGTGTGTTTAATCCCATGAAGCAAACAAAGCATTATACTAAACTAAACAATAATATCTTTTTAGGGGCCAAAGAGCTACAAAATCCAGAACACTTAGTAGTTAACTAGATAAGTCTGTTTCACATATTTTTCACAAATACTCTGGTCCTTAAAGGGTGAACAAAATATAATAAATGCAATTAAAACACAAAACTAATTTAAGATTATTGTCATAGCTGTTATCAATTGAAATATCAATAATATGTTACAAATATATTGATTTCTTTTTTGCAGTGATTATCTGCACATCTTTCATCACTTGATACAATTGACAGCCATTCTACATATTTGGCATGAGATTGAAGAGCAGGATTATGTGGTAACTGATCTCACACAGTTTATAACACCCGGGCTGTGCTCATACATATTTGCGCCATTATGAGAGTGGTTAAGGAGCGCCACAGCAGGATCAGGACACCTTCACTCACGCTCACTCAGGTACACTCTCCCATGAAGTAGCCACAAAAATGTTTCGAAAACAAGACGAATTAGTCAAAGAAGTCAAACTCTCTTTATCTGATGGTGACTGTAGAGGGAGGAATCTGCTCACGCTGCTGTAACGTGTGACTGTGATGCCACCAAGATTTGTGACAGTCAGCCAGTCGCCTGTGGCTCTGTTGAAATGTGATCGTCAGATACAGACTCCATGTTCACTTTTGTGGACTGAGGCAGAAGATACTGTAATGTAAACAGGTATAAAGGTGGTAAGCACTCTTGTTTTTCATCATAAAGGTCCTGGGTACGAATCCCGGTCGGAACAGGGCTTTTCTGAGAGTTTGCATGTTTCTGAAATCTCACAGGGATTTTTCTGGTTAAATAAAGATCAATAAATACTGGCGAGTAAACACAAAAACAGATGTTACATGAATGGAATATTTAAATCTGTGTGCAATGTTCTTTGTTTATGAGAGTTTTTGCAGTTGATATTAACTGTAATCAGGGTGAACTGTGTTGTTTTTGTGTAGACAGGTCTTGAACAGTGAAACGTGATATCATTGTGGGTCCGGGGTCTGGTTTGACAGGCCAAATGTAAACACTCCAGATCCTTCTGTTGACAAGTTTAAACTGGATATCTTTTATACACACACTATCAACGCTGAGCAGCTTGGCAATATTTCAGCTTTAGTGTCCAACATAAAAACACTGATTCATAAACGCACCTTTGAGATTTGAGGTTACCTTTATTCAAATCATTGCCTCCATAATCTCACCTCAATAATCATGATGTGTTGACGCGAGGATTGCACTACATTTCATCGGCAATAAATAGAAAAACACATTAGCCTCTTGTGAAAGTGTCTTAAGCTATCTGTTTTGTTACCTTGGAGTCACATAAAACAAACAGCACATACTTAACATTAGATGCAAATGATAACTGGAAGTCACTGAACATGTCTGACTGGTTGTCTGAAGCAGCTGAGCAGCCAGATATTCCACCTCCGGACGAGACCCTAACCTCCAAATGTATCGCTATAGTGGATTTGATTGTTTTCTGGATTTAACTTTGCAATCAATGCCAAAGTAATCTTGACCTTTCTGCAGTATTATAATACACTGTACCGTTAGTGATCTTTCAATGACAAAAGAGTTCATGCACTGGTCACAGCTTCCTTCCTCATGACAATGATTGATCATCAAAAGAGAATCTTTAATTTATGACATTAATGATGCCTTCCTCTATTTATCTACTGTTCTGTCCTTTAGTGATTACAGATGTCAGTTAAGGTTTCCTTGTGTGCAGAGAAAGGATCCAGTGTTTAGCCGCATGTCAATCACTCCCACTGTGTCTATAGAGTTAAAGCAAGTAAAAGCAGAAGCATATTTCTTTCTTTTGAGGGATACAAGAACGCAGCTGGATTTTAAACATGTTATTGTCTTTCAGAATTCTGAAGAAAAACAAAAACAGAAAGAGTACTGTATCTGCTCTTTACTTATATTTTACAGTTGATCTTATTTCTTCTATTTCAGTGACTGGCTGTGTGCAGAGGCACTGGAGGCACTGGAGGCACTGGAGGCTGGGGCAGTGTGACTTCTCCATGACACCACCACAGACTGCAGACACCACACGCCCAGCTGCTGTTATGCCGAGGCACGTACTGTAACTGTCAGAAATGTCCCCAGCCGCACCCAGGGAAGAGGTACTCCTACTGCACGTCGATATACTTTTGATATGGGGGTGATAAGCCATGAAATTGCCATTTGAACAACATCTATCTTTACTTTTTAATGCATGGTTATTATTATTTTTTTTAATGCCTTGTGCGACTGTGTCCATCCTGTTTTCTTAAGCACTTTGAGTTACCTCGTGTAGAAACTGTGCTGTACCAATAAACTTGCCTTGCCAGCTACATCAATAGGGGTTTTCTCTTTGACAATAATTTTTTTCTTTCATTTGCAGATTTGTGTAAACCTTTATTTTTTAGATACTCAAGTCCACCTTGTGGTGCTGGACATATGTACAGAGATATAAAACATACAAAAACAAGCTAGTTAAAATTATAAAATGCAGCAAAAGAACATACTTTTGTAACCTATTAGATCAACATAAAAATAATGTACAAGGAACATGGAAAGTATTAAATAGTATTATCAAAAAAGACATTAAAAAGAAGGAATATCCAATATATTTTTTGGACAAGGACCAAACAATAAATAATACAAAGGAAATAGCTAATTTATTTAACAATTTCTTTGTGAATGTTGGACCCACGCTAGTGAATGAAATTGCTCATAAAAGTAAAACAATAGTGAATAGTGAGCAACCTATTCAAAATAATCTACAATCATTTTTCATTACCCCAGTACAAGAGTATGAAATAATTGAAATAGTAAATTCCTTCAAAAATAAAAAGTCAACGGATTGTTTGGATATAGACATGTGTATGGTCAAGGAAATTGTTAAATATATAGTTGTTCCCTTCACTTATGTTTGTAATCTTTCTTTTCTCAAAGGTGTCTTCCAATATAAAATGAAGACTGCAAAAGTCATACCCATCTTTAAGAGTGGAGATGAACATCTGTGTACAAACTATAGGCCAATATCATTACTACCACAATTCTCGAAAATTCTAGAAAAAATCTTTGTAACCAGACTGGATTCCTTCATTGATAATCACCATTTACTTTGCGAGCAGCAATATGGCTTCAGATCAAACCGGTCCACCTCTATGGCAGTGATGGAACTGGTGGAGGAGGTATCAACCGCAATTGATAAAGAGCAATTTACGGTTGGTGTTTTCATTGACCTTAGCAAGGCCTTTGATACCATAGACCACACATTACTTTGAAAGAAAATGGAGAGATATGGTGTCAGAGGTATTGCACATGATTGGTTGAGAAGTTATCTTGGTGGCAGAGAACAGTACGTCCATATAAACAACATAAATTCTGATAAAATGAACATAACTCATGGAGTTCCTCAAGGCTCTGTACTGGGACCCAAACTGTTTATAATGTATATAAATGATATCTGCAAAGTTTTTAAAAAACTAAACTGCATTATGTTTGCTGATGATACGAGCTTGTACTGTTCTGGGCAAGATCTTGGACAGCTACAAGAAACTGTAGAGTCGGAACTTTCCCAACTAAAAGAATGGTTTGATGATAATAAGCTATCAATAAATTTGAATAAAACTAAGTATATGATTTTTGGAAATAAGAAAATGAACACTCAATGTCACATAAAAATTGGCGATAGGGAAATAGAAAGAGTATCAATCAATCAATCAATGTTTATTTCTATAGCACAGTTCATACAGAATGCAACCCAAAGTGCTTCACATCGGCAACATTTAAAAGCAATTTATAAACAATTTAAAAACAGACTGTAAAAACAAATACAAAAGACAGTTTAAGAAAATGAATAAATATATACATCAAAAATAAATTTATGGGTAACGCTTTATATTAAGGTGTGCTTGTTAAGTATTAATAAGGTATTAATAGACATTAGCAACATGCTTATAGATTGCTTATATGTACTTATAAACATATTAATAAGCTGCTCATTTCACTATTCTCTAAATGATGTTGTTCTAGTTATATGCTTTTAAGCATTTAATAAGTAATTAGTAAGATACTTATTAAAGGAGGAATATGTTTATGAATATATGAATAAGCTGCTTATTAAACTATTATCGATACCATGTTAAAAGGCCACTAACAATATACCTATAGAGATATTAATACGCTGCTTATTAATAGGCAATAGTGGTAATAGGCCACTAAAAATATGCGTTAATAAACTGCTTATTACACTATTTTGCAGTACCCTAATCTAAAGCGAGGAGCATTTTTGTTAATGCAGAAAAAAACAACAATGATCTAAGATGTTTTTATTTATTCAAACAGCAACAATTAAAGTCTAAATGAAAAAAAATATCAAAATTAAGTTTGTGCCAAAAGTTTGTTAGTAACTTCAAGGAGCCATGATGCCCCTACTCATGCTCCGACCTGCTCTGTTAATGAATTTTGCTTTGGCAAAACAGTGAATCAACTGACTTCACGAGCCTGAGAGATTAGCGGAACTCGCCTATTTTTGAGAGCGAGAGTTAGAGCGGGAGTAAGAGCGGGAGCCAGACGAGTAGAGTTTGTGGCCGTAAAATGTGGATTTAAAGGACAACTCACCCTCAAATCCACTTTTTTTGTGTGCTGATAAACGGTATAAATGAGTGTCCAATAGTGTTGTCTACATATCCTGGTCATAATTTTGTCACTTTGGTGCAAATTAGTTGAAAGTTAAACTTTCTGCCTAAAACCATCTGTGAGGCGCCATCTGCTGGCGACCTGTATTACTACATTTGAATTTTGAATCTGGCGCCTGATACCTGACGTCAGCAGCCCCCCGCCCAGAGCTATATAAACGGCCCAGTCTCGTTCACGCCCCCTTTAGTCCTCCAGGCTACGCCCATTTAGAGGAAGATTTGAACAGGAAATGTGAGTGACGTAAGCTCCGAGGAGCGGGGGTGAGAACCACTTTAAAGAAAACTGAAGGATTTAAGAAGAAAAAAAGTTCAGGATGACAAGGGACACTAAAATCCCCAGAAAATCCGACCTTTATGAAAGCTGTGGGTTCTCTGTCAGGTTCTCTGTCAGCTGAGGTCGAGCTGTTTTAATTTACATTGAGTTCTATGGGACTTTTTCTGGGTAGCCCTCGTGAATTTAGTCTGCAGTACCACAGCGCCCCCTGTGCCCATGGGTGGGACAGCTATACGCTAGGAATACACTATCCAGTTATTATTATAGTTCCATGGTTGTGCCACAGGTGCGGTGTATACATGGATCTATTATAATAACTTGATAGGGTATTACTAGCTTGTAGCTCGGGAGATTCTCGTGGTACTGCAAACTAAATTCACGTGGGCTACCCAGAAATTGTCCCCATAGAACTCAATGTAATCTAAAACAGCTCGACCTCAGCTGACAGAGAACCTACAGCTTTCATAAAGGTCGGATTTTGTGGGGCTTTTAGTGTCCCTTGTCATCCTGAACTTTTTTTCTTCTTAAATCCTTCAGTTTTCTTTAAATCCACATTTTACTGGCACAAACTCTACTCGTCTGGCTCTTACTCCCGCTCTAACTCCCGCTCTGATCAGCAGCTCTGATTGGTCAGAGCGCGGCCCCTATTTGCATGTGCATGACAGCCACGCACGCGTATTTGGCGCAAAGCATCATGGAAGCTCGTCAACTGCGCAGAACCGGTAGGACCAGACAATGCCCAAAAATAGGCGAGTTCCGCTAATAGGGGTGTGACGATACTTTCTCCCGCGATTCGATTATCGATATGCATTTGCCAAGTATCAATATCAATTTCGTTTTTATTGGTATCAATACTTAATATATGGCTACATTACGCATCTCCATTCCATTTATCATGACATAAAGAGTATTTTTTATTTTATTTTTTGCTATAAATTGGCATATTGTATATTTCTGACCAATATATCAATAATCGTCATATTGTGATAAAATCGTTATTGTAATCTTTATCGTGAGCTTTGTATCGTGTATCGTATCGTATTGTTAGGTACCCTTAGGTTCCCACCTCTGTCCGCTAATCTCTCAGGCTCGTGAAGTCAGTTGATTCACTGTTTTGCCAAAGCCAAATTCATTAACAGAGCAGGTCGGAGCATGAGTAGGGGCATCATGGCTCCTTGAAGTTACTAACAAACTTTTGGCACAAACTTAATTTTGATATTTTTTTTCATTTAGACTTTAATTGTTGCTGTTTGAATAAATAAAAACATCTTAGATCATTGTTGTTTTTTTCTGCATTAACAAAAATGCTCCTCGTTTTAGATTAGGGTACTGCAAAATAGTGTAATAAGCAGTTTATTAACGCATATTTTTAGTGGCCTATTACCACTATTGCCTATTAATAAGCAGCGTATTAATATCTTTATAGGCATAGTGTTAGTGGCCTATTAACATGGTATCGATAATAGTTTAATAAGCAGCTTATTCATATATTTATAAACATATTCCTCCTTTAATAAGTATCTTACTAATTACTTATTAAATGCTTAAAAGCATATAACTAGAACAACATCATTTAGAGAATAGTGAAATGAGCAGCTTATTAATATGTTTATAAGTACATATAAGCAATCTATAAGCATGTTGCTAATGTCTATTAATACCTTATTAATACTTAACAAGCACACCTTAATATAAAGCGTTACCAATTTATGATATGATTTCTTGATGATCAGTCGTAGGCACGGCTGAAAAGAACCGTTTTCAGCCTGGACTTGAACATAGCTAAAGAAGGAGCCTGTCTCACACCTTCGGGAAGACTGTTCCAGATTCTAGGTGCATAGGTCTGGAACGCTGCCTCCCCATGTCTAGTCCCGACTCTGGGCACCAACAGGAGGCCAGTCCCCGCGCTCCTCAGAGTTCGAGCGGGCTCGTACGGTACCAGCATGTTGCATATGTATTTTGGTGCGAGACCACAGAGAGACTTATATACAAGGAGAGCTGATTTAAAATCTATTCTCTGAGCCACAGGAAGCCAGTGCAGAGACCTGAGGACTGGACTAATGTGGTCGTACTTCCTGGTTCCTGTCAGGACTCGAGCTGCAGCATTTTGAATATACTGTAGCTGCTTTACAGCTCCTTTGGACAGACCAGAGAGAAGGCCGTTGCAGTAGTCTAACCTACTAGAAACAAAGGCATGAATGACAATCTCTAAGTCTGCCCTAGACATTATGCCCCTAATCCTAGAAATGTTCTTTAGATGGTAGAAAGCCGCTGAAGTTACAGATTTAATGTGACTATTGAAATTGAGGTCCGAGTCCATGATTACTCCTAGATTTCTAACCTGATTTTTGTAATTTGGAGACAGAGAAAAGGATTGGAGAAGGCTGCACACACTTATGGGCGGCACAGTGGCTGAGTGGATAGCACTCTCGCCTCTCAGCAAGAAGGTCCTGGGTTCGAATCCCGGCCGGACCAGGGCCTTTCTGAGTGGAGTTTGCATGTTCTCCCTGTGTCTGCGTAGGTTTCCTCCGGGTACTCCGGTTTCCCCTACCACTAAAAATATGTTCAATAGGTCTGGCATGCGCCTCCTGTTCGGCGACCCCACTCCTGTCTCTGTGTGGAGTGAGAGGACAAGTGCCCAAAAAATAACAATTGTAAACCGCTTTGTGACTCTGGTCTGTGAAAGGCGGTATATAAATAAAAGCTTACTTACTTACTTACTTTCTCTGAGTTTCTGTGGGCCAAACACAATAACTTCAGTTTTGTTTGAATTTAACTGAAGAAAGTTATTTTGCATCCATGAGTCAATCTGTTTGATGCAGTGACAGAGTGACTCAATTGGCCCAAGTTCACCCGCAGCCAGTGAGACATAAATCTGAGTATCATCTGCATAATTGTGATAGGATACATTTTGGCCTCAAATCAATTGACCTAGTGGCAACATATAAATATTAAAAAGAAGGGGGCCCAGAATTGAACCTTGGGGCACTCCACTTGTTAAGGCCACCTGGTCTGAGACACAGTCCCCAATCTCAACAAAGTACTGTCTGTCCTCTAAGTAGGACTTGCACCAACTTAAGGCAGTGCCAGTGATGCCAACCCATCCCTCAAGTCTCTGCAGGAGGATCTCGTGATCAACAGTGTCAAAGGCTGCACTGAGATCCAACAGGACCAACACTGTGGCTTTGCCTAAGTCACTGTTGACGCGGATGTCGTTGGAAACTTTTATCAGGGCAGTCTCTGTGCTGTGGTGGGGCCTGAAACCTGATTGAAACAGGTCAAAAACATTATTCAGCAGCAGGAAATTGTTTAGCTGCAGGTAAACGGCCTTTTCTAACACCTTCCCTAAGAAAGGCAAATTTGAAATGGGTCTGTAATTGCTGAGCACTGCAGGATCAAGACTGCTCTTCTTTAAGAGAGGCCTGATCACTGCAGTTTTCAGAGGACCAGGGAAGGTTCCTGACTGAAGAGATGCGTTCACTATTGCAGTGAGTGAAGGCAACAAACTGTTAAGAACAAGTTTTAAAAATCTAGTGGGCAACACGTCAAGGCAGCCAGTGCACGATTTCAATTTTAAAACAATGTCTTTGACCAATTTTTCAGTGACAGGTGAAAAAAAGGACAGCTCAGAAACTTCAGTTGTTTGTGTAGAAATTTGTGATGTGGGATTTATCGCTCTTTTAATGGATTGAACCTTTTCATTGAAAAATACAGCAAACTCATTGCACTTAAATGTGGAAATAAACTCAAGAGGCAACTGTGATGGGGGGTGTGTTAATCTGTTCACGGTTGCAAAAAGGGCATGGGAGTTATTTCTAGAGTTTTCAATGGTCTGGGTGAAATACCGCTCTCTTGTAGTACTTAAAATACTGTTGTACTCATGCTGCTTTAATTTAAACATTTCGTAATGGACATGGAGTTTAAACTTGCGCCATTTCTGCTCTGCCCTGCGGCACTCTCTCTTCTTTTCTCTGACAAGGTCATCATACCTCCAGGGTGCTTTTTGTACACTTTTAGTTTTCTTGGTTTTTATGGGGGCGATGGCATTCATTACATTTGAAATGGCATGAGTTACAGTGTTTAATAAGTCATCTACAGTAGAGCATGGGGCAATTTCGAACTTGATTCTTTCCATAAAAAGAGCGTCTGTTCCATCCACTATGTGTCTTCGCCTCAGAACTGTAGGTTGAGTGGGTGGTTTAGGAATGACTGACAGGTTAAAAAAGACACAGTAATGATCGGACAAAGCAATATCGACCACTTTAACATTTGTGATGTTAACTCCCTTCGTTATTAGAAGGTCGAGTGTGTGGCCTCTATTGTGCGTTGGGGCTCGCACGTGCTGGGCCAGACCAAAGGTTTCAAGAACAGAGCTGAGCTCTTTTGTATCTTTGTTTTCAGCCATATCCACATGAACATTAAAATCACCAGTAATTATCAGTGAATCAAAATCAATACATACAACTGATAAAAATTCTGTAAAATCCTCAATAAAATGTTGACCGTGTTGGGGAGGCTTGTAGATAATGACGACGAGTATGGATGGGGATTTATTCATCTCAACTTTGAACGACACATATTCAAAGGAGGCAAAGTTCCCAACAACAGAGTACACACAACAAAGTTTTTAGGAATTCATATCGATGAGAAAATTAATTGGAAGCTACACATAAATGTAATGAAAACAAAGTTGTCAAAAATTATAGCAATGTTGCACAAAGTAAAATACTCTGTAAACCAAAATGCACTTAAAATGTTGAACTCTTTCATACTTCCATATCTCAATTATTGTGTCGAAATATGGGGAAACAATTTCAAATCCAACGTCCAATCAGTTGTTTTCCTCCAAAAGAAGGCTGTCAGAATAGTTAATTATGCAGATTTTTATGCTCCTACAAACACCCTCTTCATCAAATTAAAAACATTAAAATTTCATGACCTTGTCGACCTAAACACTGCGATTTTCATGTACAAAGCCCATAACCACCTGCTCCCTCGGCACATACAGGAGAGGTTCAAACCTAGAGAGAGTCCTTATGAATTACGAGGTGTGTATGTCTTTAAGAAACCAAATGTGAGAACCAGTTTAAAAAGTAGATGCATCTCTGTCAGGGGGGTTCATCTTTGGAATGACCTGGATGAGCCACTCAAATGTTCCACCTCAATTCACACATTTAAAAAGCGCTTTAAGGCTATTGTTTAAGAAAAGTATAAATCACTAGAATAATAATAATAATAACAATGATGATGGTGGTAGTAATGGTGGTGATAATGATAATAATAATGGTAATGATGATAAATATAATAACACATATATTGTACATGTAAAATATTATCAATATTAAAAAAAATAATAATATATATATATATATATATATATATATATATATATATAAATAAAGAAAGAAATAATAATAATAATAATAATAATAATAAACATATCTGTGTATATTGTGTATATGTATAGATATGTTATGTGTGCACTGCATATGTGAATGTGTGTATGCAGGTACAGGTATAGGTGTATGTTTGTATGTGTGTGTATGTATATATATATGTATATGTATGAATGTGTGTATGTGTATGTAAATGCATGTATAGATATATATTATATACATAAAAGGAAGAAAATTAAAATAAATAAATAATAATAATAAAAAATAAATAAACATATATATATGTATATAGTCATATTCTGTGTTTATGTATATAATGTGATTACAAGGAATATTTCTTTGAATTAGTACGAACTATTTATTTTCTTACAATGAAAATTGTATTTGGAAATACTGTAAGCTCTGTGGATCCGCTACATTGTATATAATTTTGTTATATTTGTATAAGTAAGAAATGTAATTTTGTTATTTGTTAATAGGGTTAGGCGAAATAAGTGTTAAACTTCAGCCTAACCCTTTCGGTCAGTATATAATTTATAATTTGTGAATGTCAAATGTTTTCTTATTTTCTGCTGATGGCCGAAGAATAAACGAATATATATTATATATATGTGAAATGGCAACAAAACATGGGAACATACAAAGAAATACAGATATTGAGACAACATGAAACATTAACAGAAACTCAACATGAGGGAAAGGGATGGGGCGTGTGTGCGTGTGTGGGCGCGTGCGTGTGCGTGTGTGTATTATTTACCTTTACTCAAGTGGGATAATAAAACATCCATGAATATATATGGATAATATAATATATATATGTGATGTAAACCTACGCACAGGAAGAACATGCAAACATGTGCGGCCTCAGGAAGGCCCCATGTCACCTGGCATTCAAACCCTATCTATTATCTATTATCTGAAATAACAAATTCTGTTTGATGTGTGCAACCTGAGTGCTCTTATTTCCTCCTTTTCTCTATTCTGCTGTAATGTGCACAGCACACATGAACAAACACATGCAGGTCCAGGGCACAAACCAAAATAAAAGATAAAAAAAGATATACAGCCCATGACTTGAAAAATAAAACAAACTAATTTTTTTTTATCAAACTATGTTTTAATAGTGTTTCTTGGACTGAAAGTAGAAAACAGTGAAAAATAATCCGCACAGCTATGTAGCTGTCTTTAAAAATGTCTTTAAAAATGCTACCAGGTGTGTCTGGTTTTTCAAGTCTGACGAAGGGCCTCAGCCCGAAACGTTACTATTTTGTGTGGTATGTAAATAAATTACACTGTTTTTGGGAGCTACATAGCTGTGCGGATTATTTTTCACTGTTTTCTACGTCTTGCATTTTTTAATCCAGCACGCCAGCTCAGATTACAGGGATGTGCGGCCTTATTTGACATTCTCTTGGACTGAAAGTATCATGAGTCTATAGTAGACATAGAGGCCTATAGTGGGACATCACTTTAGTTCATACACAAACCACGCTGGAACCAACCACATTGGATGGAAATTATTGAACTACAGTTAGTTTAAATCACTTTTGGACTATGGGCAAACAAACAAGCATAGACCTATCAACATTTGCATCATCTTTATAGTCATCAAAACAAGTTTCACTGTCCAGGCAAACAATAAAAAGAAATCAATTTGGTTTTAGATGTTTTATTGTTTTTTATTTTATCAGTCACAAGGTGTATTGCTTTACAAAGTATGTTAAATACACTTTGTTGTATTTGTAAATTTCAAGTATTGCTAAGTTGATATCATCTTGTTGTGAATGGATGCCAACTCAACTCGAAGTTTCTTAAACGTGGGCCTTTTGTGAGGTTCATATTCCCAGCAGGAACTCATCATTTTGGCTATTTCTACAGGACACCCTGATGGAGCAGGCATGCGGTAACCTGTAAAAAATATAGACCAAATTGGTTGTTATCTTGTTTTCCAAATGCATCCTTACAGCAACCAGTAACATACAGTAATTGATCACGGCCTGGACCTTTTTGAGCAAGGCTTCTTCTATCAGTATTAAATTGGTAGATTTTTTTTCTTCCATAAAATAATATGTTGGTCAAATATTAAAGGAATAAACGCTCTGTTCTTCGAAATACACAACTTTTGTCTACAAACCATTGTATTAGTTATAAAATAAAATGGCAACTGGATAAAATAAATGTTTTCCAGAAATAAGAATAGATGTTACTTTTGTGCCAACTTGTGTGAGTCACGCAAGACCTTTCCACTTCATGCACTTTTGTCATATAGCTAAATGGAAAATGCTTGGACAGATTTTTGTTAGGCCTAATTAGCTTTTGTTCAAAAGGACATATTGTTTTGTTGAGGATTCATGATCCGAACCAAGCGGATCAGGTGAAAATCCACTGGAGGAATGCTAACTTTTTGAAAAATGCTAATGAAGCATTTAGCATTTTACTTTGCAGAGATAATGCTTCAAACCAAGGGGCCACTCCGCCTCTGCTGCTGTGACCTGTCCTGCTCCACCCAGAGGCTACTCCACCTCTGCTGCTGTGACCTGAAGGGCTGTTGCTACTATTGTTACCTTTTTTATTTTTTCTGCTACTGGACACCTGAATTTCTCCAATGGGGGATCTATCTATCTATCTAATACAGATTCATGTTCATGGTATATATTTAATGTTTTCAATTTCAAGCGAAGCTAATGTGATTCATTGGTGTAAATCAAAGTTCTTTTGTACTTACCTTTCTCCACCTGGTCTCTTGTTTGAGGGTTGGTGAAACTTGTGTAGGGCGTCATGCCTAATGAGAAGACTTCCCATAATAAGACTCCAAAACTCCACACATCACTCTCTGATGTATAACGAGCTGCAGCCAGTAGAGGGCAGTAAAACCAAAGCACAGAGCATTAGTTCATGAGAATGTGATGTGAGGCAAACACTGGACTGTAAGTTTTTAGGAGGATGTATCTGTGATATGCTGCTGCTGGGTTACTGACCAAAGTTTAATGCTTCGGGAGCAGTCCATTTGACAGGGATCTGCCTCGGACCTCCTTCTGCAGAGTAGACCCCGTCCTCCTTCTGCCGGGACATCCCAAAGTCGCTGATCTTCACCACATTTTTCTCTCCAACCAAGCAGTTCCGAGCTGCCAGATCCCTTTGAAAGCACAACACTGTGTGAATAATAAATACAAAATTCCAACAAAACTGAATGAAATGAATTGTAAATTGAGTGTGGTGAAAGGATTTGTGGCTGACATGTCGCTTGGGGGAGTTTGACATGCAGTGTTTACACCCGGGGTCTTCTCTGATCTAATTCCACTGGGGAGACTGTGACGAGTCCCTGTAATGAGCCCATGTCACAGGCCTATGTCTCCTTCACTTACCGACAAGCTTCACTGACGCTTTATAAAAGAGCCGCAGCCAGAATCCCACTACATCCACTGGGGCGGCATACTCTGGTGTGTCTTATAGACGCTTGAAGTGGAGACAAAAGCTGCTACACATTTTGGAGGCCCATTATACAGCAATTCATTTATTATTAATTCTTCCTATTTTTCTAAAGCCTGGATGAATCTTAAACTCTATTCGCAGGGGAATAAGTTTTACCAAGGGACGTCTTTAAAATTTGAATTACCCCAGGATATCTTCTTCGACCCAAATTCAACCAGTAATTTAAGATTTTACTTCCCATTTTATATAAAAGCAAACATATTCATGGTATTTAGTTTCCCGGTGTAAAGCTTTAAGGCTGATACAAAGAATTTATCACTCTGTTTTATATCCTGCACACAATTTCTCTGGTCATTCCAATTGAATCTTCTCATATTTTACAATAAATATTTGTTTATAATTGTAATAAATTGTAATAATTTCTAGTTTTAAATGTATATGGGATAACTTGCTAGGGAATAAGTTAGTTTTGGGGGTGAACAGTTGGTTTGTTTTGACAATTTCTGACCGAGAGAACAAGAATACATTATTTACTTACATTGCTGAATTTTAGATATTTTTCAGAAGATCTTCCTAGAGCTCTACTCCTGTGTGACAAGTTTCTTGTTTATGTGGCTGCGACCTCTATCAATGTGATACAAGAGCTGCATGTCCAATCAAGAAATAATAAACTACAACATTTTAAACAAGAGCCAAATTTAGTACCAAATTAGAGAAAGGATTTAAAGTCAGAGAAAGACATTTCAATAATTTGCTTTTTTACAAGAGCACAAGACAACATTTGGAGACATTGATGGGGTGCAAATATAATATTCGCTATGCACTTTACTTAATTATGTCAGTAATGTCCAGCCTAACCATAGTGAACCTGCTGCTGTACAGATCTTACTTTTACTTCAGCCTCAATGACGTTAATTTAAAAATAACAAGTGGCATAAAGCTGGAAAAGCTGAATATCTCCATCATGGAAACAAGCAGGAATACGGTATTATAGAAAGTTCCACATGCCCTTGTTGTATCAAGAGGTGCATGTTCTGGTTCTGTATCTGGCCCCAGTCCAAGCATCAAAAGGATGTAAAAATGGGAAATCTTTATCAAAGTTACTTCAGTCTAGAAAGAAGAGTGTGTTTTTCATGTGGATGCTGAAGGTGGAATAAGTTGTTCTGAGGCTTATTGTCTTGCATATTGATGTTTAGGTAACACTGTGTTCTGTTCGCAGAGCTACATCAAATCATGCAGCTCTAAAAGTTATTCAGATATTTTTAGCGATGCAGCTCCAGCGATGGCTCAGTGCTCCGGCAAAGTCAATGTTAATGTTGGCAACGCTGCCACAGTGTGTGCAGTATTAGTGGTATATGTATTTTCAGATTCATGCTGCTAGAATCTGGAACAGCTTTCCTGAAAATGTGAGACAAGCTTCTTCTCTGACAATGTTCAAACCCAGGTTAAAGACAGGTCATAACTGAAGGACTTTATCTTCGCTCTTTTTAATGTACTGTGATTATTTATGATTTTAATGCCTTGTGCAACTGTCTTTCTTGTTTTGTTCAGCACTTTGAGTTGCCTTGTGTATGAATTGTGCTTTACAAATAAACTTGCCGTGCCTACTTGTATTAACTTGCTACCCTGCTCTAATTCAGAATGATAAACAATAAATAAAAGATGACCCAACCTGTGTATGCACTTCTTCCCCTCCAGATACTCCATTCCAGATGCAACGTCTCTTGTCATCTTAATCATCATCTTGGACTTGAGGTTTAGACCCTCAGTACGCAGGAAGGAAAGGAAATCACCTCCTTGGAAAAAGGCACATAAACAATATCAAGACAGAGCCACAAAGGCAATTCTTTTCTATGCATCGTTACACAATCGTTACGGACCGCTATTGGTCATAAAGGGGCAGCAGAATTTTTGCACATTTTAGAAAAGGCAATAGTATTGAGAATAAATGCCATATTATTGAATTTATTGACCTTTATTTAATCCAGGATAAACTTAACACTGCTCCTCACCCTCAGTGCATAAAATACTTATCACACATGGGAGTGGTAGCATCATGTTAGCTTTTTCTTTTCCTTTACAATATTATGTATTATTTTACTTTCACTTCACAGTCGTCTGCTTTTAAATAATAAAAAAAGTATGTCTGAAAATGTTTTTGATTTCTCCATGTGGATGACAAAAATATCCATATGGTCCATTATAATGTAATTCCCTGCAGTGTCCTGGGAAATTCTTACTATGGGCTCCTTTTGGACCACAGCAGGCCACCGTAGTCTCCAACTAATGGGAAACACTGTATGGACTGAGAAGACTGACCTGGGACCAGCTCCATGATGATGTAGATGGGCTGCCTCTGGGTGCACACGCCGATTAGCTTCACAATGTTCGGATGATCGTATTGCTTTAAGATCCTACAGAGATTCATTCAAAACAAAATGAAAAGCTCACATAGAAAAACACGTGGATGTACCGACAATCATAGTTTATATTCAATAAGTAGAGCTTAATTTTAAAAAGTAAAAAAAAACGTATTCAAAACAATGCAAGATCTTCTTTAATTGATTTCAGATACATATTATAAACAAACTACATTTTTTAAGTCAAATGATGTATAAAGATGTTTTTGTTCTCTGTGATTTCCTTTTTTGCTTTGTATCAGTTTTATTGTAAATTCGATTTATCGTCTCACAGATGATTCGTCACTGACCTGGCCTCCATGAGAAACTTGTTCTTTTGCTCTGGAGCCAAACTCTCTCTGCAAGACTTTACAGCGACAGGAGTGTTGTTGAGGCGCAGATGTCCTTTGTACACGTCCCCAAAGTTTCCCTTAGTACAAAATAATAACTATTGTAACATCACGCAGCACAGCGGCTTATGACTTCATGGATTTTACACCAAAAAACACTCTGTGAATATACAATGGTGAATCTGATGCAACTGTGAGTAAGCACTTCTGTCTTGACTCACTCTGGTTTCAGAATGAGTTGAGATCAAAATAAAGAAAAGTTTTACATTTTCTCTGTTTCACATAACATTTCCAAAAGGATATATATGTAGTAATTTGCACACCACAGGCGCCAGAATAAACTGACAGAGGCCGAAGCTAAGTTTAAGTAGGTTTATTTCATTTTGCTTGAAGCGTTTTAAAAATGTTGGGCAAAGTGCAATTATGTTACGTACAATAACAATTAAAAAGACAGTACTGTTAAAAGAACCAGGTAACAAAAGAATTCAGTCTGTAAATCAAACAGTGCACAGCAAACACAACAACACCAATAAGACGGCCTTAAAACAGTACCACTGTTCTCAATAGTATAAGTAAATAATTGCACGACCCGTCTAAAGTATTTTGTAACGTTAAAAACTTCTAGGGCCCAACCTAATCAGTTCATATAAAACATGGGATAAAACAATGACAGGCAAGCGGCGCTTGATTCCTTTCTCGAATGTAGACCTTTGACAATTGTGGTGTCTTTTGTTTTTGTTTGTCCACGACCACCAATTGTTAAGAGTGACGCTGATTACGCAGACAGGTGTAGATGGTTGGAGGTATGAGATTTGTTGTTTAGGCTTTGTTAAACGGCTCGATAGATTGTTTGAGGTCCGCGCGCTGCCTTCACAAGACGTGCTCCGAGTGACAGAGGCAAAAAGGGAGGTGCGTCATCACGCATTGCGGCTTAGTGCTGGGACTAGCGGAAGTCGCCCCCCACCCACCAAAATAAACGTATTCATCCTACTACACCGGCCCCGGTTTTGAAAGGTCGCCGTCCCGGTGACTAAGCAGTTTCTGGTCGTAACTAACTACTGTTGATACGGAGGATTAAGTCATAGACCGCGGAAGGCGATGGAGATTTGTATGCTGACCTGCGGTTGTTCTCTGCGAGCGTCTTTGTACTGTAGTGTCTAACAGGGACACCGCACGGGCTGTATTTTGAGGACCCTGTTGCTGGTTTTGAGTTGTTATAGGTGGTGGGGTTACTTCAGTACTCTCTGCTTGGCATGGACGCGGAGGAGAGAGGGCCCTGACTCTTTGCGGCTCTTGGTCTAATATTATGATAAGAGCTTCTGATTCACTTTCTTCTGAAGAGTGTGAATGACTTCTTTGTGAGTGGGTGTCCACCAACCCCGGGTCTAAGTGAGATTCTTGTTCCATCTGTTGAACAGGTGGAATAGGCAGGACTTTGAGTTCAGCTCTATTCACATTTCTGTGATTACCCGCGGAATCTTTTGGATGGATTTGATACACTCTGCCTTCTGGATCCATACTTTTGATGACAACAAACACAGTTGGATCCCAAGCATCATGCAGTTTGTGACGCCCTAACGGGTGGCTCCTTTTGTACACCAAAGTACCTGGTGGAAGGACAGAGATCACATTGGGCTTGTAATGTCTATTCCTCCGTTCGGTTGCCTGCAGCAATTTCTCTTTGGCTTGGGCATACACTATATTTAGATAGTTTTTATGCTCTTCCACCCAATCCTGAGCTGAAGTAGAGGTAACATCCTCATGTGATGTGCCAAGCAAGGCGTCAACAGGAAGGTGGGGCTTTTGGCCAAACATCAACTCATATGGTGAGAAGCCGGTGGACTGATGCTCCGTGGTATTATATGCAAAAAGTACTTCGGGCAGATGTTGTGGCCATTTTCTTTTACTCTCGGGTGGAAGAGTGCGCAACAAGTCGTAGAGTGTCCTGTTGAATCTTTCACACTGCCCGTTGCCCTCCGGATGATATGGCGTCGTCCTACTTTTTTCGATTCCATACAAGTTACATAGCCGTCTCAAGAGATCTCCTTCAAAATTTCTTCCTTGATCGCTATGAATCCGTTTAGGGACACCATAGGTGTAAAACCATTTTTCCGTGAGGATCTTTGCAACGGTACATGCGCGTTGATCACGAGTGCCATATGCCTGGGCAAATTTGGAGAACACATCAGTTACCACTAGCACATTTTCTCTGCCGTCTGTTGATTTCTCAAGCAAGGCAAAATCAATGGCCACAATTTCTAAAGGCTTTGAGGCCACAAGACTTCCTCTGAAGGTGCGAACCCTCGGATAGGTAGCTTTCGCAAGTGTGCAGCGGTGGCATTCTTGGCAGTATTTTTCGATCTCATGCCCCTTAAAAGGCCAATAGCATCTGCTTCGGATCAGATTTATAGTGCGCGAGACACCTTGGTGGCCATGATTATCGTGAAGGCTCTTTAGAACTTCAGCTTTAAGGCATTGTGGCAAGAGAAGCTGCCATATCTGTTGCCCACCCGGAGGTTGAATTTGGCGGTATAAAACACCATTGCGCATTGTTATTCTTGACCACTGCTGTACCATTTTCCGAAGGCCTTTACATGACGTGCTTAATTCCTGTTTGGAGGGGGGTCTCTTCCTTTTCCAGTATTGAAGAAAACCACCAATGACTGGATCAGCTGCTTGCAAGGTATTCAGATCTGCTTTTGGGCGGAACGGCAGCGCTGTGATTATACTGCAAGAGGCATCAGCAGTGGAGCTGGTCTGGTGTCTTATATGGGCCTCCTGGGGCACCGCGAACCCAGGTGTGGAAGGAGATATGTTCTGTGGTTGTACTTGGCGTGACAGTGCATCAGCATTCCGATTAGCTGGTCCAGGGCGGTACTTTATTTCAAAATCGAAAACTGCCAACTCTGATGCCCAACGTTGCTCTACTGCACTCAGGTTTGCGGTTTGAAGGTAACTTAATGGGTTATTGTCAGTGAAGACAAAAAACTTCTTCCCCAGCAAATATTCCCGGAATTTCTTAGTGACAGCCCATTTAAGGGCCAAGAACTCAAGCTTTCTGGAACTGTAGTTCGACATATTCTTTTCTGTGGATCTGAGCCCTCGACTTGCAAAAGCGATCGGTCTTCGTCTGCCCTCCTGGTCTTGAGACAACACTGCTCCCAGACCAGCATGACTTGCATCAATCTCAAGAATGAATGTCTTTTTGAAATCAGCAAAGCCCAGCACTGGAGCACTGATCAACATTTGTTTGAGTTTTTTAAACGCACCTTCACAGTTCTCAGTCCATAGCTCCGCCATGACACCTTTCCCTCCCGACCTTCTGTTTTTAGTGCCACCTAATGTAGCTACCAATGCATGAAGGGGTGCAGCATACTTGGCAAACGCCTGCACAAAGCGTCGATAGTAGGACGCAAAGCCGAGAAAAGACTGCAGTTCTAAACAGGTGGTCGGTCTGGGCCACTCTGCAACGGCATTTATTTTGGAGGGATCTGTTGCTACTCCAGCTGCTGAGATTATGTGGCCCAGATACTGCACCTCCGGTTGAAAGAAGTGGCATTTCTGCAACTTAAGCTTCAAGTTATGTTGCTGAAGGCGGGTAAGCACTAGATCCAGTCGTTGAAGATGTTGTTCAAAGGTCGCGGAAAAAATGATGATGTCATCTAGATATAGTAGCAAGGACTGGAAGCTCTGATCCCCAAATATCCGCTCCATCAATCTTTGAAAAGTGCTTGGGGCGTTACACAACCCGAAGGGCATCCGATTGAATTCAAAAAGGCCGAAGGGCGTACAAAAGGCAGTTTTAGCTTTATCCTTTTCCGAAACAGGCACTTGGTTGTATCCGCTTGCAAGGTCTAAAGTTGAAAACCACCGTGCACCAGTGAGGGCATCCAAAGTCTCCTCTATGCGGGGAAGAGGGTAAGCATCCTTTCTAGTTCTTGCGTTAAGCAACCGGTAATCCACACAAAGCCTCATTTCTCCATTTTTCTTGAAAACTATGACTATGGGTGATGAGAATGGGCTTGAGCTCGGCCGTACGACCCCTTTGTCCAATAGGTCCTGTATATGGGCCTTCACCTGCTCGTACTGTGATGGTGGAAGGCGGCGATAACGTTGCCGTACGGGCGCCTCGTCGAGTAGGTGGATTTCATGCTCTACCAAGTTTGTACATCCTATGTCCCCATCACTTTGACTAAACACTGCGCCATGAGTCTTAAAAAGCCCAGCTGCTTGTTGGCTTTGTTCAGGGGACAAATTTGACAAATGAAAGGCCGAAAGATCAAGGGACTGCGAGCAATCCACTTCCACCTGGTTAATCACAGCCGTTGCGTCCTGGTCTTCACCTTCCTCCAGCGTAACAGTATTCCCGGGATGCTGGGTGTCCACCACGTGCAACTCTCCCAACTGCGTAAGGGGATTCAGCCAAACATCTTCCGAACCCACATTAACGACTGGGATTTCTACATTTCCTTGGTGGACCGAGAGGAGGGCAGATGACACCAGGAGGCCTGCTGGCAAATGGTTGGTGCCTGATAAGGGCTCCAGCAAAACTGATGGAAGAGTCAGATCAGATGCAGATGGGCAAACAGTGTGAATCCAAGTTAAAGAACCAGCTGGGACGCGTACTGCTCGACCTTGGACCTTAGCTTTACCCAGGTGCCCTTGTGTGGTCACAGCTTCAATATGCTGGCATTTCACCAGTGCCTCTCTCCATCCTCTTCCAGCCGCTTTGATGACGGGCGACTGAAAGAAACTGGGTCCAAATTGGTCAGACAATAGATTGTAACAGCATTGAATGCTGTTCATTCCAAGGAGACCAGGCACTGTTGAGCTTTGGTCTGTGGGCTCGTTAGGGGGGTCTTTGACCACGAGGACGCCGATTTGATCCAGGCTCCTGCCCAATACATTAACTTCAAGCTCCATGTATCCTTTGTAAGGGATATTGAGCCCATTAGCCGCCTTAAGCCGCAACCAATGGCATTTTTTCAACAGTCCAATCCCCTGTGGTTTGAAGAATTTATTAAAGAAACTTTCTCGTATTGTGGTAACCATTGATCCAGTATCAAGGAGGCAGGGGACAATGACGCCCCCCATGCTAACCTCTACCACCGGGCAGTTTCCAATGAGTCGGGAATAATCTTCAGGTGAGCCCACAAACCCCTTTTCTGACGCCTGGCTCTCCGCACCAGAGGGGTCTAGTTTTCCGACGGTTGAGAGTCAGGGCCCTCCCCCAGTACTTGACTGCGCAAAGCAGCTTCAGACACGGACAGCGCACGCCGATTGCCTGGATTTAGGTTTACCCTACAATACCGCGCAATATGACCGGGCTTATTACAGCGATAGCAGATAGGCTTACCGTCTGCCTGAACACGGGGCCGTTTAACAAAACTCTGAGGGACATCATTACCTTCAGTTCGAGGGAGCTGTGCTGTTAAATGCTGCATGATAGTATCAAGTTGGGACTGTTGTTTACGAAGCGATTCCTTAATCTCAGCAATCTTATCAATCGGCTTTATTGCTACCACATTAGAGTCAGCTTCAACCACGTCCGCATAGTGAGAGTCGCAAGAAAATGCGCGAGACCGAGTTTTACTATTGGGTCTACTGGCTTCAGTCCACCCAATAGCTTCTGCGCGGAGCTCAATAAATGGAATATCTGGGGTTCGGACAATGCGTTGCTTCAACTCTCTGCGCAAAGTCTCATCTGAAATGTGTTCGATAAATTGATCGCGTAAAATCATGTCGTTATTAGGAATACCACCCGGGGTTTTGCGTATGGCTACCTCCATTAATGACTTTAAAGCATGGGAGTATTCACGGAG
Organism: Knipowitschia caucasica; assembly: GCA_964034765.1. NCBI lineage: Eukaryota > Metazoa > Chordata > Actinopteri > Gobiiformes > Gobiidae > Knipowitschia > Knipowitschia caucasica. The sequence goes on from OZ035826.1 coordinate 27,182,408, forward strand.
AGATTCACCTTCTCGTTGAGTACGTTGAAACAACTGAAGTTGCGCTGCTACATAAGACTGTTTACAGCAATAGTTTTCAGTCAAGATGGCAAAAATTTTCTCTGGTGTATTCCGACTAAGACTAGGATGGAAATTAACCTCCGCTTTTGCTCCACCATCTAGGTGGTCAATAACAAACAATACTTGTTCAGAGATTGGCATATGTCTAACCTCCAAGCATCTCCGTACCTCTTCAACCCATTGATTAACAGTTAGCATATCAATACTCATTTTACCAGTAAACTTCGGACACTTGCGATCTTTAGGTGCATATACATAACGTATATTTGCAGTTTCATGAGACGCATTGCTCATGGAAGCCATGTTGGTATTAGAAGACCCAGGGCAAGGTACAGATACCTGAGTGCTTTGAGTCTGTCGAATTTGTAGCTGCTCTCTCAATTGTTCATTTGAGGCTTTAAGTTGCTGCAGCTGCTCCATAAGAGCCTGTGCTTCTTCCATGTTGTTGCGCTGAAGGTGGAAGAGTAGAGTGGTGAAGCTTGAGTACGGTGCTCCCTCGATGCCGATGACCTGCCACTGTTTTATCCCACTAACCGTAAAGGGCCATTAAACTTAACTCGCCTAATCCTGTCAGCAACGCCAATTCTGTAGTAATTTGCACACCACAGGCGCCAGAATAAACTGACAGAGGCCGAAGCTAAGTTTAAGTAGGTTTATTTCATTTTGCTTGAAGCGTTTTAAAAATGTTGGGCAAAGTGCAATTATGTTACGTACAATAACAATTAAAAAGACAGTACTGTTAAAAGAACCAGGTAACAAAAGAATTCAGTCTGTAAATCAAACAGTGCACAGCAAACACAACAACACCAATAAGACGGCCTTAAAACAGTACCACTGTTCTCAATAGTATAAGTAAATAATTGCACGACCCGTCTAAAGTATTTTGTAACGTTAAAAACTTCTAGGGCCCAACCTAATCAGTTCATATAAAACATGGGATAAAACAATGACAGGCAAGCGGCGCTTGATTCCTTTCTCGAATGTAGACCTTTGACAATTGTGGTGTCTTTTGTTTTTGTTTGTCCACGACCACCAATTGTTAAGAGTGACGCTGATTACGCAGACAGGTGTAGATGGTTGGAGGTATGAGATTTGTTGTTTAGGCTTTGTTAAACGGCTCGATAGATTGTTTGAGGTCCGCGCGCTGCCTTCACAAGACGTGCTCCGAGTGACAGAGGCAAAAAGGGAGGTGCGTCATCACGCATTGCGGCTTAGTGCTGGGACTAGCGGAAGTCGCCCCCCACCCACCAAAATAAACGTATTCATCCTACTACATATAAAATAAATCATTTGGTCAGCATACGCACCTAATGTGAAATAAATGAATAAAATAAAAAAACAAAGATGAGCTGTAAAACCTGCACAATAGAAAAAGAGTGAGTGAATGGTGTTGGTTGGAGGCTTTGAAGCACCAGTGCGTTCAGCGTCTCGCTCCAGTCATCACCGTGTGAGAATGAAACAATATCTGAACGATGAACATTGTAAAGCTATATAAATAAAATTAACTTACTTACAACTTTCTACCAAATACTTTTTCCTCAAAAAAACGATTGAGACTTTTAGTAAAACAGATAAAGCTCTCATTTTTTAATGGGGGTCTCCTCGTAGATAGAGTGTGACCCATGGGTAGGTAGCAGATGATTCTCCTGCCCTCTTTTTCCTGGTAGGGCGTACTCAGGGGAAAAAAAGGTTGGGGACATTTGACATACAATACAAACAGTAAGAAACTAAAATCCAACCCTTAATAATAATAAAATAAATAAATAATAATGCATAGTTTTTTTATAGCGCTTTTTTGGACACTCAAAGACGCTTCACATGTCATTATTAATTTGCTCCATACACGGTGGTGATAAACTTACTGTAGCCACAGCTGCCCTGGCCCCCAGGGCACAATATAATATATGTCCTTTCAATGCAGTCCATTGAGTAATGTCTATTCAGCCTACAACACTATAGAACCTTCCACTTGACAGTATAAAACTCACCCGTCCGATAAGTGGCCCCAGAATCAAGTCATCGTGTTCCAAAACCCATTTGTCCTGAAAGAAAATCACCTTTAATACATTCTCCTGCACTGGGCACATGGTTTGTGAAGCTGTACCTTGTTCACAGGGTTCTTCAGCAGGATGTCGGACTTCTTGGTGACGTGTTGTTGAGTGAAGAACAGATGATGGATCAGTTTAGGGATGCTCTGGAAACTCTCCCCATCCATGCGATACATGTCCTAACAAACAAAAATACATCAGGATATTTTATGACCAGCGACACTTGGCATTACATTTACATTCTTTTGAGTCGTTTCTTGCCAATGTCGGAGAGTCTAATGACACTGATGATCTGGGACATTTACTGACATTGGTCTTCTTGTCCCCTATGGACCAATGGCTCCTTTGTGTTTGCTATTATTGCATTTTTTGTTTTCAAACTGTGATTCTCGGATTCTCTTTGGAAAATATCTCATTGAACTTGTTGGTCTACAAACGAATCAGACCAAAACATTTTGTCCTCCTCTTTTGTTATATGTTTTTTTTTTGCATATTTGTGAGAGGACAAATGTATGTGGATACCAGAGTTGAAAACAATCTTCTGAGATTTTATTAAAAGTTTTTGTGGATTGTAAATTTGGAAACCGTAGCTTTGTTAAATTGCATACTGCAAAGAGTGATTGTGAATGTTAGTATTGGCTGCAATTGGTTTTCAGCAACGAGTAATACTTACTCAACTTTGGCAAGGTTTTAAAAATTCTTCTGATCTCAAAGGTTTTTTTTCTACCACCTGTTGACCTCCTTGACAGCAGTGTTGCATCAAATCAGAAATATTCTAAGCTCGTTTGGACGTGTTTGTATTTCTCTTCACCAGCATGAGATCCAGCAAGTGTGAAAGAAAAAGCTTCAGAACACTGTAGGGAAAGCGGCGTGGCTTTGCAAACATGATGCAAAAGTGAAAACCTAAGCGTTTTCATACATTTCTCAGCTTAACTTACATCTACGTATTGAATGAGGAAGTGCTTGCAGGATTGGTTCCACTGCACCGACAGCACATAGCCAGGCTTTTCTTGACTTTTCCGCACTAGAAAGTCCCCATTGTTCTTTAGTAGTTCTTGGACCTCCAGTCTGGGGATGGCTCCATGATACCAGTCCTGCTGCTCCAAAGGACGGTCTACATCTAT